>CAUJGJ010000005.1:0-31000 GCA_963170055.1 Halisarca cf. caerulea
TGTGTGATTATATCTGATATGATAGAGACTAATTGCATGCTACGTTGACTTATGATAATATAACTTTCAAACAAATTCTATAACGTAACAGATCATTTGTACAAAATCAATGCACAAAATGTTCTGGCCATGTAGGCCTTCATCAGCTGCATAAAATGTTTTATACAGCTGATGAAGGCCTACGTGGCCGAAACGTTGTGTGCATTGATTTTGTACAAATAATCTGTTACGTTCCTGATCGAATGTAAACTGACACTTCACATTTCATTTAACATCCTGATATATACATGCAGCTCATTTTCACTGGTATTGTTGGTATGCCGTTTTCTAAAATTATACATGCAATACAGCAAAGAAAACGTAATTGAGCACATGATGTATTCACCTTGACTATTGTTTGTCGAAGTCTAAGTCTGAGAGATGTATGTAGTACATGTATGGAACATGCACCGCTATGCCAAATATTATTATAATGTGACATCAGTGGACTTTCAAACTGATATAGCAAATGATTATATACCGTATATGCTCTAATTTTTCTTCATTCCAAATATTCGTCATGGGCTCCAAAAGGGATGAAAAGCATTCTAATTGATGACGAAATAACGTGTTTTAATCCTACGTATGTCAGAGACCCTAATTATTCGTCACGCAGGCTGGCCGCCTTCATTCTGCCATTTGTTGTGCCATTGATATACCGTACTGGAGAAACCGCTTTTCCTTCGTTTATATTTGTCATTTTTATTTTGTTTGAGTAATCGTCAAATCATGGAAGATTTTCATTTTTCATTCGAAATTCCTTGTATATGTGCATGGTATCCTCGAACGGGCGCAACAGTTCTCAAGCTAGAAACGTCTATTTTTTGATGGTTCTAATTCGCCGTCATTGATTCTAAATATTTGTCCCCCCATTCCAATTATTCACCACCTTTCAGAAACCTTGCAATTCCATTCCAAATGACGTTTTTTCGTGACAATTGCTCTGACGAAAAATTAGAACATAAACGGTATATGCACATTTATGTATATTTGTTAAATTCTGATTTTAATTGGATTATACCATGTGAAATGTGTCTGAAGACAGCCTCTGCAGAAACCATGGATTTCATCGCAATCAAACAAATCTAATGTAACCCAAAATTTGAACCTATTTTATACACAGCAGCCTGTGTCGCAACTGTACTCCAAGCACCTGAATATGTCAAATCCACAAATTTAAATGCACTTACATACAAATCATCTAAAACACAATGTCATGCAGATTGGCTACACATCACAGAAACAAATTTCATGTACGTATGAGCAGCAAGTTATAAATGACATTGTGTGATGTATGTTCAATCAATATGAAGTTCATGGATTCAAAAGAAATTTTAAAGTCAGACTTAATTCTTGAAAAAAAAACAGACTGTTTGTTCAAATAGAACCAAATACCGTACGTCAGGAAATTTTCGCGGTACAAAAATTTCGCGGCTCGCCTCATTTTTGGGGGTCATAAATTTTCGTGGATAAATAAATTCGCGGGCTCTGCCTACAGATAATGCAACAAAAGGTCTTTTCTTGTTTTCTAAGCGTTTGCCTCTCCCAATGAACGAAATTGTGTCTTTCTTCGTTTATCCTATAGGTGTAGTTAGTATTTCAATCTGTTAAGAGTGAACTAGTAAGATCTAGTAGGTGGAATGTAGTCCTCTTAGCAGTTATTTGTCGACGTTGCGGAAGCTTGAAGACTGTCGGTGAAGATTCAATCGGTGCTACGTTCCTAAAGCTTAAAAAGTGAACCCAAGGAAAGTTAAACGAATAATCTAAGCAATGTACATTGTATGCGATCGATTTTTGCATGCAAACATTTTCTATAAGCAAAAGCGGTACATGATCCCGTCAGCAGCCATTTTTTCATTAATGTTCGCGGATGAATAATTTCGCGGATCCTTTCGAACCACGAAAACCACGAGAATTATTAGCCGCAAAAATTTCCTGACGTACGGTAATAAACCAAAAATGTTTGCAACTTCGTTTCTATCACTCGATCATGCAGTTGTGTGGTGGTACATGAATTACAATATTATTGATTCAGAATTAATCAAGGTCTACGAATGCATATGTTCAGGTAAATTGACAATAGCATTATGTTGAGGAAGCATAATTATAATACTAACTTCTAGCACCATGGACTGCAAATTGGTTTCTTGTGCAGATTATGTGCAGTGGTACATGTCACATGCATTGCTCAGTGCTAGTGTCAATTTGAATGTTCAAGCAGGCCAAATTGAACCAAGCATTGCAATTCAATTGAATCATATACAATGAAAAGTGACCATTTATTTTGGCAATGCAAATTTAACGCAGTGTCACCAGAAGAAATAAAAACTCAACAGATTTGTGTCAATCACTGTGCATGACTCAATCAAATTGAATGTCAAATGTCACAAATTGCAAATGTTACACTGTCGTACAGCCTTGCTTCACGAGTACTGATACTGTAGTCTACACACTGTGTCTTGCAAGCATGTGTCAAGTGAGTAAACAACAAAACTGCTAACTTTGCATCTGCATGGCCATTGTAATATACCATTGCACTGGCAATCTAGCCTTATAACTCAAAGCATGAGCACACACATCAGTTTTGAATTCATAAGCAGCAGTCAAAATGGAATTGAACACAATTCAATTTCTATTTCAAAATTCAATTTTGGTTTTAGCAATCGCGAGGTTCTGAACTTGGTTCACAACTAGTATAATATTATTGTGATATTCTCCATGCATGATTATTGTCCCTAGCTTAAGTTATCCATATAATATTGAACCCAATCATGCAATTTATAATTACATCAAAGTACACGTACGGTTCTTCTGAGCTATAGTCATGCAGGAGAGAACACCAGATCGATATCAATCTGCATGCATGCATGATCGAATTCATGGATTTTCCAGAGCCACATGCATACACTATGGCACCCCTTTTACCTCTCCAATGATGTTGGACAAATATAAATGTATAAGTTAAAACATATATGTATACAATCCATGCATTATTCAATTGATTCAAGACCTTTTCCATACATGCAGTGATGTACCATGCATGCATGCATGCATATATATAATTATAAGATAATAAATCACAGTATAATATTACGAAACAAATATTGCATGAAAAATACACTTGTCAGAGTATATATGCACAGGACAATTCATGAACTTATACAGTGAAACCTGTCTTCTAACGAAAGTTGAGACTGCTGGACCCTTCGTGGTGACCTGTAACTCAGGTCGAAAAAAGGACGAAAAGAATATAAGAAGAATGTAATATAATTTTAAAATGGTACTGGTGTTGTGGACCCATACCTCGGCGAGTGTACTTCGAATTTCTTTAAAGAGATAGCTTCACAAAGCTTTCAAACTATACTTTGCCTTGTAGCTGGTGTGTCCAAATGTGCCAAAATTTACTTATGAAAGCTATGTAGTCACCATACCGTTAGTTTTTGGGCTAAAACAAATTTCCGCTATGGCAGCCATGTTTTTCCATGTTAATCCTACATAACAAATATTCGAAGAAGGATCATCAGCAGATGTCATCTATCTTGACTTCAAGAAAGCCTTCTACTCCGTTCCCCATCATGAGCTTTTGTACAAATGTGGAAATTCGGTATAACTGGCCCACTATGGCTCTTTTTCAAAAATTATCTCTGCAACCGTTACCACTACACTGTATAGACAATACATCCTCAAACAAGCTTCCAGTTATCTCCGGAGTCCCCCAGGGTAGTATCCTCGGCCCTTTCCTATTTCTAATTTACATAAACAATCTTCCCAGCTAGCTGTCTTCATTACTCCACAACTTATTTGTTCGCGGATGATTCAAAGTAAATTTTTGCAGTATCACTATTCAGCACCACATCCCTTCAATCAGACATTGATTCCCTGCATCAGTGGTGTACAAAATGGAATTTGGCCCTTAACACATCAAAATGTATGCATTTTACCCTATCAACGTCCACCAACACACCCTCATACTACCTAAATGGTGAGCCTTTGCCCTAATGTCATGCCGTAGAGACCTTGGAGTTCTGGTATCAAACAATCTGTCATGGAGTAGTCACATCAAATCCATCTGTATGCAAGCTTACAAATCTCTAAATTTTATTAGGAGAAGTATTCACACACATCATTCATGTATTCAATTAAGAAAGCATCTCTTCATAACCCTTGTAAGAAGTCGATTAACTTACTGTTCTCAACTCTGGAGACCTAACCTGATATCTGACATTGTCACACTTGAAAAAGTACAAAGGAGAGCAACTAAATACATTACCTCCGACTATACACAGACCATCAGTTACAAGGACCGACTGATTAAACTGGAATGCTACCCCTAAATTATTGGCTTGAATTACAGGATATCCTCTTTTTAGTTAAATGCCTACAGCACCCCTCTGATAACTTCAACATTTTCAATTTTATTACCTTTTCAACATCATCAACAAGATTTGGTACCTCAAACAAGCTCAAATTCAACTATAGACGCACTACAATCACAAGACACCTCTTCTTCAACTGGGTTGTCAAACTCTAGAACTCTCTACCAGAAATTGACATATCACTACCATTCATCACAATAAAGAAATTACTTTATAATAGCTTCCGGGACCACTTCATCGAAAACTTCTGCTCAGATCTGCCATGTACATTTCATTACCTATGCCCTTGTTCTAAATGTTGTCTAGTAGGTGCTTAAGCTTACCATCACTAACCCACGTTTTTACATTTCATTTCAAAATCTGTTCTCTTTGTTTTGTATCAAATTTCATTGCTGTTAATTATCATGGGCTCACAAGCATACATTTTTATTTAAAGCCTTTTTACACAATGGTTTTCCACAATCTGCCTAATTTCTCTCACAGCATCCCTCACTTCCATCATCTATTTCTTTCCTGTATTTATACTTCCAGGTCTACATGTGTGCTCTATAACAATGCGCAATATTGCCACTTTGGACGCTGATTACTACAAAAACAGGCAGGTACATTATTCGTAAATGGTACTCTCTCGTAGGGGCATAAAGGAACTTTGACTTCATGGAAGAAACGCGTCGCTAATCGCACTACAGATCCAGCATAAAGGCAAAAAGTGAAAACTCACGTTTCTTCGTGTAATGGCCACATGTTCGAAGATTTATCCATATTTTCACCCTTAAACAAAATAATAAATAAATACCCCGAGAGGCTTTTATATTTTGTTGAACTTTCTTTCACCTCCGCAAGGGTTCAAGTTCATTGGGTAAAAATTTTAGCTATATCATTGTCGCCATTTATGAATGTTGCGCACATGGATTGTGACTTTTTTGTTTGCAATGGGGGCTGCAAATAGGTTATCCATCTGTGGCAACATGTCCTGCTATGTGACGGTCATGCATGCGTATGTGACATTTTCATACTATTTCAATTAGCCATTAAAAGTGATACTAATCCTCTGAGTATAACTCAGACTTGAGGTCGGTAATTAAAGGTTGATCCTGCTGCTGAGTCATCTGCATATTACATCTGCATGCCTGCATGCATGGCATGCAATATTGTGAAGCTGTTGTATTATTGACTGTGCTCTAATGGCATCAGTATACCATGCATGTTGCATGGTATATGCCATGCATCTTGCCCACTGTAGGCTAGTCCCGCGTAGCCAGACCCATGCTCGCCATGACTGACGTCACCAGGAAGGCGCGAGTCCCCGAAAATGGCCGAGCGAGATTGGGTCTGAGCTACGCCGGACTACACCCTACCTCCTCACTATAATTTCTCTCCATTCTTCACCGATTTCATTCAGTCCATGCTGGATGTTGGTTACTTGCTCGCAGTATTCATCACCCGATAGTCGTGCTCTATTTTATCTCGTCTTATCTTTACCACATGGTCTAGACTTAGTCTAACTAGTAAGACAAATCCTAATATGGAGGCAGCCATGTTCTCTATTCTTGCCCCGCCCTCGGCCCCGCCTGACTGCACACCGATCGACGAGGCGTTCTTCAGCCAAAAGCACAGTAAAACGTATTGCTATTGAGGTAGGTCCTAAAGTGCTTATACTGACTGATGTCTTCTGATGTTAAATTGTCTCGTTTGCATGGAACACTTTCAGTTCACCTTGGCGTCTCCTTCCCTT
This sequence comes from Halisarca cf. caerulea, assembly GCA_963170055.1. Lineage (NCBI taxonomy): Eukaryota > Metazoa > Porifera > Demospongiae > Chondrillida > Halisarcidae > Halisarca > Halisarca cf. caerulea. The sequence continues at coordinate 6,151 of CAUJGJ010000005.1, forward strand.
ATTGCTTTTAGCATCCTTTGCCTCCTGCTTCTTCCAAGCGATATAAACGAGAACACATCGCGTGACGTAGCTTGCTTGCATCGCTTAGATATCAGGAGGTAGTGAATGCTTTCTAGGTTGAATGAAAGGAAGACAAGGATAATAGGGCGCCCTCCGCTATATGACTCAGTTTACCGGCCCTGGATTCTAGAACGTTTAATCTATGCTTAACCAGGATAACCTCTTTTATAATTGAAAGTGGATTCACTAACTAACTAAAGAAGTATTTACATGGCTTTAGAACAATTTCGTTCACAAACTATAAGCAAAAGCAAACCTTTCGAAGTAAACCGCGGACACTATAGATAGTCTGTCCAGCCAGACTACGATTACTACCTTGGGTGGCCATGTTGGTATTGCGCAACTCATAGACTTCACACGTGCAGTAATGGTATGGGTGAATGGGTGACACTCCTAGTTCTAAACCCCATGCAATACCACCTACATCACTGCACTGCATGTGTTTTATAGATAGCTACGGTACCACATGCATGATCTTCATGAGCCGATTACTAAGGGGGGTGGTATCGATCATTATTATCAAAGACAACCGGCAATGGATCATCAGTATAAAAATCAGTCCTAGAACTCGAGTTACAAGTGGCTCAAACAAACACTTTGGCTCGGCAAGGACAAATATACAGTGACACTGAAGTAAGTAAGCAATCAGTGGTATCATGGTACTGAAAAGTTCAAAGAAAAAAAGAACACTACAGTACTCAGTGATATAATATTAGATCTATGGTAATGTACATTAGGGTATCCATTACAAGGAAACAAAAAAAATATTATCATACAGTCATATATATACACACAGCACATACTAGGAGACAAATGAACATACACTGAATATTAGATTAACACCGGTTTGGCTTTCAATGACTTGTTTATTGTATGTCTTTAATACAGTATACCATGATTGCTTGTATGCTTGTATGTATACTTAATATGTGAATGTATATAGTGTGGACTATGTAATTGATTGTATGTTTGCACATAAATTATACATAATTTTCATGCATGTGAATGACTTTAATGGTATTGATTTTTATGATACTGATTACGTGTATTTTCTGTAGCAGTGTGAGTACATGTATATCCAATTTGCTGTTTATTATATTGTGTTGTCTTTTGGTCCCCCATTCATACCAGCCTTTTGGCTGAAGGGGTTCATGTAATAATGACAATGGCAATCATGCTTGGTCCTGAAAACACCTTGCTATACAAAGATGCAATGCATATATACATTAAAATTAACTACGATCATGTCTCGCATGGCTGGCAAGCACTGTAATACTGAAGCTTCACTTCAAACATTTTCATCCTAGATGGAACCCTGACATACACTGATACCTGCATGAATACATTGTTGGACTCCTCATCCGGGTGGCTTAGGACCAGGGGTGTCTGTATAACTATAAAGTTGCCTGTACTTTTGAAAGTAGTCCTTAAAATTGTTGTTAAAAAGTTATTAGCAAACAATAACCTCAAAATAACATCCTGTTATGAAAACGCTTAGTGCCCAATTGATTGAGGTGCCCCCTACTACAGGCCCTGGATGTGTGAGTTTGATTGAGGTACCCCCTACCACAGGCCCCAGATATGTGAGTTTGATTGAGGTACCCCCTACCAAAGGCCCTGGATATGTGAGGTTGATTAAGGTATCCCCTACCACAGGCCCCAGATATGTGAGGTTAATTGAGGTGCCCCCTTTACTACAGCCCCCCCCCCCCCCCCCCCTGATACATGTACCATGTACACTGTACCATGTAGCATTGGCGGATAAGTGATAATGATAAAATTTATTGTGATGAACTGTATGCTATAGTCCCCATTTCCTGCCTTGTAGTGTTGTTGGTATAGTGGAAGTAGTATAGATGATTTACACTGCCCAATTTAAGTGGTCCCTTTGACGTACATGACGTCATCAGATGAGAAATTCCTTTATTGTGTAATTTTTGCATGTATTTCAGGAACTTGAAGAAACCAGAAGAAAGAAGTCCCAGCTCCATGTTGCTATGGAGACCAGCAAAACACTTGAGACAAAGGCAAAGGTGTGTGGATGTACACATAAGCATGTGTTCATGTAACAAGAGTTGTGTGTGTGGTACCCCACTCAGAATGTCCTGATCTGTGTGATAGGGAAGGGTGTTTAGTAGACATGGTTGGTGCAGAGATATATGTACAGAGGAACCCGTGCTAGCGGTCACCTCATTAAAGCAACCAACTGCCTAAAACAGTCGCTGACCCAGTCCTGAACAAAAAGCCACCTATTCCCTTACATCATAATCCATTTAATCTGGCCACCTGCCTAGTGTGTTACCGATCACCCTTACCTGTAATTGCTTGTGGTAATTACCCACAGTATATTTCCTCTTCCCTGCATGGCTGTCTGTCACTTATTCTCACATACATCATGTCATCCCCTACATCATGCCCTCACATACACCAACCACACTATTTGTCACCAGCTGTCATCTCTACTTGTCCACATGCACTGATCTGTGTGATAGGGGAGAGTAATTGTTGTGTTCATTGACTGTAGACTCTCTAGAATTTATTGTTTAAATTATGTGTCCATTGTTTGTTCTGTAGACATGGTCCATGTGTGCATGTGGTGTTCTAGACTGTCCAATTGTTAATAAGCACACTCTATTAAGTGTTTACTATTGTAAAATGTAGACATTCTGTTATTGTCTTCTTAGGAGGTTGAGCCCCAGCTAAGCAAAGCCATGTATCCAACCAGTCAACTTGAGAGACTTGAACTGAAGGTGTGCATGTACATTCATGTAGTCCACACATGTACACTGTCGTATGCTCACATCAGTCAAATGTAGTAGACTCAATGTCATGTAACCAGTCCTCAGAAGGTGTGTGTACCTAGAGACCAGAGAACACCTTGTACATGTTGAGATGCAGGTGGTCTTGTACATGTACTCCCCCAAGAGCTGGTCCTTGTATGCATCCATTGAAGTCCCAACCTCATCTTCTGAGGAGGATTGGTGCATGTCCACATGCATGATAGGATGTTGGTATAGAGTGTTCCACCTTCTACTGTGAGGACATGTTGATACTAAATAAGGTTGATGTTTTTGTGACCACACCCACCCACCTTGGTAGCAATGGAAGGTGCTTCCAATGACTCTCTTTTCAAATCCGTCCTCATTTAGTGTGGATCTGTCCAGATCTCAGTCCTCCATTTTGTCTATTGTGCAATGATTTGAAGAATAAAATGAATGCAGGACTAGTGTCTGTCTCCACTAGCGGCCTATACTCCTGTCCCCATTGCCCAATGTGCACACAATATACGTGTGTTGTAGAAGTTAATCATACATCTACTCTTCCTGTATGTAGGAGTCAAAGAGCACAAAGAAACTGAAGATAAAAGAACTTGGAAAACACAAAGAGACTGTTCACTGCCTTCGTGGTCATGGAAGACTTTGGGGCATTGCAGTATCTCCAACTGGTAACATTTTTGTGAGTGCCATAGACAAACACCAAATTCATGTATTTAACACTCAACGTCAGCACCTCAGAACCTTCAGTGAAGAAGGAACTGGAAAGGGACAGCTGAAGAGTCCACGTGGCCTAGCAGTGGACTCAACTAGTCTGGTATATGTAGCTAATGCGGACAACGAACGAGTTGAAGTCTTTAAAGAGGACGGTTCCTTTGTTAGACAGATTGGAGTTGGACAGCTCAAGAGTCCCTACAATGTTACCATATATGGCGACAGGCTGTACGTACCTGACCTTGCCAACAACAGAGTCTTCACCTTCAACACATCAGGAGAGCTAACACAGACCATTGGAGAACCAGGTGAAGGTCCTGGACAGTTCAAGGGCCCTACTGCAGTTGCTGTCTACAACAACGAACTGTTCATCACAGACTACAGCAACCACAGAGTACAAGTTTTCTCTGTTAATGGACAGTACAACAGACAATTCCAAAGAGGCCAAGTGGAGGGACCTAGTGACATCCTTATCACACCTGATGGGGAGGTCCTCATAGCAGACTTGGGGAACAGCCGTGTTGACATCTTCAATACATCAAATGCATCAGGATACCTCATCCACTGGTTAGAAGTACATTGGTCCCAATGTCTGGCCATCAATACCAACAGTGAACTACTGGTCACAGGAAAGGGTGGAGTATATGTTTTCACTTGACCTTTTGTTGGTTTGTATAAACCATTGTATTGTTTGTATGTAATGCCAACTGTACTTTGTATGATGGTTTTATACAATTGATGTGTAGTGTTTGTATGAATAATTGAAATATTAACATTGTTCATGTTTTGCAAAGCACTAATGGAGTATACACACAATGCATACAGTGTACATGAAATTTTTTGTTCTGAGAGCACATTCTTTTTATAGTGTTGAAAAATACTACGATAACACTTGTGGTTTCAGGAGTTGACCACAATTGATAGATGTGGTTTTAGGAGAAACCAGAAGTGCTAAACAGAATTAACCTCTTCCTATATATAAGAAACGTTACTTGAGTTCGCCACATGCATGTCATTTCATCGAGCAAGTTCATTATATTAGGGACTTCCAGGAGTGTGTGGGGCGGCAGCCTCCATATGAGTTTCTAATTCGAATCCCTTGTTCATTACAACTCTTTCTCTTACCTCGTTGCATTGCCAGTTTTGCCGTGTTGTTGTTTCAAAAGACACAGAAAAAAGTTTATATATGGCATATTGGGAGAAAACAAAGGAGATGAAATTGCACGTTCTTGGTGCATCATCAAGTTGCATGTCTTGCAACTACAGAGCCGGCCGGTGTCCAACAAAAGGTTTAGAACGCAAGTATTCCTACGTAGTCTATAGACACAAATACAACTTGGTTGTGATCTCTGGAAACAAATGACTTGATGCGTGAAGATGGATATTGCATGTTAAACTGTTCAACAGCGTCAGTACACACTTCAGCTCTTTGCAATGTGTGATGTTGTTGTTCTGACATGTGCAGTCCCTTTTCCTAGAGGCAATGTTACTCCATCGTGCTATAGGAGACTACCCAGCTTCAACAAAACCACTCCTATATGTATGCGTGTGTGTGTGTGTGTGTGTGTGTGTGTGTGTGTGTGTGTGTGTGTGTGTGTGTGTGTGTGTGTGTGTCTAAACAGTTTATGTAGTGATTCCCTGTACAAGAGCATACATTGATATTGTTGTATGTGCAAATGTTCCACTGTCAAAGAGGTGACAGCCGAATGAAGTACTGTGAGGGTTTTGTCTTCCTCTGTAGGGACGTCTCTCACATGCAGGGGCCAGTATAGTTGAATGCATGTACCAGTTTGCAGTGTGTGTACATGTATTGTGTGTGTATATACATGTATTGTGTGTGTACATGTATTGTGTGTGTACATGTGTTGTGTGTGTACATGTATTGTGTGTGTACTATGTGTGTACTGGTATTGTGCGCGTACATGTATTGTGTATGTACATGTATTGCAGTGCTGTAGATAAGGTTCTGTTTTGCTGGGACATATGTCTGAACAATCTCAAGTTTGCTCGGACATACGCATGCTGTAAATTTGGTTGGTCATTGAAATTTTGTTGAGCGATTCAGTCTTATATTTCCTGGAATTATGGTAGGACTTTAATCCAAAGGAAAACAAAATTGCAATGGAATAAACTATAGTTCAAATGGGACTAAGTGCTCAGCTACACATAACAGCCCAGGCACAATGCGAGGTGTTGCACTTGGTGGAAGGTGTGTTGTGAAGTGCAGTCTACAACAAATCCACGTGAGCATCCTGTGCTGCCACGCAAGACCTAGCACCTTCTGCTCACATATCGTACGCTAATCATTCGTAGCTGTGATTGTTCGCATCTGTGCAGATTTTATTCCTCCTCAATCGCTTTGGAGGCTTCTTTACAGTGCTTCAAGAACGACCTAAACCTTGTTTTTTTTCTCTATAAGCCTTTCCTTTAACTAAACTTCTGTTACCCTTGTTGTCTTCTCCATGTAGATCACTGTGTTGAGGTCTGCTTACAGGAACAACCTCTGATTCTAAGAACCACATCGAATCCCTCTTGGAAATTAAATGTTCCATCTGTTTTACAAATGACTGCAACAGCTGTCATCTCTATGATATTAATGATGTGTGTTGTAGGATTTGATTTATAGACTGCTATTAGTGAGTGTAGATTAGCCAATAATAATTAAAATTGAATCAAATATTGTTTTATTTGAGAATTTTGAATTGGTGCATCTGTTTTGTACACCCTACCCACCCCCACCCACACCATTATTTTGCATTATATTCTATACACCCTTGCACTCTACTGTTCGTCCTCCCTCCCGGCCCTCACCCTACTGTTTTGCCCCTCCCCCCCCGCAACTGTTTTGTACACCCTCTCTCACCCTACTTTCTTGTCCCCCCCCCCCCCCCCCCCTCACCGTGACACCCTACTGTTTTGTACACCCTCGATCCCCCCATGCTACTGTTTTGTGCACCTTCCCCCCACCCTACTGTTTTGTACACCCTCCCCCACCCTACTGTTTTGTACACCCTACCCCACACTACTTTCTTGTATACCCCCGTCTGTTTCATACACCCCCCCCCCCGTGTTACTGTTTTGTACACCCTTTCCCACCCTACTGTTTGGTACGCCTCCCCCCACGCTACTGTTTGTACACCCTCCCCCCCATGCTACTGTTTTGTACACCCTCCCCGCACCCTACTGTTTCGTACACCCTCCCCCTGCGCTACTGTTTTGTACACCCTCCCCTCACCCTACTGTTCTGTACACCCTCCCCCCACCCTACTGTTTTGTACACCCTCCCCCCACCCTACTGTTTTGTACACCCTCCCCCCACCCTACTGTTTTGTACTCCCTCAAGCTCCCCCAATGCTACTGACGCTTATCAACAAAACGCTCTATTAACGCAAGGCAAACTGCTTACTTTGCACACAGAACGACAAGTGTCCTGCAAAAATAGTGAATGCATGTCCTACAAGCTGTTCTATTCTGTCCCACAAAATCATTGACAGCTAGGGGGTGGAAACTACATGCAGTATAGACTAATGGATATAATATATATATATATATATATATATATATATATATATATATATATAATATATATATATATATATATATATATATATATATATATATTATGTATTTATAGATATGCATATACAGTAAAGAAAAAAAACAGAGAAACTAAGAAATAAACACTGCATATCCAGACAAACAAAAAAACAAAAAAAACAACAATCAATGGGATCCAGAATAAATATATATATATAGATACAAGGATCTAGCTATACTGCATGAGTTAACATATTCTTTTGGATATTAGTGTACTGTGGACACATGAGTGAAAGTGCACTTCATTTTTAATGTCATTGCTGTTACATATGGCTTAAAAGTTCTGAGCTTGCAATGGTAGCATATGGATCGATCGCTCAAGAACATTTGGATTAGTGTCAATCAACATTTTTCAATGAGGAGATTATGATGGCTGATTCTACATCTGCATATGTTTAATGATTTCCTGCATGTGGGATATAATAATATTTGGTCATTCCAAGCGTTTTGTGTTTCAGTAAAGCCATGCAAAGTTTATTTATGTTTCTGGTCCCCTTCCCAGTGAAAAAATAGGGGGAAAAAGAAAAAATTAAGAAAAATCAGTGAGCACACTGGATTCAAACCCTGGCCAAAATATTGCACAAGATCGCAAGCACAACCATGGTGTTATTCTGAAACTAGTGGCTGTCTGGTTCCATGTGCTCCCCATCTAATTGTGCTTTATACAAGTTTGTATTACCTTTCAACTTTCTTTGCTTTTACATTCTTGTTAGCATTTAGTATCTGTTCACAGTTATAAGGAATATACTTGCATGAATGCCTTTGGCTGGATTGGAAAAAATAAAATAAATATAAAAACCCTGCATGGTTGCCTGATCAATTAACAAAGATGGCCTTCACCAGAAACATATTATTACTTTGTGTGGCCTAAATTGTAGTACCTAAGCCTCCTGATGTAGTAGAGACAAAAGGGCTGGTTATACTTTCTGGTTAATATCTCATATATATAACATTCTAAGATTTGTTGCCTAAATATTGCATGCTTGATTAAAAACGTATAAAGTGTATAGAACGTATACTCAGAATCCAAAAGGATGTTGAAAAAAGCATCTGTATCAAATTCTATAAGTCTTCTCTTGGGGTTTCCAAATACAGCACAAATGTAGCAGTGCATCAACATCCACCAACCCCCAGATTTTAGCATTAGATTCCAGTGCTGTACGATTATTGTGATAATCATGAATTTTGTTGGACAATAATCATTTCCGATTAAAACCAATATCGCCCATTCCTAGTGTGTAAGTGTGCGTCCATGTGTGTGTATGTATGTGTGTGTATGTGTGTGTATGTGTGTGTGTGTGTGTGTGTGCTTGTGTATGTTGGTGTGTGTACAGTATTAGAAATATGGAGCAAATGGTGGATGGAGAAATGTCCTAGCATTATCATTGGGTCAGACAATTTCACATTTGCTCAGACATGTGCCACAATATGTGCAAGTGCAGCATACACTAACAGTATCTTATCACTCTTAAGTCAGCAGCAAGTTCCAATAATAATTACAATGATGAAAGTATATAAGTATGTATACACTCTCAGTACAAATAACTCAGGTGTGTTGTGTGTGTGTGTGTGTGTGTGTGTGTGTGTGTGTGTGTGTGTGTGTTGTATGTACGTTGCTGTATATCTTTATGTGTGTGTGCATGCATGTGTATGTGTGTGCGTGCATGCGTGCGTGCGTATTACAGGCTCAATTGCAAGGTTCTGCACTTTGTGCAAATCCAGGTCAGGTCAGGTCAGGTCAGGTAACTTATTTAAACTGGGGAGGCCTTTAGCCAGAGGCTACTTAACAAGGCACCCAGTACAGGCTTTATCCTTAGATAATTTATGCTTCATCTATGGCCACACGGGACATGCGTCTATGATGAAATGGGCCCGGGTCGACACGTGACTTCCACACCGAAGGCTTCCTGTGAATATTATATTGCTGTGGTGGTATAGTCTCGCGTCGCCAGCCCCTTTTCCTAATCGCCCCCTTGTGAGAGGCGGGAAAAGGGTCTGGTGACAAACGCCACTTTTTTTAATCCAGATGTCCACAGGAAGTTGGGACACTTGCGAACAGTTAATTGCTTTGATCTGTGACCGCAAGACTCGCTCAATGCTAATAATCGCGCATCAAAATGGCCAGCCAGGATAGCGGAGCGACGGTTAAGATGGCAATTGGAGCGGAATGCCAAGAGCTATAGGGTTTAATCACCTGAAGCCTCAGCAGTTCGACGCAATCTAAAAGTTTTTTGAGGGGAGAGACGTTTTGTAACTCTTTTGATAGGTTTTGGAAAATCCGTGCCTATTTGGTGTTCTTCCTACAACGTTTAAACAAGCTATTGGACCGCTTGCGCAAATCTATCGCTGTTGTGGTCACTCCTCTAGCAGTTCTCCTAGGAGCTCCGCAATAAGTTTGTTCCAAGAGGACGCGGAATTCCTTGGAGAAATGCAAGAGTACACAGCAATCAGTCAGATACGGAGGGGAAACACCAGCTTGTGTTCTACAGTCTGGAGAATCTACAGGAAATCTACTCGATAAATAGTTAAATTCAGCTACAAACAAATACAAAAATTCACAATAACATGCAATTGTTGTGAATGATTACAAGAAAATAGTATACAATGTCCTTATACATAAGTTAAGATTAATGTGCATAAAAACATGCATAATACACAAATACAGTCACCAAGTTGTCCTACTGGGGTAGATGAAATATTTAGTGGGCCTACCTCACATGCTCTGAAGGAGGAGATCCTTCAGCATGCGTCAAGAACGGCAAGGGCCTTAGGCGCGGCAACCCCCTGAGAGTGATCATAGAAGGTGATCACTCTCAGGCCACCTCACATGCTCTGAAGAATCTCCTACTTCAGAGCATGTGAGGTAGGCCCACTAAATATTTCATCTACCCCATAAGATGATATAGGAAATAACTGTTACAATGTAATACTACACAATATGCCGGTAACAGTTCTACATCAGCTTGTGTGTCAATGAGTTAAACATTGTTTGCTTCATCAACGATCAATGCAATCATGTATTGTTGGTAAACAAGTGAGCATGCTGGGGAGTGACAGACTGTAGAACACAAGCTGGCGTTTCCCCTTCATTATCTGACTGATTGCTGTGTACTCTTGCATTTCTCCAAAGAATTCCGCAGATAATCCTCTTGGGAAAAACTTATTGCGGAGCTCCTGCATGAAAACTGCTAGAGGAGTAACCACAACAGCGATAGATTTGCTCGAGCGGTCCAACAGCTTATTAAACGTTGTAGGATCCTGGAAGAACACCAAATAGGCACGGATTTTCCAAAACCTATCAAAAGAGTTACAAAACGTCTCTCCCCTCAAAAAACTTTTAGATTACGTCGAACTGCTGAGGCTTCAGGTGATTAAACCCTATAGCTCTTGGCATTCCGCTCCAATTGCCATCTTAACCGTCGCTCCGCTATCCTGGCTGGCCATTTTGATGCGCGATTATTAGCATTGAGCGAGTCTTGCGGTCACAGATCAAAGCAATTAACTGTTCGCAAGTGTCCCAACTTCCTGTGGACATCTGGATTAAAAAAAGTGGCGTTTGTCACCAGACCCTTTTCCCGCCTCTCACAAGGGGGCGATTAGGAAAAGGGGCTGGCGACGCGAGACTAGTGGTGGTAGTAGTCACGGCGATAATGGGTCTGGTTACGTCAGACTAGTCTACAATAGCATGTGACCGTAAATCAGAATGATAAGATGGCCTCCATCGTCGAACCAACGCCCTTGTTGTCACAAATTTTAGAAAGTGAAGAGAACGTTTGGTCTAATAGCGGGATAAATTCAGAAGTAGATGAGCCTACCGATGGTCATATCGATGAGGTGATAAAGTGAGTGAATATATATGTATGTATTGTTGTTGTTGTGAGAAGTAAATCGTTTTAAGACGTTCTAGATGTGTAGAATGTTTCTTGTTGTTGTTATTTATGTGACAAATTATACCTCTGATTAATGTGGCTATACATAAAGCTACGCCGTGCAATTTTTATTGTGTTGTGTTCAGATCCTACTCTGCACATGTACAAATCTATGGTTGTTTATGGTATGCTAAGACATCATAATAAAACAATAATAAAAATAATGATAGTAATTACTCGTCAATGTCTAGGCGGCTTTCTACTACAGCAACTTCTGGATCATGCTGTTTCTTGTGACTATACTTGTACCTGCTACCTCGAATGCATGCAATAGCACTTCTAATTGGTGAAAAGGAGAGTTGGCTTCTTATCCAGTTCATTACAATACTGAAAGACAACCCTTTCTTCTCTGCAATGAGTGGTGCTAATTTTCTCATAATTACTGTTGCAGCTAGTCCTGCATAGTCTCGCGTAGCCAGACCCGCACTTGCTGCCATTGGGTCTGGCTACACGAGACTAGTCCTGCACCACCAGACAATGAAATCATCACACTGTTTCCATTACTGTGTATCAGTTACATGTTAGGGTGCTGTGATATCTGTTGGGCATTGTATTACTTGTATCATATTCTCCATGTATTGTTTGCACAAGGCATTATGGGTATTTACTATGGTTGGTAATCGTGGACTCCACACCATATTGTCTCACTTAGCCAAGTAAGCAAGGTATTTTTGGGGATATGCTTGGTATGTAGGGCTAGAATGTCATTTTGTTCACCCATGTAGCATGATTCCATGCTATTACTACATCTTATCTTTGGTTCTATGCAAGTGCAGTATTTAAGTATTGTGTTTTAATTCGTCTTTTTTATGTACATACATTGTTATTCTTGAGTGTGTTCTACCTAGATGCTCATCATCAGGAATTTATATAATATATAGCATATATGGTACTTACGTATAAACTGTTTTTCAATGCCCTGGCAAGTATGTACGTATGTACGTATGTCCCTCAACTGAGTAGGGTAGAAGTAAAAATCTAGACATAAGCTCAATCACCAAGCATAAACAGTTGAGATGCTAAAAGCTAAGGACCGTTTTATATGACCTCTGTAAGTTGATGAAAAATGTACATACGTAGCTCCACTTGAATCCCTTTGAATGAAATTTTAGATTTGTGGTCATATTTTTTGCAACCAGAAATGCGTTGCTGGTGTATATTTCATCAATACTTTCTGGGTACCACTTACAGTAGCCTCTGGCTAAAGATTCCCCAGGTTAAATAAGAATACCCTACTTGAGCACTCTTCTTGGCTTAAAGTTCATTTTGTGTTTACATCAATAATTGAGGTGGTGTTGTGCACATATTTACAGTAGTTTACCCTACTGTTTTATGTTTTTGTTCATTATTTGTGTAATGCAGATGTGACTATGTATGTTTTCTTTTTTGCCTTGCTTAGGCATGGAAGGTTACTACCGGTCATTCATAAGTTTTTTTACAAGCTAGAGTAAGTGCTTATTAAGAATTTTATGAATGTTTAAACTACTTACATTGCTATTGTGCCCATTCCAGAAAGCGACAGGCATGTACACACTTACCCATTTTATCCAACCAGACTGATTTTGTGCGCGTAAGTGATTTCTCTTTGTTTGTTAACTAAAAAAGCACTCACATTGTACTTACTTGAAGTTACTGCATATTTTTGTTACTATTCTGTGTGCTGGACATTTATCCAAAATCATACAATGTGAACTTGTCATTGATGTTCTTTGAACATATTGTATTGATTGTAATGTCCATTTCATATTCAGGTCAATCCAGAACAATTTGATCCTCATCCTACAACCAAACCATCAGAAAGATCTTCACATGGAGAACTGGAGACATCTGTTCATTTGGAAAGAGAAGTCTGTATTTATCAATTCTTCATACATTAGAGAATTTGTACACTTGGATATACATGTACTGTATCCCTTGTTTGCAGGATCTGTCAGTTTACCGGTGTACCCTTATGTGTGCACAATTTCCCGTCCTAAGTGCCCCAAGTCCTCCAGAAAATGATCCACTTTCTCCAAAGTTACATGTGATGACATCTTCTCTCCAACATACTGATAGTGTGACTGATAAGATTGCAGCTGGAGATGTACGAAATCAGGCAGTCTCTGAAGACCGTACTCCTTTCCAGAGGCATACAAATGATTTCTCCTCCTCTTTACCCAATTCTTTTCCTGGGGAAAGGCTAGCACATAGGGAATACATGGAAATTGTGCATCCAAGCCCCAGTAGTAACATGCTATCAGACGGAACTGATATTGTAAGTAGAGAACTGCTTTGTGATCTAGTTCGCAAGGCTTTTGGTCAGAGTGCAGATCAACAGTTGAGGTATGAGCAACTGTTGCGTCATGATTTTGGCAGAAGAAGCAAAGGAGAGGTAAGGGTTTGCTTGTGTGTTTTGTAAATGTACTGTAACAATCTTCTCCTACAGATCCTGGTGAAGGAGTTGGTGAGTCAGCTGAAAATTCTAGAAAACAATGCTCATCCTTTTTATAAGCCAAAGCTCTTTTTGGTACGTACGTACGTACGTATGTCTGTTTGTACGTACTTTGCTCCATTTGCACCCTCACAACATTTTTAATGTGGTATTCTGGTTCACCATTCACATCAGTATTGGCTGATGGAATTGCCTCTGTGATGAAATACGTATGCTAGAGTTTTTTGTGGGTGGTTGTTATACATGCTAGACCATGAGCCTGTTTGACTACAGTGATGTTCTGCATTTGTGTTATCCTCCTTGGTTGCTGTATACTCTGCAAATCAACTACGTATTTATCTTTTCTGTAGTCCAAGAGTGGATATGATGTTTGGCTTCAAAAAGAGAAAAGACGAATTAAGCAACTCATTGAAAAATTCTGGCATTATTCTCTCCCTTCTCCCTCTACTTGGATTCAGTACAACCCAGTTGATTACCATAAGGCTTACTCTATTCTTTTAGATAAAGTACTAAGGTAAGATGTTATAGAGTATACGTGCATACACATATAGGAATGCCTATAATTTACCCCCCCCCCCCCCCCAACCACACACACACACTTCTCTTTCAAGCAACTACGTACTGTACCTTCATATTGAAGCGTTTTTTCCCCATTTTTTTGTATGTACATATGTATACTTGCTTGTCTCTTCTTTATATAGTTGTGATTTTGTGTGTGTGTATGTATGTATGTTTGTGTGTGTGCATTAGCCCTGGACAATATTTCAATATTAGTAGTCAATATCAATATCAATCCAAAACCGACAATGCAATAATTGCAATCTTGAATAGTCAATATGTGGAATACTCAATATATCAATCATCAGCATTCTTCTAGAGCCAGAACAACAATGATTGGATTAAAATAGGGAATACTAGCTGCATAAGTCCAATATATGGCTAAGGTTTCTAATTGGCCCAGTTACATACATAGTGCCAAAACATTTTTAATCAGCCCGGGTTATGTCATAACTGAGGAATCAAAATTGGGATATCAATATTGGAGGATAATATTGAAATATACCGACTAATACCGACTATCTGTCAATTGGTTTGTAACTAGTTCTACGTAATTGCCAATACCGTCCAGGACTAGTGTGCATAAGTGTGTGTACTCCATTGGGTAAGTGTTCTACTACATAAACAGCTCTATTCAGTATAATATTTTCTACCTCTGTTTTAAAGTGTCAATGATGATAGTGGCATACACATGCCAGAATCTCAGCGTTTGATGGTCAGAGTGGCTGCAGGAAGCATATTATCAGCTACTGCTCAAAGGCTTCTGCATGAATTTAGTCTTCGTTTTGGTGTGGTACGTATGTATATATACGCATTTGCAATATGCAAATTTATTACGTATGTGTGTTTTTGTATACAGTATGTTTGTACATGCTGTTCTCTTTACATTTTGTCCTGTGTGTCACTGTTGTGATGTATACCCTTAATGACTGTACTGTTTTGCGGCTCTTTCCAGGGTGAACTGTACTGTTGTATTCTCTATCTAGACCGATTGGCAAGGTGAACATAGAACCTGTACATTCGATGCATGACTTGTGGATGTATGCATTATGCAATCTGTGTGCTATGCATTTCTTTTGTTTTCTAAATTTGTAGGGGGTTTGATTACCAAATTGAATACCTCCAGCACATGAAGAGAGCAATTCTCGATGTTAAATGTCTAATTCCTCATAGTAAGAATAAAGTTACCATGGTGAAGCAAGAAGTAAGTTTCTCCTTTTGTGCAAGAAAATTGTGTGAGACTGTCTTCAGTGTTCCTGCTGTTGTTTGCTATCCAGTCTGATATTTTGCGTGGATCCATTCGGTTAATCAAAACTCACTGTGAATATTCCTTTACAAGAATAGAGAGGCTATTCAAAGACTCAAATCCTCCCAGTGGAATAGGTGAACAGCTTTGCTATCAGTGCTTACATATGTATTGTGTTGTATGTATGTATTACAGTATGTGTGAGGTGGTGTGAGACCCATGCCAACCTGTGTACAATTATGTCCCTACATGTGTATGCGTTTGTTCTTGTGTATACATACATACATACGTATGTATGTACAGTATGTAGGATTGTGGAATAATTTGACTATGCAGGACTTCATTTAGTGGAGGGCAGTGGCAGAGGGGCAGTTCCCATCCCTTCCCTCCCCTCCCCTCCCAAAATTCAGGAGCAGTATTCTCATGTGTACATTTATACATGTCTGTGACCCACTTTATTGTAAGGATGCTTTCAGCCCCCTTTGGGACAATTGCTACATTAGAGGCTGACATGCATATGCTTGTACCAGCTGATTTATCACTTAGAGCTGCTTTGAGCATTGTAAGTTTGCAATGTGTTATGTAAATCCCATCCATTGTGCATGTTACGTGTGTACATAGTGTACAGTGGGAATCATTGACAAGGTTTTAATAGGCTATTTGGGGATTTTGTGGAGGAATGCCATTCAAGTTTAGTATCTGCCAATATTATATGATTTACAGTATCTGTGTACTGTACATATGTACGTACATACGAGTGTTTGTTGTAACCAGATTGACATTTGGTCACCATTTTTGTGTGTGGGAATGGTAGCAGAGTAGTGGTTTGGTTATGGGTGTGTAGGAAGTAATTCTGTTGTCAAATCATAAAGAGTATGCATTATTTATTGTAGAATACAGCAGTACTTTCTTTGATCAAATCACCAGCTTTTTATTTCACCAATAACATTTGGAAACTGATTCACCATATTTAATACTCACTTAAGTTTCCCACTTCGATATGGTATAGTGTAGTCCATGTACTGTACATATGTGCGTACATACGTATAACAGTTTAGTATTTTCTTTTGTACATAATACGTAGCTGCATTAATTGAGTTATATCAAGAAGTTTTCGATATTGAGCGAGGAGTATTAGGAAAGCATCCAGAACCTCTGGATAAAGCACTGAAGAGATTTTTGAAGGTACGCTAGTTCCTAAAATAGGGAGAAAGCATTTCATTAGTATATACTAATATATACTATATATATACTAAATATATACTATATATACTATATATATACGTATATATATATATACTATACTATATACTGTTTGCCCTTTAGAGTGGTTTTGTTACCCAATACGAAAGACAGAAAACACTGGCTGAGCACAGTGCACAGGACTCTCTCACTTTCCCACATCGTTTGTCGCCTTCACTGGTGAGGTCTACCCTTGCCTCCTAAAATGATTGCAAACAAAATATGTACATTAATTTGTATGATTATAGATACATTCTCTTATCATTCGAATTACGGAGGCCATGGATGTCTACAGCAAGTTTCAGGATGTTTTCTTGAAGTACGTAAGTATAGTGGTAATACATGTTATTCTCTATGTTTCTGTACATTTTCTTTAGCTGTAATAGGCATAGGTATTAGAGTACATCATTTTAAGTTCTACATACGCATTGTGTGCAGGACACTTCTTACATACACCATAGCATGAACACTGTGTGTATCTATTCACAGGTGTACGTACATATTTTTTCCATGTACTGTAGATATGTTAACCTGGATATAATGGCTCTTGGAAGGATGGAACTGTATGCTCTTCTGAATCGAGATGCTCACACACTAAGCTCTCAAGTGATTTCTCAAAGGGTATGTGAAGTCACCAACTTGTACAGGTCATTTGAACTGCCCAAGGTGGTGACATACTGTATTCTTAAACTTTTATACTTTTCAGGAGAGCAGGGAATCGGTCAGCTTGCCTTTCCTTGCTTTATTGTACCGACTGGATGAAGTAGATCAGCATTGGAGACGCTACGTCTTACCTGAGTGAGTGTGTACAGTGGATTTTGTGTACCTGTGTATGTATGTACGCATGTATGAATAGCACAAGCTGTTATCTTGCTGTATGTTTTTGGCTGGTGTGCTAACAATGTCATTCTCTTATGTAGCATGCAATCATGGAGAAAACCTTTCACTGAACTTGTGTTGATCTGGATGGAAGTTCTTGTCAAGCAATTGTGTCGGTGGATACTGAATTCATTAAACGTTGATCAGGTACAGTCTGCATATATATCCTTTTGTATATTTTTTTCAATATGACATGTGTCCATTTATGTACAGCCTTGTGTGCAATTATGTACGTATTTACGTATTCATCTACTGTATCAATAGCTTGTACAGTTTGTACATACTGTTGTATGTGCTATTTCTTAGTGGAGGATCCTTAAGATTTGTCATGCACCTCAGTATGAAGAATGTGGAAATCGTGGAAGATCATTCTCGGCTGTATCATTGGTTCAGTCTGAATATTCAGCATTTGCTGATGTTTCTGTGATTAACCCATCACGAGCACCATCATCTATTTCATCATTATCATCGACTGGAATAGATGGTTTGACATCCAAGTCTAAGACCAACTTGTCAGTCAGTCTGCCAACTGCCAGTCCCTCAGTGTTTCACATATCCAGAGGATTTCGTCCCGTGATGCACCCATCTGATGAGAGAAATACTCAGTCTGATTCCTACCTGGATAAACGGAAACATGCTAAAACACATATGTCTGCTTTCACTGTACCGGGTAGAACCTTACCCACAAGAGTTTATAAGCCTTCTCCAGATATATCACCTGTACTACGGCACCCTCATGTTAGCTTGGAGGAGTCCTCTACACCAGTTCATATGGATTCCGGGTCTGTGACACCTGTTCCACACTTGTTGGGTCTTGCCACTCCTGTTCAGGTTTGTTCATGCATACGTACTTACAGTATGCACATGGAGCTGCTGCATTTATATACATAATGTTATTACACTGTACGTACTGTACATACCATAGTTAATAGAATCATAGACACACAAAATAATATACATACATGTACCTTTGCATATTTTTGGTAATCTTTTTTTGTTTATAGGGTCATTGGAATGACTGTAATGAAGATGAGGTACCACAAGTGGACACCACTGCAGAACTTTTCTTACCGGTTTCAAATTCAGTCTTTGATCTTGTTGTTATGTACATGAGACTAGCAAATTTCGTGGCAAATCTTCAGAATACGGTTGCACCCAGGCTCATTGCCATGTCAGGAAGGCAAAGTAAATGTCCTTTTGAGATTCCTTCATGTTATGTCTTTTTGTGATGAATGAGCTGTTGAGATCATGTACCGTTGTCTCACGTTGTTTGTGTAGCTTGTACATGTATATGTATGTAAACAGTTAATCATGCAACACTACTGTTCATTGTCACTTTATTCTCACTTAAGCAATAAGACCATTATAGCCATTTCCTATGCACAGAATGTGGGATGAGACAATATTGACCAACACAAGGCACACTACATGACATACGTATAACCTGCACATGCATATTTTCTCAAGAATTGACCAGAAATGATCTATAACCCTACATAGAGTACAGTACATACACTAATTGCTTAGTTTACTGCTTAAAGACACAAAATCACTTCATTGTACATATACATATGCATTGTTGTTTGTGGATGTACAAGTACATTGCATCTTCCCATGTGCATGTATGTTGATTTGAACCTGTAAGTAATCTTCAATGCATATTGTCTATGTGTTTTCATGTGCACGTATGTACTTGATTTGTATATAGACCATTTTTCACCGGATTCTTCACTAAGTGGGGATGGAATATTTTACCAAAACAACTGGATATGTGCTACTAGACAAAATCTTCAAAGGAAATTGCACAAAGTTTGTCCATATCTTCCTGTACATACAATTTACTTTAATTATGTATATATGTCATTGTACACATGTTGTGTGCACATGGATATTTTCAATTGTGTCTGCCATAGATGTTACGTAGTGTGGGATATCTACGTATATATTTCCTGTATGTGTAGATATCAAAGGTAAACTGTGGCCTCTATAGATTGTTTGACTGTGACTTGAGTGGTTATGCACTTAAAGCTTCCTTTCTTTACTACATATTAGCATGACCATTGCACATTCATGTGAATTGCATACCTGGTAGTGTGTGCATGTATATACATACCTGCAATGCAGCTCTTCATATTATTTTCCATTATACAGTAGCTCTTTAAACTAATACAGTACTACAGTACTGTCAAGTCAGTGTACAGCCGTTGCTGTTGAGATTGATTCTGTTTGATCTTGTATACAGGCTTTCACTTCTTCAGCCAAGCTATATGTGGACAATCTAATAAGCATGGATCTTTGTGGAATCCCACGGAATGAGGCCATTGCAGTCATTGGACAAGAGGTGCACTTCTAGTGTCCTAAAGCCTGGTTCACAATTGTTCGCAAGGACACGCGAATTAGTCACTGTAAGCAACCAATTCACATGTTCGCAGTGCCTATTCGCAAGAATAGAAATTTTTTTATTCTTGCGAACACTCGCAGCGACTACCTTGCGAATGACTATTCGCGCATGATTGTGACCAATTGTGAACCTAGCTTTTTAACCTAGTTGTACTGTAGTATTTGTTTGTTGTAATTGAGGCTGCTAAGAGTTGCTGTATGTATATTATACTTTACTTTTTTGTGTGTAATATAGACATTTTTCTACTTGCAAAATCGCAAAGACTCAAATGAAGTATGGGGTTGTAGACATGAAGTTGATGGAGCTACAGGTAAGATATACCGTAGGATCTTAGTGTTTTACCAAATTCTATACGTACACCAGAACCTCGTTTGGTGACAGTACGTACGTATGTGTGTACCCTGGGTCATGGGGCACATACTACATTTTCTTTTCCAATTGATTTTTACTTAATTTATTGCTAGTTTCTCCATATTTCAGAATATTTTCTCAGTAATAGAAGTCATGTTTACAGTAGTCAAGTACAGGTTGCACTGTGTATACAATTGTGTCATACAAAGTGTCCAATTATGCTAAGAAAGTGGGAGCCCCTTCATTCAGATCTCTCTGGGTCACTCTCACTAGACAAATCATTGTAATCTTACTGAACAGTGAAGACAGTAGCCACTGCTACAAAGTAAATCCTCCGAAATGGAGTGACTATTTGTTGCACAATCTGTAATTGAATACCGCAAGTGTTTGTATATCCACGTACCTAAAAGAAACAGAGAATGTAGCAATCTGTATAATGTGATGCTGATCAACTTCACTGATGAACTTAAAAGCACTAATTATTGTGTTTGTACTTGCATTTTTAGGTGACATTATGGAAAGTCCTTGTGCTGGGAAAATTGCTTCAGATTTTGAAAATCCAACTGTTGGTGTAAGTTACCATGCTATGCCACTGTATTGTTACTAAGTGTCCACTGGGCCGTGCATCAACAAATACATATGTAGTCACAGAATTACAAAAAAATATTCTGATTGAACAGTTTGTCATGCTACAGAACAGGTAGTGAATGCATGGATGCATGTTGTAACACAAAAATTTTGATATAAAGTACACCTTAATTATGTTGTGCATGTAACCCTCCATGCGAGTGTGTAGTGACATTATGTGCAATTGCATATGTGATTGGCCTATTGCCACCATACCACGTACGTATATGAATATCGCATCCCTTTTGTAGATGTGCATGAGGATTAACAATGTTCAATTCATTCTAAAGCTGCTACCTTATTTGGAGAAGCAAATGCATTATGTTACAGAAAAGTATCCTGGCAGGACAGATGATCCTTCTATGCTTCTGGTAGAATCAGATACTAGGCCATGTGTGAAAGATGTTGGCTTTTTCTCCAAGGAATCTGTGAGCCTCATGGAGCATGTTAAGAGAGCCCAGTCTATCTTGATACATCTTGTGTGCTTTAGAGTGAGTGTAATGTGATATTCTGCTTTAGTCAGCCGCAGTACATGATATACATAGTACATACGTATAAATACATAATATGTAAATGCTAGTTCATGATAATCCAGATGTTATAGTCGAGCTGTAAGATGTTAAAGTCATTGAATTGTATGGGGTATTTGTCTCTCTGTAGATGAACAAATTTGTTAAAGGAGTCCTGAATGTGCTCCTGGAGTTGGCGCTTCCAGGATATACAATTGAACAGAGATTACAACCACTGTTTACTTACCTTGAAACTCAGAAAAGCAGATTTGTGCAGTATCTGTTCCCAGAGTGCTGTCAAAGAGTTCTCAGTACACTTTGGTCCTACATTGTGAAGGTTTGTTTGTTTTTGTGTGTGCTCATTTGGCTATCCTTGTTGTATGCACTGTACATGTATGTAAATACAACAACAACAAAGTAAAGAAATCCACAATAGGTTAATCATAAGAAGTTTTGAAACTTCTTATGATTTACCTTTTGCTATGTTTTGCAAAAGATCAGGCATTCATGAAAAACTTCTCTTCGTGAATTCCTCACTAGAGCTTCCAAATTGTGAATTGTATTCAATGGCTGTCCATTTGCAGAACTAAAACTTTGCTTAACTTTTGTACTATCTACTAGGGCATTTTGTATTTTTGCTTTGTTTTCCTATCCTAGAATATATTTTGTTGTACTGCAAGTGTCTGTGTTGGTTTTTATTATTAATTTTGATTTTGAAATTCATCCTAAAGGACTTAGAAAATAAGGCCTTGATGTTGAGAACCCGTAGCAAGGAGCTGATGGTACTCAGAAGTGATTTCCTAATCAAAGTTACTCGAGTAAGTTGTATTGTGGAAGGTGTGTGTTGCGATCTCTTCTGAGGTGAACATATGCATGAATACATGTAAGTACATAGTAGATAGTAAAGAATTGTCTTTAGTACACTAACTACGAAGATACTATAGACTACGTATGATTTCATGGTTAGTTTATTTCTTTTAGCAAATGATGAAATTCTTCTACAACAATGGCAAAGGAGTTGATGTAGGACATCTGATTAGCACATCGGTGAGTGCTTTATGGAATTATCTCATGTGGGCTGCCAGGATATGCTTTCATGCGTACCATACGTAAGTACATATTTTCTGTCTTCCAGGACTTTCTGCTGACAATGCTTGGTTACTTTGAAAAACCTTCTGCAAGACTGGGTGAAATATATCTATCCTTGCAAGTATGCACATCTGTCTGTTAGTATCCTTAAGTAAATATAGTCAGTAGTGGCATGGAAGAACACACACAAGAAACTTAGACTCTCAAAGTGTCCTGACCAATATCATGCAGTATAAGAGTTTGTGATAATTTGTGAGCATCTGTTGATATTTAGCTTGCTGTATTCATTAAAATCATGTTTCCATCCTCCAAACCTATTGGCTAGCCAACACTCTTTGCTATTCCCATTGTGACATCATTAAGCATAAACTGTCAGTACTAATGCACATAGCAGGCTAAAACACAATACTGGTAATGCCTTGTGAAGCTACGTGCACTTTTCCAAAAGATGGAATATCCCCTAAATGTTTAGCTATTGATTCTTTACAAATTTCACATGCTTTCTCATGCAAGTGCCTATTTGTACTGTCCAGAGTCAAGGCCTTACTGCCCATAGAATACAGCCAATTGATCCGAAATTTGACATACACTTCTGTATTCATATTTTAAGGGTGTATAAAAACCATTAGAAAATGGTAAAATAATGTAGGATTGACACAGGACCGTGCAAAAAGGCCTTATCAAAAAAGGATTCTCCAAAAACACTTGGAACAAGGGTGAGTTAAAAAAGCAGGTACAGGGCTAGATGGGCAAAGGGCAAGACGAGATAGAGCTAGACGAGCATAGGGCTACACATACATGAGGTTAGATGGGTATAGGGCTACATAGACTGGACTGACTGTACACTGTGCAAATTCTTACAACCCTCATGTGCAGCACATTATACGTATATGCTGCGGGATGCAGGAATTTGCACAGTGTACACTCAGTCCAATTAAACTCTGTCTAGCCCTGTACCCATCTAGCCTCATGTATGTGTAGCCCTATGCTCATCTAGCCCTATACTCGTCTAGCTCTATACCTGCCCCCTTTGCCCATCTAGCCCTGTACCTGTTTTGCAACTCACCCTTGTTCCAAGTGTTTTTGGAGAATCCCTTATTGATAAGGCCTTTTTGCACGGTCCTATGTCAATCCTACATCCTTTTACCATTTTAAAATGGTTTTTATACACCCTTGTTCGTGCAATTTTTCCTTTAAAAAACAGTTGTTTGAATAGAGTCTGTTAAAGGTTTCCACTGCAGTTGAGAAGGGACATAATCAAGTCTTGTAAGATAAGAAGCTAAAAGTATGCAGCTACCTGACTAAAATCAATATACCCACGTAGAAACAAAGGCTCAAACAAAAGAGCGCTGAAGTCGTGACGATCGTCAAACAATAGAACGCTTTGCCTTGTGTACATACATGTATGCCTAGTCTCGTGTGGCCATTTCGGTAATCCGAAAATGGCTGATCCGGCGAATGTATGGGATTCGCCTATTATTTTTTTTCTTGCTTTAGAAGTGTAGGTGTGGCTTCAAAACCTACAAAAGGGACTTCACGCTAACAATCGGAGCTCACTGGTGAAAGATGAGACCTCTGGACCCTTTGTAGCGACCTGTAGCTCAGTTTGAAAAAACGACGAGAACAATAATAATCTTAAAATGGTATGGTGTTGCGGACCCATACCTTGGCAAGAGTACTTCGCATTTCTTTAAAGAGATAGCTTTATGAAGCTTTTAAACTATTTTTTCTTGTAGCTGGTGTGTCAAAATGCACCAAAATCTACTGTTGAAAACTATGGAGTCACCATACCGTTAGTTTTTGGGCAAAAGCACATTTTTGCTAATGTATGGCGGCCACGTTTTTCCGTGTCAATCCTACATATTGAGTACTACCGTACTCCATAATAGATCCCAGAATTCTAGAAATTTAGTCTTGCTGGTCAGCTGCAGGGAATTGATTATTACTCGTAGTGAGTTTACATGGTCTACACCCCTTGATAATGTTTCCTGTAATTGTATAACATATTTTGTAGTGAACAGTGAATTTTTGTTGATTTTGTACCATATACATACGTAGTAGGTATTTTTGAGGGTTAAAAATTTCATGGTTTTCATGGTTGGGAAGGGAACCACAAAATATTTTCTCACAAAACTTAATATTACTGCAAGTTTAATGTCCTTCTGGCATGAACCATGAATTCTTATCATGAAAAATCCAAATTTTTAGCATCTATAAAATTTTGCCCCTCTATAAAATATTGAACAATTTCTGCCAGCATACTAAACATCAGGGTGAACATTTCTGGCTATCTAGTATGTACGTATGTATGTACTTGTCCCTTTATAGTACTGTCTTAGCAAGTTACATATATTGTTTATTATTAATTTTTACAGTAAATTATCATGAAAGTGCTAATTTCTTTGTAGGGAACAAGGGTTGATCCTCTTGTTCGTCTGAGTAG
>CAUJGJ010000005.1:31200-78700 GCA_963170055.1 Halisarca cf. caerulea
TGAATTTTTAAACACATTGAAGGGACAGCTACAGTCGCTACGCAAGTCCTTCAGTGGAAAAGAATTTGTTACACTGTTTTGCAGATTACTTGATGACCCCATGGCAAATTTTTCTGACTTGGAGTCTGTGTCTACTTGGAATCGCACCACTAATCGAGAAGAAACTGCAGTGGACATTGGGCAATTGCTTCTTAAGCAGGGTATCTTAGTTCAAGTAGATGGTGTGGTTGTAAGGGACTCCAGAGAGGAGACATTGACAGCAGCTTTGTCAGTAGCCAATGCCTTTGACTGTGATGGACTATTTCACTTCAGCAGTTCTGAGGACTTTGAAGGGTGCCGGATAAGCATCCAGCAAATCCCCTTTTGTCACAGTGTATCCCTGAATCAACCACGAGAAGTCCCAAGGGGAACACAGATGGATGGTTATGATGTAGCTCGAGTACAAACTCTACTTTTTTTGCGAACACTGCTATTGAAGAAGTGTACAAATGATGCTGAAAGAACTAGATATAGAGTTAGCGAACCTTTAAATCTTCCTGATGAGATCTCCAGCAGCACTTGTACATGTCTTTTCAAACTCTAATCTTACTTGGTACATCTGTGCATCTGTATTTATTTTGCAAATTTATTAACAATGCTTTTATCTGTTTTGACGAAAAGAGGTGTAAGCAATACAAATCACACTACTACTGTTTGAAGCATACAAACTCGCCAGATCCTTTGATGTTACAGTGCATCAGTTTAGAAATAATTATATTATATTATATTATATATATATATATATATACATATATATATATATATATATATATATGTGTGTGTGTGTGTGTGTGTGTATGTAGATGTGTACATGTGGTTTTGTTGATTAAATATATATATATATATATATATATATATATATATATATAACTGTAATAGATATATTTCTAAAACTGATACATATGTACTAGTATGTACGTATATACAGCAAATTGGCCATGCATATTGTCACAATCTGTATAATATTAATATTAATACACTATTCCAGTAGGCCCCCTCATCCAAGAATGTACGTTTTTATGGGATATCTGAAAACAAGAGAAAAGAAAATGACACATTCAAATTACTACTATTAATAAAAATAGTATTGCATGTGTTTTAGATTTTCTTTATGCATTCAAATTAACATTGATATATATATATATATATATATATATATATATATATATATATATATATATATATATATATATATATGTATATGCATTATTTGAATTTCAAATAATCATTATTATTATCTCATTAATTCCTTGGAGTCACCTATTGATCCCTTAATTCATCTGCTATGGTAAGCTCTCTATCATTTCTTAATTTACCTGCTTCAGCCTGACGCATCCTTTGCAAAAGAAGTTACAGTAACTGTTGCTTTGTGCTTATGAAAAGCATTGTGAGGGAGTGGTTGTTGTCTTCTTATCCACTTCCTTTTTGAACAAGTTGTAGATTTGGTGAAGGAGAAACAGAAGGAGAACAGTGGCTGTGATCAAGATGGCCATCACTTAAGCAGTTATGATGTAAATTTCTGGTAATTCAGTTGTACTGTAGTAGAATACTATGAAGACAATCCAATAGATAATTAACTGACGTGATGACAGCAAAGTGAATGAAACGTGCTTGATTATAATCCTGTGGAAACTATATGTAGACAGGAATATCAGGTCTGCTCGATACCTGATCTCCACTGATTCCCTGTGCACAAGAAGTTGAAAAGGATGTTTGGTAAAGATGAACAGCAGGACTCCAGATGTCATTGTATTCATTGCTCACCAAATAAAAGCACTCATGCACCCTGCAACGCAAGAAAATACAGGTAATGGACATGAGAAAGGTCATCAGACTCAATGCATGATGGTTGACTGTGATAGCCCTCTTCAAGGCTGTTGGGACATATCAGGGTCAGTGGCTAGAGAATCGTGGACAACAATAAATTAAAGGCAGAAAAGCAGTTTCAGTGGTGTCTAGCTCATACTTGAGGATACATTCTGCTAAGAAGCAAACAGTGGGGTCTCTTGACATCAACAACCAAATTACTTGTGCATGAAACCTGGACTTTCTTGTAGGGGGTGGAAACAGATGGAATGTTCAATTAAGCCTCCATCTCCGTCTCCATGTACAAGATGTCAGATGTAGCACATATTGCCAGTCTAGCCCATTTCTTGAGAAACGGTGTGGCTATGGTGTCCAGGTTCCGTTCAACTCATGTGATTGGCTAGGGCATAGACACTCTAAACTAAGTAGGTTAGAGTGTCTTAGGCTTGGGTAACTCATTATTTGCAGCCATGTGAGACAGGAGTACACTCCAACATATATCTTCAGCTTCTGCTTCCTGTGGAGGTGTATGTTGAATCAACTAGTGTCATTAGATGGTTAAGCTTCTGTGAAATGGAAAAATGGTATTCTGAATTGTCCAATGAGTCAGAGAAGGGTGGACCAGAATTTCGAACTTGAAGGTATCACCTTCAATGGGTGGTATATACTGATGCTCCACGTACTAAGAATGATGGAGATGGGTTCCCTGAACCACTTTTCCTCTTCATATCCCTTACATTTACTTTACATTTTACATCATCTTACATTTATAGCACCTTTTCTTTCATGTTATATACTGTAATATGAAAATTAGATAATAGAATCAATCAATCACTTGTCTGTTGCCGAACATATAAAACCTGAGAGTGCAATTAAGGCTGTTGGAAACCAGACACTTGTTGATGTGTGCAGGTATTATATGGTACTTCATACATAAATGATTGATAAAATGTATGCACGCATTAATTGCATGTATATGTACATTATAATATATTATATGATCAAAGTAGGTTATGTGACCTCACATGTTCTCGACATACATAATTATAATGTTATACATGTTCAATCATATATATATATATATATATATATATATATATATATATTCTCATATATATACATATACATATATGTATCTATGCATATACGTATACATATATGTACAGTATATACATGGATTCATAAATATTGTAATAATGTTATCAATATGTATGACGATTGTGCTAACATTTTAGTAGATTTCAAAAGTTCAGGTAAACTACATACAGTAGGAAAGTGCACAAAATAAAGTCAACAATAAGTGCAAAGAGTGCAATACACTTGTTCTCTTGTTCAACACCAAAACAACTGCAACTCATAGTTGGACAAGTCCTTCTGCAGATGCCAGACCATAAAGGAAGTTCTCCATAGTTGGAGTGAGCTTTCTTTCCTGTAACATTTCCAAAGTTAATTTTGGTTCAGCATCAGGTCCAACAGATTTCTGAGCTAGTGTTTTGAGATTGTTAATTAGCTCTCGAGTCTTCACTGAGAGTTCCTGAAAAATGGAAACATTATACGTACGTACCTGTCTGTAGGAAATAGTTCTACTATCTGACATACACAGTCTGACAAACTATCTACAGCGTAGGATAGTACCACACAATACATGGCACAATCTGACCTTGATAAACAATTGATCCGTTTTCTCTGAATCTTCGACAGAGCTCATCATAAACATGGCTATCTCTTTGTGAACCTTACCCATTGCAAATGCATCTAATAGCCCACACAAACAGGCAAACAATGAAATACATATAAGAATTGAGTAGAAGCTAAAGATATTACCTTTAGCTGTAGCTGTTGGTGTCACAGATCCCGCAGGAACTATAATGTGACACAGATTTACTGTAACACGCGGAATACCCCTGTACCAGAGTGAGGATATGCAACTCACCATTGATGAACAAATCGTAAAGTTCCATATGAGACTCTATACTAGGATCTGTTGACCCTAAGATATAGCTGCTTTTCCCCATGAACTGGCCTAGCTCTACTTCTGACATTTCAACATAAGGGTAAAGAATCTGCCAGTTTTGTCTGTGCCACACAAACAATGGTAGTGCCCTTCAACGAGAATGGTAATCAAACAACTTTACCATTGGCTTGATAACGTACAGACTGCTTAGTTTCATATGCAAACATTTTGTATGTAAACAAATACTATAAATATACATGTGCAAAGTCTTATGTATGCACATGTGTATGTATACACATAAAAATATAAACATAACTAACACGCAAAAATATACATGTGTGTTTGCTGTAGAGAAATGAGACAACTGGTGAATGATCAAAAGCAAGGCCACTTCCACAAGCAAGATTTGGCCAACCTTGTCATCTTTAAAAGGACTTTGAGGTTTGGACTGTACACAGCTATTCTTTTCTTTAAAAGAAGTGCAACATAAATCAGAATACTTTCAATTCCAAAAATTTTGACAACATCTATGGGTACAAAATGGACAGGAACTCTGTATACATGGAATTTCACAAAGCTATCTGTGGCCATAAACATGGGCTTAATGGAGCACCTAAACTTGTGAGTGTACAGTATGTGTGTGTGTGGGGGGGGGGGGGGTAGCTGGGAAATAAAATTTAGCACAGTATCACAGTTTTAATATGGGGTAACAGACTACCAATGGAAGTCACATTTCAACATGATTCTCCAATGCGTAACACATAATTCCTGATCATACAATTGCTGATAGGCATCCCACATTGCAACAAATTACACACACACAATATAAAATTGTACAAATTCCCTATATGTTACCTATTATGCAAACTAGTGCAGCCAACTGGGGTAGGAAGCACGTGGGATGGCATTTACTTCTGCAAAGCAAGAGCTTGTCATACCCTCCCTGCTTCACGTACAGAATTGAAAGTAACACTGATAGCACTTTTGATAGCAGGCACCTACGTATTATATTAGTTGGTCCTTGACGATATTACCCAAATTTCACTATATTCTCAGTTACTTTCAGCAGCTAGGAATGTGACAAATGAAGTACAGTACAGTAGATGGCTAGTAAATCAGATTAACAACAGGTAATGAGACACTCTGAATCTGGATCACACAGACATGCTGATAAACAACAAGAAAGTTTGTAGCTGGTACATAATCGAGTTAGACTTGGTTTGACCTACAAAAAAGAGCACCATCAGGGTGTCAAACCTTCCCAGTAAAGACGGAACACTTCACGTCATAAGAATACGACCACTCTAAAAGTCTGTTGTCAACTTCTAAAAGGCTCAAACTAAAAGCTAGCACAGATACATAGAAGGTAATAACCACCATACTTAGATGAAACATCACTATTTGCTAATGTGCTATAAGTCCTTTTCTGGGAATTCCACCCTTCATCAGTAGCACTGGTAGTTACTAGTAGCACTATTGGATGTTCTTTGCAGCCATGTTTTCCCTGATTGCTGTGGTTAGTACATTCTATCTATGCTGTTAGACATCAGTACATGGTCACAAATGATGGAAGAATTTTAAGACATCAATAATTCTCACCTTTCAAAGGAGATCGAATGTATCCCCTCCGTTTGTCATAGGCTGGGTCAGTTAGTGTGAATCTCCCATCGTCATCCTCACACCATCCCTTGGTAAAAGCACTCATATAAAGTGCTAGAATTTCAGGAGGTGATCCACCACTCTTCACATAAACAGATGCCAAGTAACTTGCATAGTCTTGATACTTCTCTGGATTAAAATCCTGTCAGTAAAGAACAATATATCTACATCACTAAGTCTAAGCATAGACCCTCTAAACTAGTCTAAGGTCTAAGACTGCTGTCTTAACCAGATACACCTCTTTCATCAATGAATCCCCTACCAACAGCACATGAAGTACATAATAAGAATTGCAACAAATAAGTTTTATAAAATTTGCGCTGGCACATTATTCATGCTAATTCATACCAGGTCCTGCCAAAGAGCATGAAAAAATCATAGAATTTTACAACTACTGCATACGTGCAATGGTTTACCAATCTAGCCTGAATGAATTTGGTGACGTGATTCTTCCATTGGACTGAATTACATGAAAAGGCATGATTAATGCAACAGAATTGTCTTGATTTACAGCACATGAATAATAGCAAATTGACCAATTATTACATCTCAGCAGACACAAAAGAATTAATTCACCCATGCAAATTTGAACACATACAAGTGCTATTGTACGTTCTTGCTGATCCGTTTTAATCATAACATTATGATGAGAGAACTTCTGATAAGAACTCTGCTTATGTAACATTTGTATGTGTTGGACAATGTATCTGGATTGTCCCAAAAGGAACAGCGATTTAGATGTAATCACCATTAGAGATTAAATGTGTATTTAAGATGAATAGCATTTAGTGAAGTACAAATTTCTGAAGCCTGGAGCTTACTGCAATACACATGGCTATTTATGAAATTTGGTATGCCATCTTTTGCAAAGAGGAATGATATAGCCTGTTATAAGCTATCCACTATGGGGCGCCCTTTGCATAAAAATATGTAAAAACTCAAATCATAAACATTGTGGATACATCCATTGTCTATACTGTACATCCAGATCTATACTATACATCCGGATCTATATTATACATCCGGATCTATACTATACATCCGGATCTATACTATACATCCGGATGTATGCCATACATCCAAGTCCATACTACACATGTGGATCTATACTATACACCTGGATCTATACTGTACACCTGGATCTATACTATACACCTGGATCTATACTATACACCTGGATCTATACTGTACACCTGGATCTATACTGTACACCTGGATCTATACTGTACACCTGGATCTATACTGTACACCTGGATCTATACTATACACCTGGATTCATGTTATACATCCAGATCTATACTATACACCTGGATCTATACTATACACCTGGATCTATACTATACACCTGGATCTATACTATACACCTGGATCTACACTATACACCTGGATCAATACTATAAACTTGGATTCATGTTATACATCCAGATCTATACTATACACCTGGATCTATACTATACACCTGGATCTATACTATACACCTGGATCTATACTATACACCTGGATCTACACTATACACCTGGATCAATACTATAAACCTGGATTCATGTTACACATCCGGATCTATGCTATACAGTTCCTACCTTATATGGCACAATATATGTACTCTCATGAAAATCTGTTCCGGGTTGTCTTAATTATTTTATATTATTTTTTTGTGTAAATGTAAGTTTGAATTCAAATATATATATATATATATATATATATATATATATATATATATATATATATATATATATATGTATATAGATAGATAGATAGATAGATAGATAGATAGATAGATAGATAGATAGATAGATAGATAGATAGATAGATCTATATACTATAATAGTGCCACAATCCATATGTAATGGTGGTGTTGAAGTTGGACAGTCTGACAAATAAATAAGCTGACTTAGCTGACACTGCTGGCTGACAGAGTACTTACATTGGATAGTATCACCACGCAAAAGGCCACCACCTACATGAAGGAACAGGCAAAGAATGCAATAGGTGCACGATTCGGAAATGATTGTGAGTATAAGCTGAACCTTAGGGTGGCTTTCGAATGAACTGCTATACATGTAGTACCAACATGTACCGAAGTGTCCAAAGACAAACTGAAGCGGTTCCGCTTCACCATCCTCGTCACCCATAGCTCTTAGTGTACTCTTGCTCATGATCTGTTCCCGCAAGCTACTGTCAATAGTCGGAAACGACCACGTCCACAAGACGTCTCCATTTTTATCCTTTTCTAGATGATAAATTCACAGGGATAGATCCAGTCTTAAATTCAATTTGCTGAATAGCATACACAAGTAAAACTCACCCAATACAGACAAACCCCTCAAGTCTGCTTTGGTGGCCATTTTTCTCCGTTCTATTTGCGTTCGTGACCCAAGAGAGAATCGAGATCGATAGACTATGGATAGACCATAATCAACACAAACTTTGATTTTGCTGAGAAGAGACTGTCTTTATGTATGGTCGAGCGACCTAAAGCAGGGTTACGTGCACTGGTGTCCAAGATCACTGGGTAGCACTGCACAGGGAATAGGACATGGATTCCAATACTTCCTCCGTCGGCACAGATGAACCTAGAGGAAACAACGGACTCTTGGCCGTTGCTGTTATTTTCTCAGTTCTTTGGACTCTCTTTTGTCTTTTATTGTGGCCTAAAATCCAAGGGAGTGTTCTGACTGTGTTTTTGAGATTGGCATTCAAGAATGCCTACATATCAATTGGTTAGTCAACTTAGTTATTTTTCTAGCCCACCATTTGCCTGCTTCCACTGCAGACCACTGCCATGTAAACTCACTTGAATAGTATCATTCTCTCATTTCTGGGGAGTACGTAATGTCAGACAACAATCCAACCTCATCATATGCTAAAACTTAGTATGTTCCCATTTCTGAGTAGAAGTGTATGAATAGTTTGTTTGATAGCAATGACATTTTAGTAGACGTTAGTAGTATAAGTTTTATTTCATATACAGTAGAACCTCGTTAGTAAGAACACTGTTAATGACTAATACCTGGTTAGGAAGTACAAGGATATGATACCCCAGCTTATAACCCATAATACTAATCGGTTAGCAAGTACTACTGATAGTGAGTAGCAATTTGGAGGGTCCCCAGGTGTACTCACTAGCGAGGATTGACTGTATGACGTTTTTAGACAAACCCATGCCAGATGAATAGGGTGTGACAGTATCCTCATTTGTGTTTTATCAGCCATGTAGTTACGTATATGTGTTTATCTCATCATATGCTATGCACAATTGTTTTTAAGTATTTCTTGTGATATCCATAATTACAACTGGATATCAAGTCTGTGTGTGTTTGACTCATTCAGGGTCGATTCGACTGTGCCCCTTGGCTGGGTGTGTATTCTTTAAGAATGTAGTGTATGCCGATGAAGACAATTCCTTCAGGTTAGTACGTATGCATGTGTGTGGATTTTGGCAGTGCAACCTCATTAAGCAGATTCCAATGTTCCCTAGAGCTCTGGACGGATACATATCTGTGCCATGGTGGATAAGACCAAAAGCATATCCCGACCCATCAAGTATGTATGAAGCAATTTGTTTTGCCGTTCACTTCAAATGTTATTGTCTTTACTCTTGATGTCACTAGGAACCAGAAGCAAAATAAAGTCTAATTTGTTCACAATTAAACTAAATGGTTTCCACTACCATTGGTATAACAGGTACATGTGTGTGTGTGTGTGTGTGTGTGTGTGTGTGTGTGTGTGTGTGTGTGTGTGGTGTGTGTGTGTGTGTGTGTGGTGTGTGTGTGCGTGCGTGTGTGTGTGTGTGTGTGTGTGTGTGTGTGTGTGTGTGTGTGTGTGTGTGTGTGTGTGTGTGTGAATTGGGAATTCTTATTTGACAGTTAATTATTGTTTACATATGTACATACATTCACCATTAGGATGATTTACATCCATGTATACATATACATATATACATAGCATGATAATTATCATTTTGTTAGTATTTATGTATAGAGTACATTGAATTTGTTTGTTCCAGGGACGAAGCTTACAGAATCTTAGAAGAAAAGTACAAAGGGACCTTTGTACCTAGAGAAGACTCTGGTACTGAGAACAGGTACATTCATTCTCGAGTTTGTTTGTGAATATTCTTCTGCATGATGTTTTTGACAGAAATGTCTTCTCCCTTGTTGTTCAGATCTAGATTTTTATGGTATGACTACATTTCAGTGGTACAGGTCCTGCTCACTAAGGTAATGCATGTACAGTGTGTGCTTTCTGTATGCACAGGTAGACATGTTTTGGTATTACTCTCTCTGTGCATACCGTACAGCGGGAAATTTTTGAGAGGTAATATTTTCATTATATTCGCGTATTGTATGGATTCGTGAAACTTTCTCCACAAAATTTCGCCAGATACGTACTAGAGTTGGTAAAACAGCATACTATAACAAGATTCTCTAAAGAATAGAGCGTTGAGCTCAGCAAAGGTACGGTCTAAACATGAACAATCTAGAAATACAGTAGACGTAAACAACTTGGAAACGTAAAAAATGCAAATAAAAATTTCACGTCACGAAAATTAATTTTTACTTCGATTTGTGAAAATTTATGCCGCGAGAATTTCCTGCTCTATGGTATACCATTTGCTATGAAAAATTAATAAAAAGTTGTATTTCTTATTTCATTTCTGTAGGGATCCCTTGTGTTTGGTAATAGTAATGTTCCTCACTCCCTTGTGGTTCTTTTTGATGATGCTTCTGCTACTCACACGGTCTCAGCTGTAAGTTCACTATGCTGGCTATCCTGTCTGTTTTTGTCTGTGCTGCTACGTATGTATGTATTGTTTGTTATAGATACTGTGTGTACGTATCCGTTATGTGCAGGATGGTCTGCACTAGCTCCATTAGTGTATTCACTGTAGTTTGGTTTGTACAATACCGTGGGGATAGGGTATGTATATTGTATGTACAAATATGTGGACCATGCCTTGTAACAAATTTTAAAAATTCCACTTGTGAAGGCAGCAATATTATTCTCCATGTTGAGCCATCATGTGTGCTTGTGTGTGCGCAAAGTATATCATTACTGCATTGTTTGTTCCTGGATTAAGCATAGTTCTTGCCACAGGTTTTCCTATATTTTGTTTAACTTTGTTTTATTCTGTAGCCATACAATCCTTTGGATTTGAGATTGTATACAACTGTATTTGAAGGCATAAACATGAATGCTTACTTGCAAAAGAGTGCTGGATATGAAAAACCTGTAGAAGAGTATGTTTTCTGAACACGTTTTATAAGGAAATGTGGTTTTAAACCCTTACCCTGCACACTAGACCACCTGTTTCAGATGAAAGGGGCTTTCTTTTTGCTGAATCCAACAGAGCTACGTTCACTTACTCTACTGATGTACCAGGTTAGTTTATTCTCTTCTTTAATAGTGTGAAGAATGGCATATTCATTCTGCTGCCGTGTACTTTTCTATAAAGGTGTAAATGAGAATGATGAATTTCAGATGCCTGGGCCGAGATTTCTGTTTAGCATAGATATTGGAGCAGAGACCAAAATCAACTATGGTCCTTGGGCTCACAGGCAGCGGTATGTACACTGGTGTATATGTACCTATGTATGTACGTGCTGCATGAATTGGTGCTAGTTTAGAGTTCGTTAGAATAGTAGATATCTACATGGAGACATATTATGTAAAATACATACAGGAGATACTACTGTAGGTATAGTTCTGTTGAAGGATAGGTGCTTGTGTACCACTGTTTCATGTGTATCAATTCCTGAAATGTCTTACATTAATTTTTTTAAAAAGTGCAGAGTTTTATCTGGGGGGGGGGGGGGGGGACCTGGGTATGGTTCCCCCCCTAAGCAGAAAGGCTCCCCCCAAAATAAAAATATGCAGGCTTAATTATTGTGAAGGAATACTGGGATACTCACAGTTGCAACAGACTGATCTGTGGACTAACAACTTGAGTGGTGTAAACAGCCTCATTTACCACCTTCTGAGGCATAAAAACTAAAAATTTTCCTGGGGGACCATACCCCCAGACCTCCCTAGCTTAGACCACTATCATTCCACATACATATCTGCCCCCCATTACATACATCACTATACTTTGCCATTGCCTCATCTTCATCATTATTCTGTAAGAAAACCTAATATGCATGCTGCATGCATGAGTATGGTTTTTAATATCATTGAATAGTATGCGCTGCGCAGCACCACGCTGCATGTGTGTGTATATACATACATATAAACAGATGTGTAGGTTCCCCCCCAAAAGTTTGACCCCAGATAAAACCCTGAAGTGTATTGCTAATTTAATGCTTGTATGTACTGTATTGTATGGTACAGTACGGTGTTCCTGTATGCATGCAGCACAAGCTGTTGCTGTACGTGCTCTTGTGCATTGGACCACATATGCTTTTGTCTTGTAGTAGAATCAGTACCTACTGTATGCAATGGATCCCCTCTCATCAAACAGCTTAAACTGAAACTCCAAGGCAGACTTTGTATTTCTAATTTATCAACCTCTATTTAGTGATCCTCTTGTGGACCCTTTTCCATAGTTAAAGATTCCACTTACCTGACCAGGTGGTTTTATTGCGGCATATACAGTCTGAACTGTTTACATCAACTGAACACCATTGGTTCCACTGTTTTGTGCTGCTATAACCAAGTTGTTGTTTTAACCAGCACATTTTGTATAGAGACCAGTGAAACAGTTTCCAGCCTTTGCATTGTTGTAAAGAGATTGATGATGTACGTATCAAGTAACTTTGTAAAGAGATTTGACTCTATTCAGCAATATGCTAATCCCTCTTGTTTGTACACAATAGGTTTCACACATGTTCTTTGCCTTGTCACTGTACTCCCACTCATCATACTAGCTAAGACCTGCATACTGTATGAAGGTACAGTGCCTATTATCTTCTACTTTCAGGTTTTATCTTCAGAGGTTGTTTGTACCTCATGACTACATGGAAGAGCCAGTAACAGTATTGCCTACTGCTGGTCAGAAGAGGATATTTACTAACCTGGATGTTGTCTTGTCTGCTCCACATGGTGCAGAGCTCAATATATTGTTCAGAGAAGGCGCAGTACGTATGTTGAATTGTGAGGCATTGTTTTAGCTTTGTGATGTCCTGGTTTTCTTCACAGAATGTGTCTAATTTGAAGTTAAAAGCTGATAAAGAGTCACACATTGTAATAAACCAGCCATGGATAACCAACATGGACGGTTACACATCTGTGCTTAAAGGAGTGATCACTTCCCCCCGGTTTACAACAAGTCTGCCCTATTCACAAGCAGCCAATGGCCACAGTCTGCAGGTATGTGTGTATTTAAAGGATATGCTCAAGGAAGTAAATGCATTACACTGAAGTTATGAAACACATTTACTTCTACTTTTCCTTATTCCCATGGAACATACATACGTATGTATGCCTGTCATAATAGCTACGTGTGTAAAATGGCTCCCTTTAAATTTGCTCTTCTATAACTTATGGACAGTGTTTTATGGTTCTTATCTTTGTCTAGCTCAATGTGAAGCTTCATTTTCCTCGAAGATGGAATGAATTGCAGAAATGGGATATGCAATTTTCAGCAGAAAAAGTTCTCTGTACTATCATGATACACTACGTTGACTTCTTTGATGGTACGTACTATTAAGCAAACCATGTAATCTAGGTTCTGATGTTCCAATGTCCAGTATTGCAACTATGTATAATATGTCTGTGCTTGCACAAGGTGGTTAGAGTACAGTAACAACATGTTTTGTGCATTCCGTCCACCTGTGGGTACATATGTTTGAGTGAGAATACTGTTTTTTTAGCTCTTCTTAGAGATTGGTGGGGAGATGATCCCAGTGATTTCCAGTTTTTTGTTCCTCTCAAGTGGACAGTTGGTTTCAGTGTTAAGAATTATGAGATATTTGTTCCAACCAATCGGTACAATTGGATGGACGTTTCTCCTCGGCAGATGGAAAACTGTGAGTGTACTGTAATGATGTTGTTAGTATATGTATGTACGTATGTATGTATCTCTGAATTCTGTGTCATTAGTGTTACACTCTTTGTACCAACAGCTTCTCTAGCTTTTTGTGGTGAATCTGGACAACTTTCATTTGATTTTCCATTGATGGAGTTCATGCCACTTGAACAGAATGTTCTTTTCCAAGCACAGGTACATACATATGTATCCTTCACACCATACAGGGGGTATATTATTGTGTATTTTGTTACAAACACTTTAATCTTGAGTGAAACAAATTCCTTAGGAGGAAAGTATGCACATAATAATGCAAAGAATGTTTGTTTGAAATTAGGTACTTCATCGTATCTTGTCTGGTAGGAGATTCAATCAATCCCTTTGTGTTAATTCCTTTCACACTTCTCCTATGGAGTACTTGAAAATTATTGCCTACTTCATATGCATGTTGGGTAGTTTCTTCCCAGAGTTACAGTATGTATAAGTGCACACTGAATTGTATGTGGTATGGCATGCGTACAGTTCACAGATACAACTGGTGTGTGTCACTGCTATGTATGGGCCCATGCGTTTGTTATCCTCACCTTAGTACTGTGTGCCTTCATGACCTCTGTGACAATAGTGATGCACCCCTTTTTGACATACCTACAATATGGAACTTTTCCGTAGTCACAACTACAAATACACTTTAGTATATTTCAATTGTATTTGTTGCTGGTTTGACAAAGATATATACGTAGAAAGTATAGTATGTACGTATGTAGTACATCAAGTATTGTGCGTATGTTGAATCAGAGCTCCATGGTGGTGCTAACAAATTGTGTGTTTTATGTACAGTACATTATTTTTTATTGCGCATATATACATGTATATGTCTAATATTGTCATGAATTGTCATGAATATAATGCTGTCTATATTTGCTACTGAAAAGCAGATACTGTATGTATTATTATGATTTGATTTGTGTTTTGCCATGTGCTTTAAATGATTTTTTATTGGTAGGGTGAAAACTTGGTATTGCGGAAGTACCTCCCTCCATCATGCTCAACCAAGCAGTCTGTATTCAGTTTGTCATCAGCTAACAGGAAACGCTGGAGGTGGCTTGACTCACACACAGGGACTGACTCCTCTTTACATTGCAATGTCACTGATAGTGACCATGAGAGGTTCCCCATTGGTTGTTGTATAAGTACTCACTATGAGGATGGCTGGTTGGACTTGGGGGCAGGTGGGGGTATTACAATAGAGGCACACTATGTGAGCAAGAGAAATGATGACCTTGATAGGAAGATACCACAAGGTATTACTCCACCTCCGAACACAGTCAGTGTGGCAATTGTGATTGATAAACCTATTTTGAGAGTGTTTGGGTCACTTGGAAAGGAGATTCTAGCCATTAAAGTGAGTCAATCATCATGAGTTAATATTTGCATGAGAAAGTTTTCATGGTGCTATTCGGGTCTTAGTGTTTGTTTCAGTTAACCATTACAAATTCCTGTCATGTAGGAAAATTTTGTTGGTGATTATCCATACCTGAATACATTCAACTCTGAGATTCCTGATGGAGTAATTGTCAGAAATGACATTCCCGAATTTGTGGTACCAGAAGCTCCTACTCCAGTTTCACAGGAAAAATCTTCCAATGTCTTTCTTGAACGCTTTCTCAACATTCATGTTGACTTCAAGATCACAAATGTAACAGCTGAATTTCCTTTGGTAAGTACATATAATGAGCGAGTGCATAGATGCCAACTTTCACATGTCTACCCATGTTACTTATGTTTACCACATGTGCTGTGCATTCTACAGCACCCCACTGATCTGAACGATGAAGCTGTTCCTCTTCCAAGTGTTTATTGCTCATGTTTCAATCTCCTTGTTGATTATGAACTGGAAGGTACACACATAACACTGAAAATAAATGACCTGTCCCTTTTTGTACCTGGAAAGGTGAGCGTTGTCTCGAGGAGATGTTGACATTGTGTTTAGAGTTCACCTAGGCTGTGTGTTGTTCCTTGTGTGCAGCTCAGAGCTGATAGTGATCTTGGACAGGTTGGGAGTGTGTGTTTTCCAGGGATTGAACTGCAGGCACAAGGATATACAGAACCCTTACATCACGAGCGAGTGGAGTACGCATGGATGATTGCTGTGTCAGCTCAGGATATTTCAGGTGCCATTGGAATACATCAAGTGAGTGACTCATTCCTTCAAACCATAGATGATAGAAAAAGACATGGTTAAAGCAATGTGATCTATGTAAGCAGGGAAGTCACAAGCGTGGTAGA
This sequence comes from Halisarca cf. caerulea, assembly GCA_963170055.1. Lineage (NCBI taxonomy): Eukaryota > Metazoa > Porifera > Demospongiae > Chondrillida > Halisarcidae > Halisarca > Halisarca cf. caerulea. The sequence continues at coordinate 46,911 of CAUJGJ010000005.1, forward strand.
ACGGTGGTTGATTGCTTCACTGATTGAAATCTCAACCAAATCCTATTTTGTTAAAAGACCCTTTTAAGATTTATTGCACACCTTACAGTAAAGTGTGGTCAAAGTGCCACTACGAGGGATTTGTGATAAGAATTTTGATTGAGTGTAAACAATTTGTTTTTGAATAAGTTTTAACTTACTTTGAACACCATCAAGCTCAGTAAATGTAACTATAGTGCAGTTTCTCTGTTCAGATTGATTCTAATCCCATTCCCAGAGGGTCCCTAACCTTTTAGTTAGCAAATGGGACCACAGAAATAAAGGCATAGACATTGACCTACAATTTATATTGACTGGCAAGTGAAGGTATTAATTTAATAGAGCAAGAGAAAATGTACTGTATAATTGCAAGTGAATTGTGCTTAGGTACATCCAGTATTCAATGTGTGCTACTCTTTGTTTTTTTTTCTGGTAGCTTCCTTGATAACTATGTAGTATTGTCCAAAATAAACTGTGTCAATGAAAACATTATAGCTTTCCTTGTATGTCTATAATGGAGCAATTGTGCGAACCTTTGTATAAGAACCCACGCAAGTATAAAATATGTGCATGCATTTTTTTATTATCCTGATGATTCTGAAAGCTTTGGCCTTCAGCTTAATATATAGTGTGAGGTCTATAATATTGTGATCCATTTCAAATGTTAGTCTACGTATGTGCAGATTTTCAGCTTTGTTCAAATTGTCACTTATACTTAAACCTAAGCATTGCATGCTATTACAATTTGGTCTGTTCTCCTGCACTTGTACTTTTCCTTCACTGGTTGCCTTTTCCAGGTTCCTTTGGTGCTGGAATGGTTTGAGTCTGCAGTGTTGCATGCTGTCAGCCCAGGTGACAGCACGATTGAAGCTCCTGGGGCTTGTGTTATTGCTCCCAAAGTTGAACCACTTGCGGAAGAACTTAAGTACAAATTACTCAATGTCTATCTTAGCTCTATTCAATTGGATCTTTTTTCGGAGAGTTCACATCTGTTGATCCAGGTTAGGTGGCATTGCTTTCATGCAAATCCTCTGTAATGAGTATGCGATTGTAATAAAGTTTATTGTACATATTTATATTGTGCAAAATGTCTAAGCTGTTTATTATTTTGGCCTTGAGATTTATATGTACAGTAGTTCCCTTGGACGCATCGCTTATGTTCTCCAATACAGTATGTGTACATTGTAGCAGTAGCATACTGCTGTAGTAGTGTACGTACATACATACATACATGGACATGGATGTACTCAGAGTTACAATTCTATACTAGTTCATGTTCACTTGTAGGGACATGTGATGTACATATGTAGTTGTGGTGCCAGGCTAGGGTGGCATGTATGTATGGTACTTGTACTGTTTCTTATTTGCATGCAATAACCATAAGCATCCTACACTACATCTGGTGATTGTGTACCTGTTTGTGCTTGTATTGCTCTCTTTGACTCCCACAGACGCCTGGATTCTCACTGCATATCTGTAATTTGCAGACAGAAGGCTATGGATTGAGTGTTAGTTGCTCCCTCCCAGCACTGCAGATACAAGCTCTGTCATCTTGTGCAGATGAACTTGTTTTATATGAAGTAGCCAACGCCACTTTACGAGACCTTAACATTGAAGCAAGAATTCGAGATGAACTGTTTGTACAACGACAAATTGATTTTATCAAAACTGGCGATAGGCGAACACAAAGATTGTGGTTTATGTGGCCTAAGGTATTCCCAGGTGCCTCAAAGCCCAGTAGCTGTGGCTGTGAACGTGGATGCCAGTTTACAAGTGCCTTTCAGAAGGAAGTGTTGTCGAGAGGTATTCTTCATTGGAGCTCTCAACAAAATGCTACCCTATCTGCAGGCTCTGGAGATACAGCTTTGGGTCTACAGAATGTTTCTGATCTTGCTAAACTGCACTTTTGGTTGTTTAACATCCATGACAAGGAAAGTCTCAAGGATGATTCGAGTATTAATGCATCTTTTCAGTCCCTGAGCCATCCTGCAGATGTCTTAGACAAGCGATGGTCCTCACCATCTATGGAGTCCTTCTATTCTGTCCAGTCACATGTGTCTGAGAAGGGAGAAGACAAGGTCGATGGTCAATCTTTGGGAAGGGGTGGTACCAAGGATAGCTTTCAGTATTTGCCATCCTTTGAATCTCTGCACTATTCAGCTAGTGTACTAGTAGGTTTGCCCTCTGGTATCAACAATGTAGGTAGCATTTCATCAGTCAAATATCAGCAAAGGAACAGAGGTGTGTTGCCCAATGTTAAGGTGTCCAAGAGGCAAAAGGTTTCAGAGAAATGTGGCCCTACCAGTGACCAGTCCAAAGTGTTGCTTTCTATTAAGCTGATTGAGAGTTTGACTATATCCTTCTCCCCAGAAGGGATTGGTGTTGTGGAAAGGTGAGATAGTGGGGCGTGATTCGTAGTGTCTGAGGAAAGCCACATCATATATCCAGCCGCATATCTAACCCTTAGCCTTGAGCTGCTTGACTTGTGTTAGTTGACATGTAGATGTATGTTTGTATATTCGCTCATGTACAAGGATGCACACATGTATTGCACAGTATTAGTGTAATTATGTGCCTCATTCATACTTGGTACAAGTATGTAGTGAATTTAGGGTAGAGTTTGAACTTTGTGTGCATGATCATTCTGTGCATTGTCTTGCTTTTCTGTAGCTACGATAGGTGCATTTAACAGTACAATAAAACCTCTGTAATCTGACACCTCTGTTATTCAACATTCTCTCTAACCTGACCATATCCTGAGGAACAGTCAGTATGTTGGACAATACTGAGAATCTCTTGCTAATCCGATAACCTCTGTAGTCTGACACAATTTTGCTGCTCACAGATTGTCGGATTATAGGGGTTCCACTGTACTTATCAGTTTTTTTTTTTTTTTTAAGAATTGCTTACCTTTGCTGTTTCTTTCTTTTCAGTTTTGTGCAGGCCTTTGGTAATGCACTAGCTAGTCAAGCCCCTCTAAGCTGTCTCAACTTAGACATGCTGCTGACTGTGCTTGGTTTAAGCTCTTTATTGAGTGACGATAAATCAACTGAAGGCATTACTACTGATGGTAGTGAAACAAGTGCTGCTCCTTTGTTGTGTGTGTCAGCTTCTACACATCAAGATGCATTCTGTGCCATTCAGCTGAACGGACATAATACTACTACAACAGGAATGAATGCAGCTACATTATTTGCCACTGGATTGAAGATTGGAGTTCTTGTACAGCCAGCCCCACCAAGAGCCCAGCACTCCATGATCTCCAGTGATGAAATGAATTCAGAAGCCTTCAGTGTGGCTGTATCTGTAAGTATTCCGACTATGCAAATGGATTTCTCTACTGTTCAGTCTGGCACTCATCATGGTAATTCCAAACAACCACAAATTTCCTCAAATCTGCTTTTCCAACTCGAAGCTCCTGAAAATTACACATCCATGCCACTTTTCCAGCTATCTGTGGATAAGATTGGTGCTAATGCGGTTGCTTGCATGAAGAAGTCTCGAAGTGGATCTCCAACAGTGACTTTTACTGATGTGCTTGCTGATGAACCAAAATATAAGGTTTTTCATAGGTCTTCTGAGTCTAATGTTTCACTGTTTTTGAGCATTGGAGAGATTAAGACCCAGTTTGTTCATTCACTCTCTTCTTACCCCAATGTTATTGAAGAGCTAAATAGTACAGTTAGTCAGTTTAGTGCTATCCCAGCTCTTGCTAAATCTGCTCAAAGAGTTGTGGAAAGTGTGTCAACAAGTCGTACAAGAGGACTTTACCAGTTGCTGTTTTCTGCTACTTCTCATTCGGGCAGGATACTCCCCAAGGTGTGGCTTGTGAATGTACTATTTGTACATATTCATATGCGCATATGTACACCTGTATATTTGTGTATATGTAGCATACATTTTAAAAGTATGTGTTCACTTGAAGTCTTATAATACATTTGTAGACTTTTTTCAGCTACATATGTATGTACAGTACAGTCGGCAATTTTAGGTCCAAGAAGTAGTCTACTCAGTTGTATAATTTGATCATTTTATTTGTTGGTATACAGTGGAAAGTTGATTATCCGAACTAATTGGGGATTGACCTGTTCGTAAAATCAAATTGTACGTACAGTGGAACCTGGCTAATCCAGCACCTCTATAAACCAGCATTCTCCTACACTGGTCAAGGTTCTCTGGCACCGACCATTAATTTACCATACAATCTGACCTCTATAATCCAGCAACCTGCTAATCTAGCACTGTTTTACATTCCCCAATGAGTGCTGGATTAGACAGGTTCCACTGTATAATCAAATAGCACATATATTGCATATAAAGTTGCATACATACCCATGAATGTCTACAGGCATGGAAAACAACACTAAGTTTACAGAAAGCTTTCTTAGCTTACCATATCAGTATACTGAGTTTTTATTATTATAAGAAATTCACTAACTATTAATAATGCCACTTGTTTTGGGTATCTAACATCTTATCAATCCAAATTTACCTTGTAAAAGAGGTTTAAGAAGTCTTTTTTTAAATTCGTTCACAAATAGTCAACTTTTTCAGATTTTAGGACATTTAGGTGGTAGCCATTTTTTGCTGACTCAGCAAATTGTGCAATATCTTGGCTGTTCGAATAATTGACTTTTCGGTTAACTGACGTTCGGATAATTGATGTTCCACTATATTTACATATGCACACTGTGTACATACGTATACATGTGCATTGTTGAAGAATCACATTAGTGTGTATGATCTCTGAGGTACTAAGCTAGTTCCTTTCAAACAAACTAAATGTAGTGTGTTTGTCATATTTTTGTGTTCATAATGCTTTCAATAGTTGTCTCTTGTCTATTTCTTAACACAGCAGTTCTGTTCTTTGTGCTATCTAGGTTGTCTGTGTTCACTCTAAGCAAACCAAATCCTTGAGAGATACAGCCATTTATCAGTGTCTACAGCAGCTCTCAGCTGTCACTGAGGAAGTCTCAAGTAATCTCCCCCATGTAGAGGAGCAGGCAGATGAAGATGTTATTACTTCTTTAGCTGCTGCATTGTCAGCCAAGCTGGCCATTATGTCAAGAAGCAAGCCAACTCACAAGAGACTGTGGCATGATGCATCTGCACGACGAGTGTCTGTACATTCACTTCAGAGTCAAGCATCTATTCATATATCGAGTACCACTGAGAGATCAACTGCACCAGGTGCAGGCAGAGTACCACTGCGACCTGAAACTTCCTCTAATATGTACAGAAAGTTCTTTCAAAAGCTGGGTTGTTCCAAGTTAACGCGCCTTTCAGAATCTTTATCACCATGGTTACCACTATATTTTAAGACCAGAATTTCTTCTGAGTCGTATACATCTTTTAGTGTCAATGTGTCTCTGCCCTGCTTGGCCCTTGTCTTGCATGTACCAAGTCTATTGTCTCCTGTTCCCTTTGTGGAAGTCAATAAAGTGGACATTGGGGTTAGTGGTAAGTTGGCCAACAGCTTACCATTGGCTAACCTGACCAAACTAAAGGTTTCTGCGCAAGTCTGTGTCAAAATCGATAATGTTGAAGTATGTGTTGATGAAATCTTCGACAGATTTCTGTCCATTACTATTTTGCAAATGTTGAAAAGTTCAAAAGACAATGGACACAATGTACAACCTCCCACAACTGAATTGCCAACTGACACCAAAAAAGGTGCTTCTCAAGATCTAAATTTAGATTCAATTGCTAGTGCTACACAACCCAACAATGAGTTTTTGTATAGCATTTCTAAGTATTACAAGGAAGCTCTGACACATGAAAACACTCCACTGAACTTGATTCGTCCAGCTAGCCCAAATGTCCTCATTTTGCGATCCCCCCAGGCAGATCCGATATTCAATGCACATGCAGGCTCTCAGGAAGACCTTGTACCTCTGGTATCAAGCAATGATCTGTTGTTTAGCCCTTTGAGTGGTATTGGTAACCCTGCATTCCTTATGAGTCCTGGACCTGGTCTGCAGCCAAGCCCAGAGAAGGTGTCAGATACTTCAGTGAACTCCTCTTCTGATTTTGACATAGCAGTATTCACATACATTGGAAACATTGGGATTATGGCAAAATTGGGTACCCTTAAAGCAAAGCTGCAGTTGGAAAGGATATCATTTTCTTGCTTGGTCAGAGTGCTATTAAATGGCACATCTGAGACAAATGTGATAAGTACGTGTGTGGTGTGTGCATTGTGTGGTATTTTGCAATTTGTTTAGTTCATTAGGTACTGCTTTTACTACTTGAAATTTGCAGAAAAGCTTTCCCTTTCTTCTTCGTTTGGAATGAAGAAAGTTCTGCTTGAACTTATTGATGAAGGCTGGAATCCCAGGTACTTAGTCTACATACTGTACACACATACATACCAAGGATCATGTGTGCCTGTCACTGTGTGACGCTTACAGTATCTGTACTTAATACTGTGGTCTAACATTTGTGTACTGTGTGTGCATACTTCCATCAAGTATTATTAGTGCATAGTATTATGTATTATAGTGTTACTTACATTTCTCTACTTTCTGTCCAACAGTGTGCTATTGAGATTGTCTATACCAGATTCATTGCTCCTGGTTTCTGTAATTTGTCAAGACCAATGTGTCAAACAGTATCGCATCATTGCACAGTTCCCTTCCTTTGACTTTGACTTGAAGCAACCTCCTGTGATAATACAGAAGGTAGTTCATTTGCATCTGCCATCCTTTCGTGCTCTTTACAGGGACATTGAGCCGTTCCTTGACTTGGAACCAAATGTATCTGACAGGTTTGTATGTATGTTGAATCTTTATTGAAATGCACTCTTTAATGATTTGTTTTTTTGCTCATAGCTTGCCTGGACGCAGACAGAAGTTGGATTTTACGAAGTTGAATGAATTGATGAAGGCAATTGGCCAAGGATCTTGTTTAATTGTGGTTCAAAGAGTATCACTGCTTGTTACTGCACTCCCTTCTTTGACATTAATGTACTATGTGAGTTTCCTACGTACATAGAGATCCATTGGGCAGTATGTACGCATCTTGTGTATGAAAGGTACTTTGACAACGGAAGTCACTAAATCAGTTGTGATTCTTTCACAGGGTTCTTCATTTATTGGACATTTAGAGAGCAAGCAGGATATCAGCATCAGCTTTAGTTGTAGCAGTCACAACTTGAAGTTTACCCCAAGGGTAAGTGAGTGCCAAGGCCATGGACACCCCAGGCTATTCATTGTAACTCTTTTTCTTCTGTTCCAATCAGGTGCACTTGGAAGACATTTCAGTCCGGGATGTATACCTGCCTTCGTTTGATGTTGGTGCCACCCTCATACCTCGAGAGCATGGGGCTTTTCCGGGTGCTTCTTTATATTTTCACATTGATAAAATTGAAGTGCATTTGTCGACTGACATTCTTAACCAACTACTTGTGGTACAAAGTTCCTTTGTTAAAGTGCGTGCTTGTTTACCAATCTCCTGTAAGCTGCATATTTCAGTGTATTGGATGTTGTACTGTTTTCTGAACAGGAGCTGGATGAAACAGTTGCCATTTTGGGAGAAATCAGACACGCTGTCCCTGTCCGAGGGGAGACTAAGACAACGAAGACTCCACCTGAGAAGCAGCCTGGTGTTGCTGAGCCCTCTGATGTACTAATGGCAGCTTTGCAGACATTAAAAGTATCCGTACAAGTATGTGCTCTGAGAATATGTTGGCATTTTCTGCAAGATTATAGAGGGCACAGCAAATAGAAACCTTTTGTATATGTTTCCGTAGGGTGTTGACATCACAATATCTACACCATCTCAAACTGCGATACGACTGACTGCTGGGAAAGTAGAAGTACTCATCAGCAATGTGCAGAGTGGTATGTTCATGAAGTAGAATGCTACTTTGGTTGGTTGTGTTGTATGTAATCTCATTCTCACTTCTATTGTTTCGAGCAGCGTCAAGGGAATATCTGCTGTGCTTGCTGGGCAAAGTTGATATAGATGTACACGCAGCACTTGGATTTTTTCAAGACTGCACCGATGATTTGGATGCTTTCAATGAACTGGCTGAATTTTCAACAAGGCTGTCCATTAGGGACACATCTCAGGTGTGGATGTTTTGCATTGCTTTTGATATGTTCATCTTGAGAACCACTGTATGCGTCTGACCTCTGTAGATTAGCGATTCGGGAAGTGATGATCAGGACCTCACACCACTGGACACATATTCATTGACCATACACTCTCCACATCTGTTCATTCAGTCTGCTGCTGTTGAAAAAGGTATGTTTTTGTCAAGTGTATAGCAATACTTTATTCAACTCTTTTCTGGGTGCCACTTACAGTACCCTCTGGCTAAAGGTTCCCCAGGTTAAATAAGAATACCCTATACCCTATACCCTATACCCTATGTGCCTGTATGTGATTATGTATGTATTCCTGTATGTAACGCAGGCTTGACGTTCTGGTTGTATTGCAAAATTGCATACTCATATTGGCAAGATCAAAGGAAAGCATTGCAAGATGAGGTAGATTGCGCACTTACCGTAAAAGTGTTGATTTCAACATCACATTATTATCATATTACTGTATGTATATGTGTGCTTAGGTTCAAAGTGCCACAGAGAGTTTGCTTCAGAGAATTCACAGGCGTGCTGAGAGCAATGTTCCCAAATTAGATTTTGCTCGCCCCAAACTGGTTCAAATCACTGTCACAGACTTGGGAATCTGTTTTCCTTTAACAGCCAATCCCATTATTTCTGACATGAGGCCAAGGGGTATGTGCATGCATACTGTATGTACATACATATGTATGTATGGTATATGTGCATATGTTAGTGAATATGTAATTGACTGCATATCTACGGCCAGTACATACTGCTACATTTCTCAGTTTGGTATGCCAGAGCACAAAGTGAATGCACTTGCTGTTTCCTCCAGCTATGCCTGCAGCTGTTGTTACTATTCATGAAATGAAGATAACAATTAATGTTAGGAAGAAGATAGCAATTGCCGGATCCTTTGCTGGCTTCTGTGCAAGATTTTCAGAGTGGTTCACTGCCCGTCAGAAACATTGGTCTGTAGACTTCCGCAAGCGGGAAGTGGATAATTGTGGTGAGGATAGTTGTCTGATTGTAGAGTATGCATGTATGTCTTCATTTGTACACATTAAATCCAATGCTTCACATACCGGTGTGCAACTTAGTAAGCATTGTATGGATGTATACTTTATGTATATTCTTTGTACATATGTGTATCACTTTGTGCTTTCATGTAATTGTTTTGTATTACAGCAACTGTCCCCAAGGGAACATGCAAAATATGTATAGGGATAAAATCGTCCCCAGGTAATGTTCATTCTACTTATTACACAATCTTCTCAGGTTTTGAACTACGTTTGTCATTGTATGAGTACATGTGACTTCAGGTTCACATCGGATAAGGCTGATTTGGTCTCTTCAGTGGGAAATGTCAGGCATTGACATCCATGCTAAGCATGACATTGGAGTGCACATCTCATCTCTTGTGCGCACCATTTTCTCTGTCTCTGGAGACATTGATAGAGCAGAACGTATTCCCACACATGGAGCAAGTGGCCCATCAGTTACCATATCCAAACCTCAGAATGTTCTGGAAAGAAACCTGGGATTTCAAGCTCATCGTGTACAAAACTTGAAGTATGTATGCATTTTGGTTGCCATGTATGTATTTCTCATTTTCGGTCATACCACACAATGTTCAGATTATCATCAGTTTTTGATTTTGTCTTATTGCAGGCAACATGGATTTGAGTATAGTAAGGAACTTAGTACTCTCAAGCAAATGGAACGTGTTGCCCTTCAAAGTATGAGGTCTGGAAGCAAGTCTGGACCCTCCAGAGCTCATCGCATGTCCGTTCTAATGGATTGGAGCAGACCTACATTACTCAAAGTAATGAGAGAGCCTCAGTCTCGTCATTCCTTTGCCACAGGTGGTCACAGACGAGCACACTCTGAGATTCACAAAAGAGATGTGGAGAAGGATGTCATAAGCCCACCTACGGGCAATGTTGAGAACTTGGAAAGACTGACTAGTGAGGAATATGGCAGTCCAGGAACTATGGCTTCTGGAGAAGATTACAGTATTGATCTGGATGTTAATGTTACTGTGAGCATTGCCAGAGGATCAATAGCACTCCATTCATCAGCCCTGCCAATGGGATCAGAGTACAGGTAGTGTTTGTGTGCTGGGCCCACTTGACATACTTAGCATGATACAAGCTCATTTCCTGTTTGCTTGTAGTATATACAGTATGTGTGGTTGTGTTTGTATACAGCATGTCCCACACCAGTAGTCTATCTACGGTATCTGTAATATCATATTATTTGCAATGTTGTTGTTTTGTGTGATCAGCTCTCCAGTCATTCCAAGACGTGGGCTGTCTGACAACACAGCAATGTTTTGGTCTCCTGGTCCTACTGGCCGCTTTCATCGTTCTAAAGAAACAGCTGGTCCTTCTGTACCTGGCACTACCACTAAAGTCCTCATTCCTGCTGTCAATGTCAAAGGCAACTATTCATCTGATGTTGTAAAAGGCTTTGGAGATGAAACTACCAGCTTGGACAGTTTTAGTGACAACCAACATAGAGAGGGAAAACTGATGCTTTCGGTATCTGTTGAATCTCTAGAAAAACCAGTGACTTTGAATCCCTCACTTCCTGTTTTTGTGGAGCAAGTAGTTCGCCCTATAAGTTCAACTTTGGATTTATCATCACAGCAAAATGTCTCTGCAGATACAAACAGCTCTGAGGAAAATTCAGATACCAGTAGTATTACTATTGCTGAAACATCTGCCTTTCCTATTCATGTTTTTGTTCATTTCCATCTCAAACCATCTACTATTATTTTGTCCTGTGATCCTATTTCTCGTGTTCACTGTGAAATATGCATACCAGATGTTCGCGTGGCTTGCTCTTTCTCTCTGTTTACTGCCAAAGACATGGATTCCAGTTTAACAAATGTATCTGAACCTCAGACTTCTACAATAAATGATCTCTCTGTTACTGGCTGTTTATCAGCTTTTTCTATTGCAATTATCAGCCCTCAGGCATCTTCCAGTGTCCTCCAGAAATTACAGAAAACTAGTGCTACAAAAGGACCTAGGTGTGTTTTCAGCTTGAAGCTTGGATTGGCATCAATACATCTTTCAAGGAAAACTTTTATTGCTGAGACAAATGGAATAGTACATGACAAGCAATACATTTCAAGTTAGTATACAGTACTTACATTTGTACTACTATAATATGTGTAATATTTATACAAATGCAGTGTGTAGTTGCTGATATTTGTGTAGACAATTTTGAGTTGTGTTTGGATATTATGTGTCTCAGTTCATGTTTTCTGTTGCACTGTACAGTACATACTGAATACTCCTGAATTTTCCATTGGTGACATTCTTCATTGCAGTTGCTGCTGATGTGGCTAGTGTGTTGTTGGCTTTTGATATACGTCAGCTGAACAATGCCACTGCCTTTAGGAAGTGTTGGTACAGAAAGAGCATTACAGAATCGATACTTTTTGGCCCGGGTACATCCAGAAATGATAGTGAAGCCAAACCAGGTATGCTGTTGTCATTTCAATCTTCTATTCCATATACTAGTTTTGGTTGACTACAGTTCATATGCAGTGTTCAATGTAGTGTTTATGTATGTATGTACAGTATGTATGTGTATGGTGGGTGTTCACCGTGTACACCTTATCTGAGTTGTGTGCCCTATGGTAAATGAAATATGTACAGTATGTACATACTTTCTATTCGTATTGTAGACAGTTAGTGTTCTTTAGATCTATTCTATATTTGTGCATTGCCTTATGTTACATACAGTGGATGGAGGCAACCCATTGTCAGCTAGTATTGTTGTTGCTGCGAATATAACCGACTTAACCTTCTCATCTAATCTTGCACAAGTGATGGGTGATGCAGGGTGAGTTTGAATGTAGTTTTGATGTGATTTCTATTTAGTGTGTGTGTGTGTGTGTGTGTGTGTGTGTGTGTGTGTGTGTGTGTGTGTGTGTGTGCATGTGTGTGTGTGTGTGTGTGTGTGTGTGTGTGTGTGTGTGTGTGTGTGTGTGTGTGTGCATGTGTGTGTGTGTGTGTGTGTGTGTGTGTGTGTGTGTGTGTGTGTGTGTGTGTGTGTGTGCGTGCGTGCATGCATACATGTATGTATGCGTGCCAGCGCGCGTGCGTGTGTGTGTGTGTGTGCCTTGACTTTTTTATCATGGACATGTATGTAGCAGATGACTGATATTTTATGCAACTTTCCTCTCTTTTTGATAGTATTGTGTTAACCCATTTTGGCATAAGGAGCCATGCTGATATTCTGGAAAATGAGTTGGTACAGTTAACAGTCAAAGCCTTTATCTCTCAAGTAAATGCAGATGCTCGTGGTGGTGTGGTGGCTGGAGTGATGAACCTATCTAATGCCCAAATTGGATGTGAGTTGTATTTATCTTTCCATGGGTACAACATAATATGTGGTAAAATCTTCTGCTCTCAATAGTGAACACATGTAGTTATGAGGGGAAGAAGCCCATCCATGATGCATTTGCACAAGTACAAAGCATAGACTGTAGAGTGGATTACATGGGTGCATCTCAGCTAATGGCAAAGGCGACGGGAGTCAACTTCCACTTTTGTGAAGAGTGGAAAGGATCTGTACTGGATACGGACAGCATGGGATTTCCTGGAGTAAAAGTTATCATTTCCTTCAATTGGGATGTCATTAAACTTATCATATGTCAGTCCACAACTCGGGCTATAGTTAATATTGCTTCACGTCTCAGTGAATTTGTTCTGCAACAAAAGAGTCGTAGTGAAAAGACACTGCTAACAATGTTACCAGCAGCTGCATCGAGGCAGAATCCATTGCAGTCCCTCCTGGGTGTGAAGCCTGACCAGGATAATACTGATGGCCTTGCTAAACATTCTGATAGTGCAAAGTCTGAGAATACAGGTATGTATGCAAGCAGTTGATTGCGTTCCTTTGATTATATACATTCAAGTTCTGCTACAAATGTAGGGCAATATTTGATCAATAATAATATTCCTGTATTCCTGTAGGTTTCTTGAAGTACCACCACTGGCTTTGGGCAACACACGAACGTAGTTGTTCTCTTTTACTAGCATTAGGTATTTACAGTCCTGAAGCGACAGAGAGTATGTCCTTGGGTGGGGAAGTGCATGTCTCTGGAGGCAGTGTTAGTCTTGCTTGTCTTCATGGGAGCAGTTTCATTGAGAAGGAATGGGCAGTTTTCAATCTTCACAGTCTAGCTGCAGCGTATGTAACACAAGCCATACCATGCTTAGCTGAAGATAGTGGAAGAAAGCAATCTGTTGGAAGCTTAGAAGAGCAAACCAGGATCTGCCAGCAGCAACTATGTCTCTCCCTTCAAAGCACTGAGAGATGTGAATGTACTAAACCATTTGCTGGCATCTACAAGGTTACAAGTGGTAGGGCTGGCATTCCTTTGCTGTCATCAAATACCAATATGGATGACTGGCTATCATATCGCTGTATTGACAGTTTTTTTCTTGGGGAGGATATTGAGTCTTCCCAGAAACCTGCTGTGAAACTGGGACGAAGGATCACTGTGGAGCCTATTCTCTCATTGCCTTCTTTTACTTTCAGTTTGACAAATGACCACTTTTGGCCTTCTTCTGATAGTCTTTTGGAGCCTGGTCATCCCGTTCCTTTGGTTAAGTGTCATTTGAAGACTACTTTTAAAGATGGCATATCCATTACTACTTCTGCTCATCGTTATGACTTCTTACACACACTGATAACCAGCTATATTGATTACTTGGAAGATAAGGGCTCTGGTAAGTTGATTATGGTAAATTTTGCTAATTTTATTGTATTACTGAAAGAATTTGTACCTTATGCAGGGGTTGCAGGAAAATCTAAGCCGCCTTTTGACAGGGGAGGTTTGGACCTGAATTGTGGAAGAAAATTTGTGTGTGAGACTTGGGAGCTAGACCCAAGTCTCGTTCTGATTGCTGGAGAAATGTGGCCTTCAGGAAAAATTAACCCTAGGATTAATCTTCTTCTTGATTGGTTGGGATTCAAGGAAGCCAAGGTTACCATTCCCAAGTGGGTCCAGAGAGGAGCAATGGATCCAATTGATATGTTATTTTCAAAGTTGTTGCAATCAATATTGGTTGTTTCAGCCCGTAAAAAGACTCCAGAATGATATTACGTGTACAGTATATGAATTTTTAGTACTGCTTTAATATTTACATTCAATTTGGTTGTATATAGTCATAGGTTACGACGTGTATATACATGTACTCATATCATTGTACAATATTTGTTACATGTACCCTGCGCATGTGAAAACTGCAATGTGTGAGTATTATAACAATGACATTGTTACATGCATGATAATATTTTTATTTTGTTATTCGATCTGCTGTATGTAATCTATAATTGTATAATTGCACTATGTATTATTGTTCTACTGTGTGCATGCATGGGTATACATTTTTTGAAGGGGCCAGCAATTATATTATAGCAATTATATTATAGCCACGTACATGCGTGCACATTTATAGTGGCATTATAGGGCAAAACTGCCTTGTAAGGCCATATATGCACGTGCACATGCAAGACATATATGCAGTTTAATTTTCACAGGCCCTGGTTGCATGGGTTTATTTGCAGTATAATATATTTTGTCGATATTGCATGGAGGCCATCCGCAACAGTTCAGATCATACCGTATATCCGGAAATATTGGCGACATTTTTAATTTGGCGGTTTGGCGGTCAGTATCAAAATCACCAAATTTGCATAAACCTACTTACTATATGCTTTGTCCTTGCTGTGCAACCGCCAAATTTAATATCTGCCAATATTAAAGTACAGCCTGATCTTGTGCAAATCGTCAAATTTAATGATCGCCAATATTTCCGGATATACGGTATATTATATGCAGTCTCTTGTGCAATAGCAAAACATGGCAGTCTGCAATTTGTATGCATGCTTAATTCTATTTGATTATTGTATGTATAAATACTTATAATATAAAACATAGTTTATATATCAAAAAGCGTAGATTAATCCTACAAAAACATGGACAAACAGGATGTAGGAATTTGCACATGCAGTTCACAATTAAACTATAAATTAAATAATTATGTTTAGCTAGATCAACTACATAGTGCACATCTTAATACAGTGTTCCCCACAGAAACACTACATTAAGATCTGCACCAGAAGCAACAGGCCCTGTTCCAGATATATTGGGGGAAACACTGTTAATGCCACAGGTGTTTATTTAAAACTCCAATGATGGAAAAAAAATTGACATACGTAGTACAGAGTAAAGTAAAGAAAATAACTCTTTCTATATATTTTATGAGGTATTATACAAAGTTGGTAGCAGTGAATTGTACAAAGAATGAAGTTGGAGCACAAAGAAATATGCATATACACATTTTTCTTCATAAACTGTTACTGTTCACAGGCTACAAATACATCTGACAAGTCATCTACTCCAGTAATAACTAGATTCTAAGAAAAAGAAAAGGAAGATAATTGTCACTTTCATATACACAAGAGCATCCAGAATTCTTGTGGAAAACATGCACAAACTGATATACGTACAGTAAAAATAACCATTACACAAAATCAAACCTTTTCATTTGCAAGATGAAGAAGACACACAAAACATATAGGAATAGACAAATTGCGTCGTGTGGAGTCACTTAATCCACTTGGGACATCTTCATATATCTTCGTGAAAGTAAGTGGATATTCCACAGTCTGAAACAGTTAAGCACGTGTTCAAATAATACTCCTTTTGTCCCCGTACTTCATTGAACACAAAGAGGAGGCTCACCTCGTGATTTTCTTGGTGCTTAGTAATGACAGACCAAATAGTAGATTTGACCTTCTTGACATCAATTTTCTTGGCAGTCTTAGCATAGTCAATGGTAAGAGGTTGAACCTACAAAATTCAAAATCACATACAGCACAAGATTAATCAAAACGTACAATATTATAGATGAATGCGCACATACACATCAGATTAAAAAAAACAAACTTTTCTGGGCTGAGCTACAAGATTATCTCCTACAAATGCAGCAGCCAATGGGTGAGAAAGACTCAGATCATCTTCAGGTAATTGTGTGTCATTTCCAAAAGGTACAAATGTCTCATGCAGGCTAGAAGATTCCCCACAGGCTCCATCATCATCATCATCATCCACATCAAACTGGAAATATGTGTACAAATAAGAGTAGATAAAAACAAAATTCAATATGTACATGTATAAACTGCCATTTCATTGATTAGGATACATCAGAAAACATGCTCAAGAGACAGTACCTGAAATGCAGGACAAAAGTTTTTAACATCATTTTCATTTGAATAATCGTAACATTCAGCAGCGTCTAAAAGTAGGTTTGCAAGACATATAGCACACAAAGCAAACTTTTCAAAACAGCAACAAGACATATTTACCATCTTCAGTATCCAATTGTCCCTTGCTACCACTCAATTGCTTTACCTGCAAACACATAAAATCTTGTAATGCAAGTATGAATGTACATATGGATAGGGGATTGTTTAAAGAATGTTTGGCTTGCTGTTCCAGCTGTCACACTCACATTCATACATATTAAACAAACAGTAACTAGCACACCTTGTATATCTAGGCAACTCACAGTCCAATGGGGATTATGGAAGAGCCTGAGCAAAGACAGAGCTTCTGTTTTGTCATCATGAGGTAGAGTGGTGAGCTTCATTTTAGACAGAGCAGATTTAGACAACTGGGTGCTACCCTGAAAGTACATTAGAAAATATGAATGTACAGACTATATTATGCACTTCTTGTCAAAAGTTGCACTCATATGTACCTTTCCAGGTAAGAAGTCACTTTCATTAATACTGCAACTAAAATCCATGCGATATACTTTCTTTGGTTCTTTCTTCTTAGACTTCGTTAGCTGTTTGAGTGCTATTTTATGTTGAAACAATAGACATATGTACTGTATACATATGTAACACTATGGAAGTGCAAATGTGTACCCATGCACACTCTATACACCGTTACATATTCATTAAACGTAAACGTTAAACAGCAGATTGTTTACATTGGCTAACTGTTTTCTTTTTCCAGAATTGTGGACCTGCCCATGTTGATAACATATCTGATTTGAAGTAGCTGTACTCTGATTCCTGTAGGACATCCGATAGGGTGTAAATATTCCTGCTTTCCCCAACCCTGTCTGCACTCATATGGAAGTCCAACCTACGTATGTACATACAGTTGACTGTGGCAACATTCATACTGTATATTGGAGATATGTATACTGTAAGGAGTTGGCCAAGTTGACACTTACAATTGATGACCATCATGCATGGCATCATGGACTGTGGTGTCTTCAGGACCAATATCAGCTTCAGGAGACAAATTTTCTGTTACTTCAGCAACCTATACGTACATTGCAAAACAATACGTACATGTGTCAGGGGTGGATCTAGGGGGGGGGGGGGGGGGGGGGGAGGCTCAAGGTTTCTGCATCATACATATGTAGATGCTTCATGCATACGCAATATCTATTGCCTTGACTGTCAATTGTAGTGGCTTTTGATATCAATTTACACATTGTTGACTGCAATTGAACACATGGCAGCTGTTCTGTTTTTAATAACAACATGAAAATAGTGGCCTACTGCAAATAAATTGAACTAAAATGCATTTCTCTTTAATAGGAGGATCTGTATGGACCAGCAAAGGCTCTTTTTACAATCTAAAATCTTCTTTTCCTAATATTGTCTATAAATTATCAATATGACCTTATAGTTGCCAATATGCTGTATTTTGGCCCCTGCCGATTAAGGTCCACCGGGTGCAAATATATTATTAGCAATAAAGAGCCCTGCTGAATTGGTTTTGCTCTGCCGAATATGCCCCCCTTTCGAAGAGTAATATGGTGGTAAATGAAGACAAGTTTTGAGTTAGCGAAATAAGCAACCTTTGAACAAAATCAAACTGAAATCTTAAAATAAGTACTCACTAAGTAATTCAATGGAAAAACTGATTTGCGAGGACAAAATTTTGGACGGATTGATTAAATATGCAATTTCCTCGTCACAAAGCTCTGCGCATCAATTCCCCGAGAATGCCTCTAAAAGCGACTGATCAAAAGAAGAGCACTAAACATTAGTAGAGTCTATGGTGTAGTAAATGCCCATCTTGTTAATCGCAAGTATAAAGGGCTGGAAGTGCATCGTATGGGCCATACATCCAGTCATTTTGGGTTAAAACGATCATAGAGAAGAAAAGAACATACATGTACAGTATATTCCAACTATGGTGAGAGGTTCTGTTGGAAGGGGATACACAAAGATGCAGAAGCCTTGGTGCAGCAGTATCATCACTGCCTAATGATGAGTAAAAAAAGAGAAAACTGCCCAACCTGAGCCTCACCCTCTACCAGTAAAGCCCCCCATGGTGCCATCCAGGGATTGACTTCATTGGTCCATACAATCCAGTATTCTCAAATTTACCTAAAGCAATAAATTTTTTGCACAGGTGCGTACGTATTTGACTGAAAGATTCCAATCCAAGTTTTTTGACCCTTTCACTTCCACATACGTATAAGAAACTTATAGCTAAAATCTGTATTACTATGATTTCACTGAAGTACATGTATTCTTCTTGATATTCTGTATATACGTACATATTTTATTCCAAGACTTAAACTTTGAACCATTTACGTATGTATATACCCAATTATTTTTCATTTACCCTAATTTTGTTCTTACTATTCTTTCCTAAGAGATTTACAAAGAGGGAGAGGGGGTCAAAAAGTTCAGGGGGGACCAAACTCATCATCCTATTTTGACCCCATGGGGCCAAATTCAGCTGCAGTTTTAGGCCCCATGGGGCGGATTTATGGGGGGGGGGGGGAGCAAATTACAAATATAGAGGGTTAAAAGCAAGCTTGCACTGTACACACACATGCACACACAATATATATATATATATATATATATATATATATATATATAGATAGATAGATAGATAGATAGATAGATAGATAGATAGATAGATATTTATACGTACAGTATATATAACATAATATACAGTAAAATCTCGATAATTAGAACCATGATAATTAGAATGTCTTGCTTAATTCAAACATTGATGAATGTACGGTTCCTAATGTAGGGAGTACATATGTGGCTGGTTAATTAGAACTTATGGATAATTAGAACTTTTTTACTGGAAAATCAAGGTTCTAATTAAAGAGATTTCACTGTATATCCTTACTGAAAAGTCTTGCTGGTATTCAGGTGGCTCATTATCACTTTCATGTTCAATAAAAGTGCTTCCTATGGATACAAAAATTGGCATGTGTACATATGTAATCACACACAAAACACATATACATACAGGGGGGAAATGTTGCAGGTGAGAGCTCGAGGGTATATGGTATAGGCTAGAACATAATGTGTAGCTCTTATCCACTAGTGTAACAAATATGAGAAAGTACTTACCAATACAATGCACCTATTTATAATAAAATGGGATTATGCATACCTAGAAATATCACTGGATACCTATATACATATGTAAGCACACAACATTTGATCCTGGTAGAAGGGATTTTAATATATGTATGGGAAGTAACTGGACATTACATTAGACTGAACAGGTTTATTAGGGGAGAGGTTACACTGTATGATGGTAAGAAGGATAAAGTACATTATACGTATGTCATTTTCAAAGAAAAATGGACAATTGTATAGGCAAGTACATACGTACTTACATACGTATGTGCAAACTGAGACATGTGTCAATACGTACGTATATTGGCTCAAACGCACTTGGAGTAAGAGATGCTTTTCCGTCTGTAATGTTATGGAGGTTCCAGGCATCGTCCTAGTAATAATATCATATTATTAAATACACTCAGGCATGACTGGACACACCCAAGTATGTATCTCACATTTCCCTCTATGATTTGAAACCTGAAATTCCCAAATGTCGGACAAATCCTTCTGTTAACAAAATCTACCTCCTTGACGAATGCTAAGAAGATACCAATGTACAAAAGTAACACTGTGCACACAAGAAGCAATAAAAAAGGAAAAAGGAAGAGTTAAAAATTGCTGCTACATGTGGTATGCATGTACATTTATACATATGTATGGATTTTAAAAGCTTCACAAATCAACTAAAATACGTAACAGGAAATATCTATGTAAATGTTTTTGCAAGCGCCCCCCGATGCAATGTTAATGATCAAAAATTAGGCAAGTCCAGTACGTATTTGATATTCTCAAATTTCATTTGTACAGTATCTAGTCTGATAAAATGACAAAATTTTTAGTGAAGTGGGTGTGACAAATTTTTAGAGAGTATATGGTAACCACATTATGAAAATTACAGCTCTAATTTTCTCATGGAACCCCCCTTGTGGGATTCCTGTGTACAGGCTGTCACTAGGAATTGGACTTTTCAGACTCCACTGTAATTGTATTCTCATTGTGTGATTTACAAACTATGTAAAATATTCCACTATATGCTATAAAAATATACAAATCCTTATGAATTATAGGATATGATACTAGGGTTCCTTGGAATATGGGATTAAGTCACAATAACAAAGTGTGATGTAAGGGGGACAGATAAGCACCTACATACTGTATGTATATGGTATTGCTGAGGTACATAGGTACATAGCTAGTAGGTCCAGGGTAAGCTCCATCAGGGAAATTTCTTAGGCTATATGAGGTGGCATCTTACCAGTTAAGGAAGTATATTTATATGTGGAGCACAGTTGCATTACATATGATATGTGTGCAAATACCACCCTCTTCTTCAAAGTACCCAAGATGTGTATGTATGCACATGCAGGTACTACAACCTGCATGCTCTTTGGAATGATAACTAGTACGTACGTACCTGCCAAATGCATCTTTTGAATGGCAACACCACATGGTGCAGTACTAACAGTAGATGGTCCTAAACTAGGGTCCAACTTCAGAGACAAAAGATCATCTTCAGGATGGATCTGATTCAACAGTAGACCTTCAATTCCTCCTTCATCAAAAGCCGCCGAAGTTTTTTTATAAAGAGGATCAACCTGGACAATGTGCACAATATATGTCAAAAAATTACACTCACTCACACGCATTATGCATGCACGCACGCACACACACACACACACACACACACACACACACACACACACACACACACACACACACACACACACACACACACAAGTCTATGAAGTCAAAAACACACCAGGATGAGGAATATGGTGATTTGGACCATAAATGACATACTTTAATCTTATGTATGTATGTACTTAAAGTTGGAGTGTTTATGCTCAGATGGAGTTTAACACAAAAGCATTATCTCCTGCTCAGCTGCAATCACATAAACTATGTATGAAACAACAGTCAATAACTAATGACTTGGTAATAACATTCATTCAAAACTGCACACAGCACTTACGTATTCTACTCACTTCAAACTCTAGGTCAAAAGTAACTACATCCAGTGATTTAGTATTCCTTTCAATGGTCTGAACTGTAACTGCCCGAGTTGTATTCTGTAGTGAAATACAGTAGTGGAGAATTTAAGTTGCTTACATATACACTCAAACTCCTGACTTACGGACCCTGTCCGTAAGTCAGAAAAGTCCGTACGTTAGAACAATGTACAATTCCATATAATATAAGTGAAATTATCAATAAAATTGATACAATTCTGTATATGACCTGGCCATAGACAATAGCACCTGTTCTATTGTCTGGGGTAGAGCTGATTAATGTTCTCAAGGAAGTATTCTTGTGAAAATACTAAAATAGCAGACAGACTTGGGTATTGTGTAATAATTTGGGAGTCTGTAAGACAGGTTAGTCTGTAATAGAGGCATTTGAGTGTACATACACAGGGTTAGAAATAGCAGCCTGCCATCTGCCATTTTCCAAACAAACATGAATATGGCTGACCAAAACGAAGTTGGGTCAGTCATTTGCAACCCTTTGTAGAATATAAAATCCTTAGACTCCTGAAACTGAGAGCCAAGTTTCTGATATATTGGCTATTTCAGTCAAGTACCAAATAGTTGTGTCAATCTTGATCAAGGGTCAGTGCTGAAGATTCCATAGCATTTTCTATGATGGTCAGAAATGGCTGTCCGATTTTCAAAATGTCCTACCAATATAGTACTGGGTCAGCCTTTTGTCCTAACAAATGTCAAATGTTATTTCTACCACTGTGTACACATACAAATGAACAGCTTCAGAAGAAACAATAAAAGATTTCAAGGTAAATGTATGCATAATTTATAGTTGTTTAAACCTTTTTCTTCTTTTGCTGCCCACTGTCAGTAGCCTCTGTGTCAGCCTCTTCTTGATCATCACCATCTACATACGTACATACGTAAGTCCATACATAGTATTTGATTTCCTTTCCATAAAATCTAAGATTACCTTCATTGCCTTGAGACCCTCTTCCTAGACCTCCTAACATTTTATAGGCATCATTGTAAATCGAATCCACCCTGCCAGCATAGATCTTCGCACTGGCATCCAAAGTACATCCTGCAACCTATCCACAGAATACATTCATGAATAATGCACAATATTTACAAGTTTACTATGTACTAGATAAATCACTACTATAGGCATCAATACACTCACTTGAAAGTTAGTCATGTCACCACCTCTATGCAGCATATCGGCCATGTAATCAATCAAATGTAGACCAAACGCATTTTTGGAGTTGATTTTCTGAAATAAAACACACACTTGGATATGGTAATGCACACAAAAACATACACTGCATCATACATACACCATAACACTATGAATAGCAACGTGCTATGAATTAATTAGCATGTAACTGTTTACCTACATTAGGAATAAATCTTACATTCTCTGATGATAACTTGACGCACTGCTTGTAGTGATCTGCAATTTGAGCATTTGAATATTGAGACCCTGCAGAGCATTGCTTTCGCCTAGCATAATAAGACAGTGCTGTATTAGCGGGAACAACAACAAATGCACGCATATAACTTCTACCTGTCAGCTGTACTAGTTATATTCTTAGGTGTGTGACCTCCAGGACTCATAAAATCTTTCCTTCTACTCTCCAGCCTCCTCTGTCTTTTTTCAGCTTCATCGTCATTCAACGGCACAGACGCATTTACGGGAGGTATGGCTGGCGACCTGACGTTGAGACCACCACGGAGAGTAGGAGATGCTCCTGGGGTTTTCATATCCTTATTAACGATTCTTTGCACCGTTGGGGTTGTATAGAGCACTTCATTCCGTTTCCTGGTCGAAGAAGATAATGAATTGACCTCGGCAAGAGTCACGGTTTCCATTTCTCCCGCCAAAAAATGCTCGCACCTTCGGTTATTGCGCAACAGACGGAGGTAGACCGTGTGTTAGGGGTTTCCCCCTTCTGAGATGAGCGTTGAGGACGCCGAGAGAGAGCTTCGTGATCTTTCATTACAAGAAAAAAGTACAAGGTGCACATGTCTATAGTGTCTTTGAAGTGATTTGAACTTAATTTGTGTTTTACGATAATTTCGTTGTAAGGAGGGAAACGGTGTCATTTATAAATTCATACTCGTCTGACGTCATGGTATGATCACAGATAATATAGAGCGTTAGTGTCATACAAAAGAGAGCCTGTGAAGCTCAGGGGGAAGTACTGTGAAGGCTGAATGTCCTGGTAAAGTAGTCATGGCATTACATGTAAGCATAGTGTGGTAGAATAAATTATGGAGAAATCCTTTTTACTATAGCATTGTGGGAAGTCCTGCTCTACTGTATCATAGACACTCTACACTACGTAACCGTAGAGTGTCTATGACTGTATGTACCAACCTGCTCCAGTCATTACCAGATTGCCACATATGTATGGTATGCCCATCCAATGATTATGGGCACCAATGAGTTTATAGCCAATTGAGTCCTAAAGATGTGTAGCATGGCTGCCTATAATCGCGTTACTTTTTGTAGCTTTTTAAATTGTTCATTTGTCTTTAGGTGTTGACTTGGATTCTTGGTTGGTGTAATGTCTCAGACAACTTGTCTCAATTTGAGAAGGTTCTTTTGTAGCCTGAACTGGCCTTTGGGTGTGCAAACTGATCAAGTGGTCCAGTATCACAATTCAGTTGAATCCTAATGTGGTGTATGTTTAAGATTACCCTGACTTGTCAGTCCTGACATGTTGTGATATGTGACATCAAATGATTGTATCAGCATTACAGAAAACTCAATTCTTTACCAAATAGAGATGAAGAAGAGGGTATCGATTCTTGGGAAAGTTTACTTGATAGTGAAGACCATCCCTGTCAATTAGTGAATAAAGATGTTAGTAAGGGTGTATGTTATTCTAAGTACTATTTGTGGTGCATGTGATGCAGCATTGTGAATTCAGTGTACTATCATAATTACTGTAATTTACATATGTACGTCTGTATATGCTTGACTGTGCTGAGGTCAGTATAAGTAATCTAATAGTAATTGCTCAATATCAACATATTCTCTTAACATATAATGTCTTTACATGTTGTATGTACATACATATTGAACTGTATAGGATACTGCTGAAAGTAATTCCAAAGTAAAAACTAGCAACAAGGTGAAATTAGACTATTATTCTTTAAAGGCTGAAGATTTAAGACCCAAAAGTCGTAAGAAAACTTCAGGTTTGTGTCTTTATTTACTAGTTAATAACTGAAATCCTATATCATTGTGTAACTAAGAGCTGATATTCTCTACATGTGTAGACTTTGTAGCCGACTGGGTTGTGGAAGTATATGATTTTCATCCATCCATGAAGACCCCTGATATTGTTGGCAGATTGTATGAATTCGGGTATGTAAGCACTACATACATCTATGGTGTGTTAATATCCATAGACATTAAAGTACAGTTGTGATAGAAGTCTTTGATGTGTTATTGGTATGCTCAATATGTTTCTCTAATGTTCTGTATTAATGTTGTTAGTATTGTTCTTTTTACAGTATGTGCGCCTTAAACTTGCCAGCATCTTATTTTGCTATAGGTCAGAATCTTATGTTATCAAATGGGTTGATGACACACATGCTTTGCTAATATTCTCCAGCTCTGAATTGGGTACGTATGTATGTCTGCGAATGGAGACTGGTTGTGTTTCCGCCCCCAGCTCATGTATTGATCATTTTGATTTCCATATTTCTACACATATTATGCAGCAGAGAGAGCCATTGCAACCTCTTTACAGATCTTTAAGATAAGACCTTTGAGTGAAGCTACACTACAGTCTGTGAGTACAGCTCAAAGATTTGCTGGTGAGTATTTGCATTGTAGCTATAGGGGGGTGCTGGTGGCTCAACAGGTGAGCTTGAATGAAGTTAAGTTATGGAGATAGGGTATAAACCCTGGATGATGTACCAATTTGTGGATTTTTCTCTGCACCCCCTGCCACTAACTGAGAGAATAGAGGAGAAGATCACCTACTGTAGCCATCAGAACTGATTTCAATTTGATTTAATTTGATTGTATGTTAATGTAGTATGTTCATGTATGTGTAATTGTGATACTGGGGCCTTAACAGTAGGCTATGGCCAATGGCTAACCCAGTCAAAATAAGACAATACTGTTACAGCTGCTATGTAGTATGCAGTATGCAGCTACTATGCAATATGTATCCACCATCTACATATATGTAGATGGTGGATACATACTGCAAGTACACGTAGATGGCTTATTCTGAATTTTTACATATGTAGACAGTCTGAGGCCAGTTCCTGATGTCTCTCAAAAACCAAAGACAACTTCCACTGTTGCACGAAGGATGATCTCCAATGCTTTGGGTGTGAGGTTGAATGTTAGCAGTGAGAAGGTAAAAGCAGAGAGGGAAGCTCTGAGAAAGGCAAGAGGTAGGTACTTATGTACATTTGCGTATGTCATGCCCTTTCTGTACTGCTATACTATGTGTGTTTGGCATTCTTAGATGAGAAGAAAAGTGCTTCGCAGAAGAAAGACTATTGGAATGACAGTGACTGATTTGGTTTGGATCACCATGAGTACATGTACTTGCCCCCAATTGCTTTGGTATTTATGCATGTTTTACAAACTACATATGTCAACAGCTGCTATTTCAATTTTATTCTCACTGTCGTTTATAGTAAATGCATTGTTTGTTTCTGGAATTTGGAACGTCCATCACATAATAATGTCTGTTGTGTACAGTGCAGTAGTATTATCTTTTGAAGTAAGTGCATGTATGAGATGTATGCTGATTATTTTATGTATGACAATTGGATGTTGTATGTATAGTGGGTTATAATTGTGTATTTAACCAGTCTAGCCCTAATACATCTGTCTTGCCCTGTTCCAGTCTGACTCAAATGAAGGTTTTCAATTATATCATGTTTATCCCTGATCATAGTACCATGTTTTCAATTAAGTCCATGCAGACAAGATGTTGCAACAAACATATTTCAGGTAATAATATTATAGGGCAAGTTATCAGTTCCAGTACATTATACATGTGATGCACTCCAGTGATGCAGGAAGTGACCCTGTTGGTGATATCAGCTTGATAACAATCTATATTCAGAAATTTCAATAAATGCATACCATGACTGGTAGAGACCCTCTGCCCTGGTTAAGTCACAAACAGGGTCACTTCCTGCATCACTGGAGTGGTGGTACAGGCAAGCAGCTGAGAGAAGGCAATAAGCATGAGTCTCAGAGGATGCCTTCCCCAGGGAGCAGACTTTGGTTGCATGAACCACATGCCCCACCGGAGACTCCAAGGTATCCTGTATACGTTTGGAGTCCACCTGGTTGTCCAATATCGACAACAGCTGAACCCGCTTTGTGGCTGGGAGGGGCACCCTCAGTGGCAGTGACTGGAGCTGAATACCCAGCTAGAAAGGTAATGGAGTGCATGAGACCCTCCCGGACACACAGTGACCATGGCTACCCTGGGTGCACTCCTGGGAGTCTGGGGCCCTCAAAAACAAAAAGCCATCTAGTACTGTACAGTGGATTAACTGTTCATATTGCATGACTGATGGAAAATCTACTCCAAGGCCTCCAGCTAGTGAGTTAAAAATGGCTGGGGCAATGCCCACCTAAAGAGTAGCTGACAGTCCACATAGACTTGCACTTTCAGATGGGTAGTGACAGATAGTGGAGCAAAATGACTGAGCGTATGGTTGCCTGGGCTCAGAAGGGGCTGTAGATTGGAGATGGCAAAACTGCCTTGCCAACAGCCTGCTAGTTGTAGCTGATGCAGGTGAGGGCAATGGCTGGATGGTAAGGTATATAACACATGAAACCCTTTATCCATGCACCAAATGCTAAATTATGTACCATGCACATCTGGGTGGGGGAGGGGGGAGGCCTGTGTGGCCCTACAAGGTATGTGTGTCAGGCTCCCATCCCATGACTAGGCTGCAAAACTTTCCCCTTTTATGATTGCCTGCCATGTATGTGACAAATGGTTGATTATGTGCATTTGGAATGGATGTGGGAGTATCAACCATATATATGGTTGTAATGGCTGTCCTGGTGATGAGTCGTTCCTGGTATGGTGTTGCCATCAAGGTAGTAGCAAGGACTGGTTGATGTGGTTGGTGTCAGGCTGAAACATATACGTACATGCACATTTGGTTGGGTTAAGTTTGAGTTTCCATGTGCTGCACCACTGGTTAATAGAATCAATGTCAGATTGGAAAAGGTTACCATTAATTCTTGATACTACATGAATCAATTTGGAGTCGTCAGTAAAGACATAAGGTATGGAATATTGGAGACTGTTAGGAAGATCATTTAATGTAAATCATAAAAAGAAGAGCTAGGGTCGATTGGGGATACTGCCCTAAGGTACATTGGAGATGACAGGTAGTTTCTAGCAGGGCATACTATCAATCTCTCAACACATATAGTGCATGCTGTTGGTTACTGAGATAGTTTTTGAAAAAGAGCCATTCGTCTCCTGTAATTCCATGCAAGCTGTCATAGTTTGTATGATAGTTTAGGATGTGAGACAGAGTCAAAGGCTTTCTTAAAGTCCAGAAAAATGGCATCATTGCTAGCTGTTTCCTGCTTCAATTGAATTAAAATGTTATCATATGACAGCAGTATTTGTGTGATACATGATCCGTTTGCAAGGAAGCCATATTGATGATGAGAATTTTGGAGTATACAAAGGTGATAATCTTTTTATATATAATAGATTCCAGGACTTTGGAGAGGATGCATAGCAGGGAGATAGGGTGGTAATTTGTAACACAAGTCTTGTGTCACTTTCGCCACTTTTGTGGATAGTTAACTTTGTGTATTTTCCACTCTTGTGGAATGGATGCTGTTGATCATGGAGTAGTAGTGTGATGGGTGTTAGTAGCGGATGAGAGAAGAGGTATAGTAATTGGGGGCTAATGCTGTCACAATGTGGTGCCTTGTAGCAATTTAGATTCGAATTTTTGCATTAATTTGTGAGGTGCTGCATCCATTGCGCATGCTTACCTTCCATTTCAACCTGTGATTCACGACTAAAGAGTTGGGGCCTTTGTAGACTTTTATGGCCAACGATGCATGGGAGACTGAATTCTGTCTGTATAACCACATAGATGCAAAGGTTGGGGAATTTCGAAGAGTGAGATACCCAACAACCAAGTATATACTTTCTCTATGTTTGTCTAAATACAGCTGGTACTACAGCTATGCTACAATTCTATAGGATTAGGTAGTCTCTATGATTATAAGTATACTGTACGTAGCTATCCATGTTCTTCCACTAACTGATAACAACTTGAATTAACATATAATTACCAAAAGAAGCCAAGGAAATAGTTTGTTACTCATGTAAAATACATATAATACATGTCCTGTTTATGAATGAAATCATAGTGCTGTACATGGTGTCATCATAGATTATCTGCTTCAGTGGCAGTGAGAGAGTGAGATCACATGGTAAAGACTTGGTAGGTCTGTAAACCACTCAATCATTTACCCTCGTTTCTTCTCAGTGATAAAAAGGAGTTTGGCCCAATTTCCGATACAGTTCAGTGAATTTGTGTCACCCGGAGTAGGGGAATAATTCCTCATCTGTACAGGCTATGATACTAGCAATACAACTAGCCTTTGTTTCAGCTGCTGTTGCAGTTAGCTTTGTGAGTGCTCAAGATGAAACAACTCGTTGCTCAGCCACTCTTAGCAACTACTATGTTGAAACACGTGAGGAGATTTTCAATCAAACTGTTGGTCTGATTTTGTCTGCATTTTCTAGCAATGATTCAGCCACTAATGCCTCAGCTACCACTGTGCTTTACAGTCAACTGCTGGAATGTCTAAATCTCACAGACACAGCTAATCGTGAAACTGCCTTCAATCAAGCATACAACAAAATTCTTGCATCTGCAACAAGGACCTGTAGCCGACTTCAAGGCCAAGAGGTTCAACAGTCTTCAATTGATCAAGTTCAGAATAAACTGACAGCTTTACTCCAGTCAGAAGATGACATGCCATCTGCTATTCAGTCTACTTATGGCACTCTTTTGTGTTGCCAAGTTCTCACTAGAAGTGATCAGCTAGGCTCCTTTGTTGATAACCTTTCACCAGAAGATCAGGCTAAGATTTTTGGCTTATCAGAGAGACTGTACACACTTGGATTTGTTGTAGATGATACTGGTAGCATGGTGGATGAAATAGCTAAAGTTAAACAAGTTATACGATTTTTTGTGGAAAGTGATACAGCAGCTCCTACCCATTATATCCTAACATCATTCAATGATCCAGGTACATTGCAACTGATGTGTAGTGCATAGGGTGAACATGCACATGAACTATATACATGATGCAGTATAAGTTGTGAAACAGGCACAGGGCTAGGTGGGCAAAGGGCAAAATGGGCATAGGGCTAGATGAGCATAGGGCTTAAACCATACATGAGTCTAGACAGGTGTAGGGCTAGACAGAGTTTAGTTGGACTGAGTGCACACTGTGCAAATTCCTACATCCCGTAGCAAAAACATACGTATGTGTGGAATGTAGAAATTTGCAGTGTGCCTGATTCACAAGTTTCCCCTGTTAAAAGTGCATGTTTTGGGAGGATGCTTTTTCGATAAAGCCCTTTTGCACAATCCTGTGTCGATCCTACATCCCTTTACCATTTGTAAAAGGTTTTTATACACCCTTACTATAATACTACGGGTATGTATGATAATTGAAGGTGATAAATATTTGTCATCATGCAGGAATGCACTGCATATTATTACAGTATGTCTCAAGAACTTGTTCCACTCTGTGCAGTAAATCACAATGCACAGTATACAGTGGAACCTCTATAATGCTGACTCATGAGGACCACCAAAAGTGTCCTAATTACAGAGATGTCCTATTTTTCCAGGGTTGCCTCAATATGTTGTTCATATTATATGTGTGTGGGAATTTGGGGGTATAAACTGATGTCCAGTTTATACAGGTGTTCAGATTTTCAAGTGTCCTGAATAGCATGCAGGTTTTACTGTATATACATGTGTACACATCTAGTAACATTTGCTTCTTTTCATTAGATGTTGGTGTACCTAAAAGATATGCTGCCACCAACCCGACAGAGAAGAGCCAGCTGTTGTCAGATGTGAATGCTCTTTATGCACATGGTGGAGGAAACTGCCCTGAGCTAGGCATGACAGGGATCCAGAATGCACTGGGGTTGTCCTCAAGAGGGGGACAGCTCATTGTTCTCACAGATGCTTCTGCATTGGATGGTCATCTTACAAATTCTGTGATTTCACAAGCCAGTAACCTAAATGTTATCATTCATTTTATGTATAGTCATTCATCTGATTGTGGCTCCGGATATCCTTACTATGACCAAGTGAAGAATGCAACAGGTGGATTCAGACTGGATGACCTAAACCGATTCCAAGATGTAGCAATGATTCTACAGAACCGAAGTACAGCATATAACAGCATAAGCACATCAGTGAATACCACAGCGTCTGGTGGTTCAGAAGCAGACATGGCAGACTGCAATGGGATCCCTGTGTCTTCCCTCAGTGAATTGTTGTCAGTTGCCATCAACCCTCAGGGTGGAGCAGCACGTGTGTCTCTCACCATGCCGGATGATACAGTGTCTTTTGATGAAACAACAGCATCTTTTACCGTAAAGGATTTCTTATCCCCAGAGTCTGGCATATGGACAGTTTGTGTGGTTAGTGGACGAGCTGAGATAAAACAATCACAGGAAGTACGTTTTGACATCACAGCTGAGTTTCTACATCAGGACGAAGGCACAGGAGTATACTACACTGACACATTACCTCCTCATACACGATCGGAAGTGACTATACTGTTGTTCACTATGCAAAAAGTTAAGTTGTCTTTGTCTCAAAGCCACAAACTGAAGCTTGTTAACGAAGCTGGAAATGCAATAGCTGAAGTAACCCTTTCACTGTGTGAATCATTCCTGGAGGGTCGCTACACCCTTCCAACAGTCCGACACAGATTGTTCTATGAAGGGTTTGATACTAGCAATACCACATTGATTGTAGACCTAGGATCATTTGATGCAGGACCACCTCCAGGTGAGTAACACAAGACAAGGTGACTGCTACTGTTCGTAAGAAGGAATGTTTTGAAAACTGCGTGTTATGCATGTGTGCACATCATAGCTGGGCATACTTGTACTAATGTATCTCCCCTGTAGAAAACTTTGTAGGGATTGCATGATATACTATAATATACATTATATATATGTATGCATATAGATGGATAGATAAACAG
>CAUJGJ010000005.1:86200-145200 GCA_963170055.1 Halisarca cf. caerulea
GCACATCTGGACAGCTAGGATATAACTAATTTGTATCCTGGCAACCATTCACTGTTTACTATTGGTGTGTACAGTCTCATCTAGAGTAAATCAGTTTTAGCCACTTACCATGCTAATTAACATGAAATGACATCAATTAGGAAGTGTGTATATATCAGTGACCTGTGCTACATCACAAATGTCAGCACACTTTTTCCTTTGATCCAACCATAATTCGCCCACACACCATGATACAATATGCTTTACCAAATACCATATGTTCATACTTGCACATGCAGCATAACAAGTTTACACAGAGGTCAACATTTTTTTGCCAGCATACTGCACCAGATTGTACATCTACATTTGTATTGTAATATTATAAAACTACTGTATGTTAATATAAAACATTTAATACCATATACATTTCTCAACTTATGTACGTATGTACTTATTATAATATCTACATCTACTGTGTAACTTGGACACCTTTTGCATCTCATCCAATGGATTGCAGTTCAGTGCTATTTTTTGGTTATGTGGGAAGTAAGAATTTGTACACTGCAACCCATCTACCTGCATGCTGTTTAGCCTCATACACACACAGACCCAAGTATAATGTATTGATACATACCCCTATGCAAGTCCAACAAAATTTCCATATCTTGCCCTGTTCCAGTCTAACCCCAATTTGAGAACCATCTGTACTCGTCATCCAGGATACCATATGCTGTAGTATATGTCATCTTTGCATCTGTTCCCAGGTTTCCATCCTTTGACAAGGATGGAGCAAAGAGTTCTCTTTACACTTACCTAACAGAGAACTCTCTGCTCCATCCTTGTCAATCGGGCTTTCGCCCGGCCCATTGCACCCAGGATGTGTCACCTTGTCTATCTACTATATCTCGCCCTTTACCAGTCTATATAGTCCTGAGTACATCTGACTTGCCCTGTACCAGTCTAGCCCTAACTAATCTATCTTGCCCTGTATTAGTTTGATCAACTCCAATGAAGGTTTTCTATTACATATACTGTGTTTATCCGTGATCATAGTACCATGCTTGCAATTAAGTCCAGCTGTCACAACACACAAATTTCAGGTAATATAGAGTACGTTATTAGTTCCCAGTGCATTATGTATGTATATCAGTGTGATATTGATCTGCATCCGGAAATTTCAATGAATGCATACCACAACTGTTATATCTTACGTATATCCCTAGATTTACTTCATAGATAATGAGTGTATTTGTTGATTCATAAGTCAGCGTATTGTACAGGTCCAGGAGTATATGAGATATAAATGTTTCAATAATAGTTTGGTACGTAATTTGTATATAGGCAAATTAGTGATGATAGAATGTGTCAATTGTTCATTTGAAAACTGTCTCTCTCTGTACATACATATGTATACATGTACGTACGGATGTACAGTACCACATCAGAATATAACATATTATAACAATAACAATAATAATAACAATAATTTCTTTTGGGTGTGCCTTTAGCCTGAGGCTACTACTAAGGCCCCCCGTATCCCACACACTTGCTCACACACACACACAAACACAATCTAATTAAATCATGTTCAAATTAGTTCGGTGGCAGTAGTATATGTCATCTTCGCATCTGTTCCCAGGTTTCCATCCTTTGACAAGGATGGAGCAAAGAGTTCTCTGTACACTTACCTAACTGAGAACTCTTTGCTCCATCCTTGTCAATCGGGCTTTTGCCCGGCCCATTGCACCCAGGATATGTTACTGAAGACCATTGACGACTGGAGAGTGTCACTTGACCGTGGAGAATGTGTCGGGACTGTCATGATAGACCTGAGTAAGGCCTTTGATTCTATTGACTTCAATCTACTCCTTAACAAACTCTCATCATATGGTATCCTGAATGACGAGTACAGATGGTTCTCGAACTATCTCTCAGACAGGATGCAGAGAGTCTCAGTAAATGGAGCCTACTCTGAATGGGCCCCAGTCACAAGTGGGGTACCACAAGGCTCCATTCTCAGTCCACTGCTATTCCTGATGTTTATGAATGGCCTACCTACTGCGTGTAGTCACCAGCTGCACCATCAATCTATATGCCGATGATACCACTACCTATTATGCCAACACTGATCCTCACCATGTAACACGTGCCCTTAATGAAGATATTCTGTTCATTGCCAATTGGATCAAATCAAACAAGTTAGCAATGAACATTAGGAAGACACAGATGATGACACTAAGCAGGAAAGCGGCTAGGCATGGGCAGAGAAGATCATAAGGTGCAAATCAATGGTACTACAACCCCTAAGCAGGAATCTATCAAGTACCTTGGCGTAACCATTGACAACGACCTTAGTTGGAAGTCCCATGTAGGAACTGTTCGGAGAGGAATGCTAGCTGCAATTGGTATCATAAGGAGAGTTAGTGCCTGCCTACCCCTGTCAACTAAACGGATGCTGTACAATGTACTGGTTCTTCCGTATGCTGACTACTGCCAAGTGGTATGGCACCCCTGCAGTTTCCACCTTATCCAAAGCCTGGAGAGAGTCCAGAACCTCAGTATGAGGGTTGTACTGAGTAAGCCTCCACGTACACCAATTAAGTGCCCCCCTCAGAAACCAACTTGGATGGACCACTCTCCACAGGAGGCATCACAATGCACTCTTGTGCCAGGTCCTTTGGTGTGTGTTTAATCAGGCAACAGTTATCCATCTGGAAAGTTCATCAAGAACTCATGCACCTACAGAGGAGCCGACAAACTTCACCTTCCATGCCCACGTTCAAAAATATACAGACAATCCTTTGAATTCCAAGGTGCCATACAGTAAAATCAACTACCTCAGAGTATATTAGATATTCATCAAGTCTGAAATGCATGTAATAAGCATGCAATATCAAATTTGTATATAAAATCAATTATTTCAAGTTATGGATTGTACATGAACACACTGTGTGTACATTGCCTGTGTCAGTAATTTGTGACATTTAATTGTGTTTAGTATGAGCTTATCTGTGTTTAATTGTGTTTATTATGAAGATTTCATGTACAGTAATTTGTGACATTTAATTGTGTGTATTATGAACTTAACTGTGTGTGTATAGTTATGCCTGTGTTACTCTGTACCTGAATGTCTAGGGCCCGCATGGAAACCCACTCTTGTGGATGTAGCATTCCTGATTCAAATAATTTACCTATCTATCTATCTATCTTGTTGGCAGGGGGGTGTGGGGGAAAAAAATGCCAAATGACACACACGCAGGTGGAATAGTGCCATCGATCTGCTTTACTTCCAGTTCTAACCTACTGAGCCCCCAGTATCCCCTCTGTGTATAACATGGTATGTATGCATGCACAGTATTAATATATACATGACATATATACTGTATGAGTAGGTACATATCTATCCTGTATAGGTAGTAATCCTGGACATACAGTGTGTACTGTATGTCCAGGATGCACCCATGCACTTATGTTGCATGTTTGTTCTTGTTTAAGTACCTACTGTACATACATGTCAACTATGTATATTCTTACCAAATGGTAGTCTACTGTATTTACTTATCTTTGCTTGCATAATGATCTGTGTTCCCTACAAAGCACCATATAACTGTACTTCAGTGCTTGTCTAACCATGATTTCTACCACTTTGTTATCAGGTGATGGTGTGTTTAATGGTGAAGCTATTGAGAAGGTAGAGATGACAAGACAGTCATTCAAGTGTTTCAGGTGAGATATTCCTAATTCAACAGGGTAGAAAATTACTAAACTACTCCTCCATACATGACTATACACATCTTGCATTCTTTCTCATCCTGCACCTGTTTCTGTGACAAACCGTATGGGCACTAATTTTCGTGGGACTTCATTTTTGTGAATTTTGTGAAAGAGCCCATATTCGCAAATATTAGGTTAGATACATGGTCCATTTGTCTAATATATTACAGTAGGGACTGGTCTATTCACGAATATAAGATCGCAAATATCAGTCAAGTTCTTGATTTGCAAAATATACACCCCGGCCGGCCACGAAAATGAGCACCTACACCTATATCATAGATGTTATATTATATTACATGCCCAGGATGATGTATCATGCAGTAAACATGATTAAGGTTCTTTCATATTTTGTATGTCATGTGTACAGTATTCTATAGGGTTACTGGAATACCAATAATGATTGGCAAGGTTCCACTCTCCCTAAAACTTTAAATATTACTAACTATTGAGAAGTTAATCAATCAAGTGTCACAAATGAAGTATTTCCTACTTCAACAAGGTATGCAGAACTACCCCACCATACAGCACTGCATGCCATATACATTCTTTAAATTCTCATCCTGCAGCTGCACCTGGCACCTGTTTCTGTGCCGTACATTCCCCTACAGACTGCACTGTACTTTATATTATAAGTATGCACATAATTATAACTTATTTCGCGGGAGACAGACATGCAGTGGTCATGCGAACAATGAACTGTGCAGTTTGTGTGAATGGTGCACACGCTGTGAAGGCAGCACGGTATATTGCTATTGCTCATGTTTACAGTTTATGAATAGTGTGTGCATACTGTAGAATATGGTTGAGAACAAGTTGTAATTTGAAGACAAAATGTGATCATGACACATACACTTCCAGTATAATAACCAGCAAACAAATGTATGTACGTATAGGAGGCTACAAACTATGAACCTTAGAATTGAATCTTTTGGCCAAATCAGCAGTTGCTGGCACAGCATTCTCTGAATCAGGATGTCTGTGACACTCCTTCTAAGTGTGGTATGAATAGTTGTTGCACTCATGTTTTTGTTTGGACAGGAACAGTGTGAAAATACATTATCTGTAATGCTTTGACAATTCTGTGACCTCTTCCCCTTGCACCACCACATCTCAGCTCCAGTGTCATGTTATTCATGTGCACATTTCTATTGACTGTATCAATGATCATTGATATATTATGCTTGTTACCATGGTTACCAAACCCCCCAGAAATGTAGATGGTATGTCCACCCACTCACTATTGAAGTACTGTCATGTTTCATATTATACCTATGCTAACACAATGGCATATGAGCACGTGTAATATAGGGTACGCAGACTATATAAGTAGGGGTTGACCCAATTTCAGATACAGTTCAGTGAATTTGTGTCACCCTGAGTAGGGGAATAACTCCTCATCTGTACAGGCTATGATACTAGCAATACAACTAGCCTTTGTTTCAGCTGTTCTTGCAGTTAGCTTTGTGAGTGCTCAAGATGAAACAACTCGTTGCTCAACCACTCTTAGCAACTACTATGTTGAAACGCGTGAGGAGATTTTCAATCAGACTGTTGGTCTGATTTTGTCTGCATTTTCTAGCAATGATTCAGCCACTAATGCCTCAGCTACCACTGTGCTTTACAGTCGACTGCTGGAACGTCTAAATCTCACAAACACAGCTAATCGTGAAACTGCCTTCAATCAAGCATATGACAAAATACTTGCATCTGCAACAAGAACCTGTAGCCGACTTCAAGGCCAAGAGGTTCAGCAATCTTCAATTGATCAAGTTCAGAATGAGTTGACAACTCTACTCCAGTCAGAAGATGACATGCTATCTGCAATTCAGTCCACTTATGGCACTCTTTTGTGTTACCAAGGTCTCACCAGAAGTGATCAGCTAGGCTCCTTTGTTGATAACCTTTCACCAGAAGATCAGGCTAAGATTTTTGGCTTATCAGAGGGACTGTACACACTTGGATTTGTTGTAGATGATACTGGTAGCATGGCAGATGAAATAGCTAAAGTTAAACAAGTTATTAGATTTTTTGTGGAAAGTGATACAGCAGCTCCTACCCATTATATCCTAACATCATTCAATGATCCAGGTACATTGCAACTGATGTGTATAGTGCATAGAGTGAACACTAAATGGTGCAATATAAGTTGGTACTAGTAAAAGATACCATATAGAGGGTATTTTTCAAGGGGTAAATTTTGTGGATGCTAAAAATTATAGGATTATTCATTGGTAAAATATGTATTGTTTTATGCAGCAACACTAACTTCCATGAGTATTTTATTACAATAAAATCTCGCTAATTAGAACCATGATAATTAGAATCTCTGCCTAAATTCACACATTGATGAATGTACAGTTCCTAATGTAGGGAGTACATATGTGGCTGGCTAATTAGAACTTATGGATAATTAGAACTTATTTACCTGAAAATTAAGGTTTTAATTAAAGAGATTTCTGTATTTCTGGTCCCAATCATGAAAACCATGATTTTTTGCTACTTGAACATGCCCACTATGCATATGGTAGGTATATAGAACATGTGAGATGTCAACTGACAGGATAGGATAGGATAGGATACATAGGCAGAGGAAGATACTTTTGGCTGGAGGAGGGGGGGGAGCACAACTATATCATGCTATCTAAACTGAGTACATGTAGCGGAGAAAAGTTGATTACATGATCATTATTGCATCATCTATATAATATGGCGTCCAGAAAAATAGCTGCCAATTCGGTGTTGATTACAACCTACATTTATGTCTTTCAATTTTCCTTAAATTGTGGTAGAGAAGCTTTTCAGGACTCAATATAGCTTCATGGGCTTCTAACATGTGCACTTATTGCTCTAAATAAGTATAAAAGAATTCTTCAAAAGCCCTTGAAAAATATGTATGTTGGGGGGGGGGGGGGGGACAAAACTTGAGGGGGAATGTGCCCCCTGAGCCTCTATGGTTCCACCGCCTATGGGATAGGAAAGCTATAAGGTACTCATTCTTGGGAAACCTTTAGCTTATAATAGGTACTATTCTAGGCACCCAAGCAAGTGATGAGAAAATATAGAAATACAAATACAAAATAGAATGGACAAAAAATGAACAGAAAGAAGACAATTATAGAGTTCGGTTATTAATGAAGTAAATAATAATGATATTGGTCAGTAGCTATACGCAGGATGCAGAAAAGTATTTTAAGAAAACATATATTTACTGTAGTAGTGAAGTGTCATGCACACTACAGAGTTTTGAACTGATTTCTTCTGTACCATCTGGTTATCATTTTTGCTGAACCTCACCAAGTTTGAACCCTTTAAATAGCACTATTGAAGTGTATGAGCATAAAAATGCGCAAAAATCCCATGTACAGTAAATGATTGAATGTACATATTCCTCAACATGCTGGAATGAAGTGCATGCAGTATGTCACAAAAACTTATATTATTTGCGGCAAATCATGATGCACAATGGAACCTCTATAATGCAGATGCCGTGGGGACCATGCATGTCCTGTTTACTCGAGGTTCCTGATTTTCCAGGGTTGTCCAAATATGTCATTTGGTTGAATTTAAAGGTGTCCAGATTTTGAAGTGTCCTGAATAGCAGGTTTTACTGTACATACATGTGCACACATCTAATAACACTTGCTTCTGCGCATTAGATGTTGGTGTACCTAAAAGATATGCTGCCACTAACCCGACAGAGAAGAGCCAGCTGCTGTCAGATGTGAATGCTCTTTATGCACATGGTGGAGGAGACTGCCCTGAGCTAGGCATGACAGGGATCCAGAATGCACTGGGGTTGTCCTCAAGAGGGGGACAGCTCATTGTTCTCACAGATGCTTCTGCATTGGATGGTCATCTTACAAATTCTGTGATTTCACAAGCCAGTAACCTAAATGTTATCATTCATTTTATGTATAGTCACTCATCTGGTTGTGGCTCCGGATATCCTTACTATGACCAAGTGAAGAATGCAACAGGTGGATTCAGACTGGATGACCTAAACCGATTTCAAGATATAGCAATGATTCTACAGAACCGAAGCACAGCATATAACAGTATAAGCACATCAGTGAATACCACAGAGTCTGGTGGTTCAGAATCAGACATGGCAGACTGCAAAGGGATCCCTGTGTCTACACTCAGTGAATTGTTGTCAGTTGCCATCAACCCTCAGGGTGGAGCAGCACGTGTGTCTCTCACCATGCCGGATGATACAGTGTCTTTTGATGAAACAACAGCATCTTTTACCGTAAAGGATTTCTCATCCCCAGAGTCTGGTGTATGGACAGTTTGTGTGATTAGTGGACGAGCTGAGATAAAACAATCACAGGAAGTACGTTTTGACATCACAGCTGAGTTCCTTCGTCAGGATGAAAGCACAGGAGTGTACTATACTGATGCAGTGCCTCCTCATACACGATCAGAAGTGACTGTACTGTTGTTCACTATGCAAAAAGCTAAGTTGTCTTTGTCTCAAAACCACAAACTGAAGCTTGTTAACGAAGCTGGAAATGCAATAGCTGAAGTAACCCTTTCACTGTGTGAATCATTCCTGGAGGGTCGCTACACCCTTCCAACAGTCCGACACAGATTGTTCTATGAAGGGTTTGATACTAGCAATACCACATTGATTGTAGACCTAGGATCATTTGATGCCGGACCACCTCCAGGTGAGTAACACAAGACAAGCTACTGTGATGTTCCACATGTTATGTATGTGTACATGACACAGCTGGAACAGAAGACATAAATGTACTACACGTGTCTTCCCCACACATAGAAATCATTGCAGGGATTGCATGATGGACTATACATACTACTGATGTACATGCTTAACATACTATGTAGTTAATGTCATCTAAAACTTACATAGATAGATATATATAGATAGATATGATATATATAGATGATATATTGTCATTTTCTCTGTGTGTCCTGTACTCTCCTCTACATAGTTTCATGTGTTCCAAGTTGCAAAAATGGAGGAACGTGCATTGAAAGTAATGTTTGCTCATGTGCTCAGGGCTATTTGGGCAGTGATTGCTCTACACAAGGTAAGAGTTCTGCATCCACTCCTATGTATATGTACGTAATTGTATGATACAACTACATATCTTCTTGGGACACATCCGTTGCCTGACTCCAATGCAAGTGTATATATTATTGTGCATTTCCACTTGTAAATTTTCTTATTCACATCTATCTATGATTATCAAGTTTGACATAAATATTTGTGCATATTGCTCATATGTGCTCCTTACAATACATTCTTATAATTGGAACAGTGTATGAAAATATCTGACCATTACGTATATATTACATTGCATGTCTCAATGTCTTGGCCTTTTTCCAGCTACCTGTCAACCAGGCTGTGTGCATGGTGTGTGCACTGGTGTCAACATTTGCACATGTAATTTTGGGTACACTGGTCAGAGTTGTGACAGCGTTGGTGAGTTGTAGCTATTGTAGTCATATTTGGTGAGTGCATGTGTGTTCATGGGTCATGCTGCCACAACGTAGTCAATATACAGTACATCTATTCAAATGTATTGCTTTGCATATACAGTAAACCACTCTAATCCGGCCAACTTGGGACCAAGAAATATGGCCAAATTAGAGATTTGGCCGAAATAGACAGGTTCATTCCAATCTGTATATACTGTATATGGATAACTTTTGGGACCAAACAAACAGTATGGTCTGTTTAAACAGTGTGGCTGACTTACAGAGGCTTGGATTAGAGAGGTTTCACTTCATTACACATTCATGGAAGAACACACATATACACTTGAACTTGGTTAGTACGTACCGGCAATAGTACCCTTGTACTAGCAAGTACTCCTTGCTCCAATACCTGTGTTAGCAAGTAATCCTTATTCAATACCCTTGTTAGCAAGTACCCCTTGCTCTCTCCTTATCTCATGTACAGCACTGAAAACAACACAGGTGGCAACTTACTCTAGATAGTAAATACTTTACTTAGTTGACAGCTCTTGATGATACTTAGTAGCCAAGTTCCATTGTCCTTGTTTTCTTGCTTCCGACAAAGCTAATGTGACACTATAAATGTACTTGTCAAAGATAAACAATGACAAATTCAGCACTTTACAACCTGCATTTATACACATACTAGCGTGTATCCAAATATTCACCACTGCATGGGAATATGTCATAAGCATGAACGTTGTACTGTAAGCAAAGAAATCTGTTGATTGTCCACATGTACAGTATGTATGCATACGTAGGTAGAACCTCACATATCCGCCCCCCGTAGCTACCAACACCTCAATCAACTGGGCAGTGTTCTCATGCATGTACCTCTATAATCAGTGCTAATGTGGAGTGTTATTGATTGAGTTGTACCATGACGGTGTGGTGTATGTGCAAAATCAGTTAAAACACCTGGCAGAAAGCATCCACTTGTCACTGCTAAAAGGAAGTAGAAGAATAACAAAGTTTAATGTGGAAAGTCTCGAAGCATGTTTAATAGATACTAAAGGGACTTTCACAGTTACAGGCACCCCATGGTCCCATGCAAGCTACCCAGATATGAGAAGTTTTACTGTATTATGTATAATACCCCATGATTGTATATTTTTATACCAACATACTATTTATGTACTGTATATCATGCCTACAGAGTTCTCACCTTGTGTGATCAACACTTGTCTAAATAATGGCACCTGCATGAGGAACAATTTAAAAGATGAAGTTGTGTGCTCTTGTACATCAGAGTATACTGGAGAAACATGTAGCAAACGTGAGTAGTCACACCACATTGAAACAGCTAGTGTGCGGTAGTGCATGTGCAGTGCATTTGTTACATGTAATAAACCAATTATTATAATTTTTATGTTACCTTATTTACTGTATAATAAGGTAAAATTATAATTATTACTGTAGTTAGTTAGTAATATCAAGCAAGCATTGTACTATTCTTCCAAGAAATTGAACACCGGCCATTTAGGTTATTGATACCCATATCTCTTGAAACTTTCAGGCATACAACATGTCC
This sequence comes from Halisarca cf. caerulea, assembly GCA_963170055.1. Classification (NCBI taxonomy): domain Eukaryota; kingdom Metazoa; phylum Porifera; class Demospongiae; order Chondrillida; family Halisarcidae; genus Halisarca; species Halisarca cf. caerulea. The sequence continues at coordinate 96,972 of CAUJGJ010000005.1, forward strand.
ACACACATACACACACACACACACACACACACACACACACACACACACACACACACACACACACACACACACACATGCACACACACTATCCATATGCTATTGACATGATTACATATAACCCAAATTCCTTTAGAAAGGTACAATGACAATACTACTTGATTGATTCATTTTATAATTCTTATATATTATAAACATACACACAGCTAGAATGAAATTTGACCTAATCATAGTTTCAAATCACATGCCATAATGTACTTTTAAGGTGTCTACATGTATGCAATGTAAATGAAATATTAATTTGGAAACTATGAGTGATACTGTATGCATTGCTACCAATGATATACTAAATGTTATTCAGTGCTATACTTTCTTCTTAGGTTCATGTGAAGTAGTGAACATGTCATCAGACCAAGTACTGGAGATTGGTGGTACTGTTTTGAGTGTTGCCTTGTCAGAAACCTGTGAGCTGGGTTTGAGTGACAGTGTAAAGTGCATATTCAATGGACTTGAGGTGGACGGTACCCATATGAATGGCAGTGCTCAGTGCAGTGTACCAGTCATTGGAAAAGTAGGGAAAATACCCTTTGAGGTGCGAGGCAGTTCAGATGTTAATGGGGACTTCTTTCACACATCAGAGTTAACATCAAGTATGTATGTCAGCAGTTGGTGTATGTCAGACATACATACAGTATGTAGTGTTTCTGCTATATCACCCCTATGTTTGATTCATAGTTGGATGCTACATGGGGTTATCCCCTATCCACGGCAACATGATGGGTGGCACCCCTGTGACTGTTACACTGAAAGAAGAATGCGTTGAGTTCATTAACAGTATGATCTGTACCTTTGATGGACAGACTGTTCCAGCTGTAACAGAGGCCAACAATCCAACTCATGCCTTTTGTACTGTTCCAATGATGTCCTCATCTGGCAGGATTGTGTTTGAGTTTACCGTTGTGGTTAAAAATGGAGGCATGATCAGTTTCTATGACAATTTTTTCATATGTAAGTTCATATTGAAATGTGCATGTACAGAACTAATGTGAGGCACCTGTATTATGTGAGGTGCAGTGGAATGTGGTAATCCAGCACCCATTGGGAAATGATTAAACAGTGCTAGATTAGTAGGCTGCTGGATTATAGAGGTCAGTTTGTATGGTATAAATAATGGCTTAATGGTTGGTGTCAGAGAATCTTGGCCGAATTAGGTGAATGCTGGTTTGTATAGGTGCTGGATCAGGCAGGTTCCACTGTATGTCCTATATTTTCTACCGTTATGTTTTATGTATGTAGTGAAAAACGTTCACAGAATGAGCTAGATCAGATCATATTTGCTTGATTAGACATTAGCATTGGAATTCCTCTACATGTACGACATTTTGTTTGTACCTAGCCAGTGTAGTAAATGAGGTTATTTATACCTGCATGTATTTTTTATTGTGTTAGACATGCATGATCCTGCCGTCTCAGTCTATTGTATAGTGATTCTTGTCACCCAACCACAGTGCCTCCATATCGTGCACATGAAGTACAGATTCAATTCAACGGTGATCTTGGAGGACTTTTCATACAAAATGACCTCACTATAAAATGGACTGATAAACAGCCAGTTGCTTTGGACTACGCTAAACCTTCAGTGTCATTTGAACTCTTTTACTTTAGCTTAAGTGAGGAAAAGTGGACAAGACTTAGTATTGATTCTCTTGAAAAGCCTGACACAAAGGACAGCAGTGTTAGACTATCCAGATTTCGAACTGATTTTAGGAATGCTATAGATAGTAGTTCTCTGTTTAGAGTATTTCCTATTGCATTCCAAGTGAAATGGACCATTAGTGATGGACTGACTAGTTCGTTTTCCTACTGGAGCTGGTCAGGGACTTACTTTACAACAGCAGCTGTACTGAATAAAAGAGGCCGGAGATTGTTGGGATCCCGATCCAGGTGCCAAATACCTCGAATTAACAAAGCAGACATACAAGCACTTGACAATGTACCTTGCCCTCAAACCGAGAGACAAGCAAGACTATCCACCAGTGGATTTCAGGAAGAACTGGTTGTGTCTACTTTGGCATCCAATATGTATAGCATTCATTACTACAATTACTTCTATGAAGGTGCAAAGTCATGCTTTGTTTCAGAACAGAATAAAACAAGGTATTGATTCAGATTGTTACCATAATAATTTGACATTCCAATAATTTTGTATATATGTATAAGGGTAATGGATATTCTGTAAGTATATTTCATCTTTATTTTAGTGGTCTCACCCAACAATGCTGTTATAATGAGGAAGGTACTCTGAGTTTTCGTACAGGGCGACCATTCATTGGCACTCCTTTGTATGTGGATAAGAGTGGACTTGTGACTTATTTACAATCTACTCTGCGAAAGATATATTGCTGCATTGAAGGCACAAACACCAAGCGATGCAGTGCTCTAGAGAGGCTACTTTCACCCAGTGATGGTTCAGGTTATAAAGTACCAAGTCCAGGTATATGCATGATTTCCACAAAGTTAACGTGGTTCCAACTTAGGGGAGCTTAAATTTAGCGATTGCATGTTGTATTTGTAAAGGATGTGACAAACTGAATGTATTTTCTATATATATATATATATATATATTATAGTGCATGGTAGCAGTACTTAAACATTATTATTATTATTATTACTTATTATATACTGTATGTAGAAATTATATATATTCAGCTTGTTATAATATGATACCCTATATATTTGATGATATTATGTATGTGCTAATTTTGTCTGAACAAGGTCATAAGGCTATTATGCTAAAGACAGTCTGTGTACAAGTCACGAATGCTCCAAATTTTCACAAACTGTTTACATTCTCATATATGGTTGTATTCCCCAGCATTCCTCTATGGTGATCCTCACATCGTATCACTTGATGGGTATCAATACACGTTCAATGGTAAAGGTGAGTATGTGCTCCTGGAGACAACTGACAGGAGCCTTGAGTTTCAGGGGAGAATGGTACCAGCCAAAGATGAGAATGGAACATTTATCCAAGCAACTGTGTTCTCAGCTGTTGCAATACGGTTAAGTGGATCAGACACAATTCAACTTGAAGTTGAAAATAGCAGCAACATCACTGTGTCGGTGAATGGAGATTTCATTGACTTCACAGCAGTCACTGTACAAGACTTTAAGGAAGTGCGAATCTCAGAACGAGTCAACAACACCTATTTGGTCACCTTCACAGAAGGAGTCACCTTGGAAGTGAAAGCAGAGAATGAATTCCTGTCACTGATCAAGATTTCCCTTCCAAGATCTCTGAATGGCAGAACGAGAGGTCTACTAGGGAACTTTAATGGTAATCCTTCAGACGACCTTGTCCCTCGCAACAAAACAGTCTTGGACAGTCTACTCACAAACTCATCATTGGAAGATATTCACAACTTGTTTGGGATTACTTGTAAGTCATCACATGAGGGTCAGGGGTTAGGGTTAGCCTTAGGCTGTTTCAAGTGGCCCCCATGCAGTAAATTGTACACCCTATTAATGGATGTACTGTATTGTAGGTACATTAATAGTAGTTCCTATAAGTACCATTGCTTTTCCTGTTGATTTATTAATGTTTGTCTTCAAAACAGATACTTATACTGCCGTATATGGTTTAATATAGTTTGTCACTATGTTTATGATGTACCATATTCAACACAATCTTATTCTAACTAACAATAAAATAAGATTGACTTTCACTATTAGTACACCTAGTACCTTTCACTAGTACAGTACACCTAGTACCTTTCACTAGTACAGTACACCTAGTACCTTTCACTATTAGTACACCTAGTACCTTTCACTAGTACAGTACACCTAGTACCTTTCACTATTAGTATACACCTAGTACCTTTCACTATTAGTATACACCTAGTACCTTTCACTATTAGTATACACCTAGTACCTTTCACTAGTGCAGTACACCTACGTAGTACCTTTCACTAGTGCAGTACACCTACAGCATCATATAATCAGTCCAACTCACCTCTGTCTAGCCCCATGTATGCCAATCCCTATGCCTGTCTAGCCCTATGCATGTCTAGTCCTATGTTCGTCTATCCCTATGCCCGTCCATCCCTGTGTAGCAAACAACCCTACCTTGTTCCAATGATTTTTGACAACTATAATAATTGCTATTTAGTCGTATATATACTAGCTGCATCCAATTCTCTCCTAATGGAATGCCTATACCAGGCATCTAATATACATATGCATAGTGACAGCTCAAACATATGGGATAGTATATGACAAGAGCAACATCTTTAATTAACTCTGCAACAATTTAAGTCTCAGAAATAGCATCCAGTTATGTATAGGTCTTCTGAACAAAGTTTACACCCAGTGTCATCTAAATATACCAATATCCAATACCAATACTGTGTAATGCTGTGTAATGGATGAGTTATATAAGTGTTGACTTTGAACTCATCACTGCTTCAGCCTTCACATGGTAACAGAATCTGTGGTGTACATGTACTTTATCTGAAGAGACCTGTATAATATCTTGTGTTATGAGTTAACATTATGTATTTGTACAATTGCAGGGATTGTTCCTCTGGGAAACGACAGCCTGTTTACATACAGAGAGAATACCAGTTTTGACGAGTTTCACGATCCATCTTTCAGTCCAACTTTTGCTCCAATTTTTGCCAATGTACAACTTGAATCAGAAGCAGAAGTGATATGTGGCAGTGATCCTGCATGTTTGTTTGATGTGGCAACAACAGGCAGTGTGGACATTGGACTGTCCACTTTGACAGGAAGTCAGGACCTTCAAGAGATCATGGAGCTATCTGTTTCTGGTAAGTGTTATTCGTTTAGCCATTCATTACTGCACATTATAGACAGGTTGTTAAGATATATAAATGACATGAATAATTACAGCACTTCTACGTATGTATTATCTTACATAATATTATTTCTCATAATTATCGGATTATTTTTGCAGTTGAGTGCAATCCTCCTTGTCAGAACGGAGCTTGTGTTTCCAACAATACTTGTTCATGCAGTCTGGGATATAACGGCTCACTCTGTGACATTCCTGGTGAGTACCGCCCTATGCTGTTTGCAGTTTGTGATGCATTGATTCTGTAATACATTGTAAGTGATTCATGATCTATACCCTACGTAGTTTACACATCATGTGATGACAAGAATCCTTGTGACAATGGATCTTATTGCTTGCAACAAGCTTCCAACTATTTCTGTGATTGCAATCCTCTTCTCAATGATTCACTTTGCAACAGTTGTGAGTAAAGATTTAATTAATTTCTTGAATTTTATGAAGTTTTATTGTAGACTTTTCAAGTTGTTTGTGCATGCGTTACATACATTTTGTATTGTTTGTGCATACATACTGTACTATATTGTTTACAGTTTTTTTACTTTTGGTTGTGTGTACCTGAAGAAGCCCAAGTGGGCAAAATGTTGTACAATTGAATATTTGTTTGATGAAAATTGTGACAAGCATTAATTGTCCAAAGATAATTAACACACATCCAAATCCATCTAACATATTGAAGACTATAAATACATGTACGTATGTAGTACATTTAATTTAGTGGAATCGATATTACACTATGGCTATATATGGTGAATTTGGTAGCTTTGAATTAAGTCCTATTTCCATTATAACTGTAAATCTAGGTAATTTCTGAATTGAAAAAGGTGCATAGACTAGGATTCTTTGTATTGTGCCTCTGCTGTGTTATAATGTGCATGCAACTTCATCTTCACTGCACTTGTTCCAATAGTTGTCTTGACTCTTGTGAGTATCTCAGTTTATCCCGAACCAAATGGCACAGAAAGCGTGAATGAGGAATCATACAGTACAGTGTATCTTGAAAGTGGAGACACCTATAGCGTGACTTGCCTGCTGTCAGATTTGGAGGACTTTGACTATCAACTCTTTGCAGTATTCACACCATACCTCACAAATGATGACGATGTCAATGTCTTCGCCCAAAGTAACACATCACTGGGCAATGGCACATTAGTCAGCTACACAACAAGTGAACCTGGCCTGATTGAATGTACTGTGGTTATTGATGACCTAACAGTGTCATCAAATGCCATTTTAATAGCAAGTGAGTTTGATTTTTTGATAAAAAGAGAATGAACACTTCTCAAACTGCTGTAACTTTATTTACTGTAATGTTTTCCCTACAGTTGTTCCACACAACTTAAGCATTGGTGCTACACCAGGTGTCAGTGTCCTAAAGGGCCTAACCGTAAATTTAACATGCAATTCCCTGGGTGGACCTACCACTAACTACACCTGGATTCTACCATCAAATATGGAAGTATACAGTCGTGATCTCACACTGCCCACCCTCACCAGTGACAGAGATGGCATGTATATTTGTTATGTGCAAACAGAAGCTGGAATGTCCATGGTGTCCACAACTGTAACAGGTTGGTATTCTTCTAGTATAAGAAGTAATGATTTCAGCCCTTACTATCACACATTTGCACTTGTAATTTGGTTTGCAGTTGGTGTGGCATTCATTGAAGAACCTTCAAATCAGACATCTATGAATGGATCATCAGTTACTCTGAACTGTACAGCTGATGGTTCTGATCCCATCTCCTACCAGTGGTTCAAAGATGGCAGTCCAATACAAGGAGAGAACAGAGATACACTGGTGTTTGATCCAGTCATGTACAATGACTATGGTGTTTATCACTGTGTTGTCAACAATACTGTCAACACAATTTTCTCACAAATATCATACTTTGCTGGTAAGGCATACAATGACCTTACATGTATTAATCTGGAAACATGTATAAATACTCAAATACATATTTGTATATTATGTAACCATAATAAGGTGTTAATATTTTTTTTTTCTCCCCTTCAGTATCACCTGAAGGCTCAGTGTTGAGTTCTCCTTCTCCTGTTCTGGTGAACCAAACAGACAATGCCACTTTGACCTGCACATCCATGGGAGGTCCTGATAACATGTATCAGTGGTTCCATGGAGGCATCCTCCTACCTGGTGGAACTACCCCAACACTGACACTGAATGATGTAAGGGCATCAGATGAGGGAGACTACATGTGCAGAGTCAGCAATGCAGCAGGAGATGGGAGTAGTAGTTTTGCTGTTATTGGTGAGCTGTTAGAAACGAAACAATAATTATTAATGTGCTAAATGTTGTAGACTAATATATAGGCTCAATAATTTCTTTACAGTTCTTATTGTTTTCATTTGTGCATTTACTAGTTGGTATAAAGTTCCTAGAAGAGCCTCAAAACCAAACAGTTGTAAACGGATCATCAGTTACTCTGAACTGTACAGCTGATGGTTCTGATCCCATCTCCTATCAGTGGTTCAAAGATGGCAGTCCAATACAAGGGGAGAACAGAGATACACTGGTGTTTGATCCAGTCATGTACAATGACTATGGTGTTTATCACTGTGTTGTCAACAATAGTGTCAACACAATTCTGATGCAGAATATTATCACAGGTACATATATACTCATACTGAATGTTTCTTGCACGCAGTAGAAACTCTTCAACACGAAACTCAAGGGAATGTGCTGAAATTTAGTTTTAAAACATTTCATGTAAACAGTGCTATGCAGATCATACTGTACCTAGACTTGGACTTGACAAATATATTGCATGTTGAGGGATTTTGTGTATAATGTAATAATATTGTTAATGAGGTTTAACTGTATGTACATATACTACGTATAACTGCAATTAAGTGTTCAGAAGCTTTGAGCATGAAAGCATAAGTTATAAGAGATTATCCCATTCTCCCTCCAGTGTCACCTGAAGGTTCAGTGTTGAGTTCTCCTTCTCCTGTTATGGTGAACCAAACAAACAACATCACTTTGACCTGCACATCCATGGGAGGCCCTGATAACATGTATCAGTGGTTCCATGGTGGCATCCTCCTACCTGGTGGAACTACCCCAACACTGACACTGAATGATGTAAGGGCATCAGATGAGGGAGACTACATGTGCAGAGTCAGCAATATAGCAGGAACTGGGAGTAGCAATTCTACTGTCACTGGTGAGTTGTGAATGTTGCATGCAGGATGCCGGAGATTTGGTGCTTCCAAAAACTTACTTGTATACAGAAATTTCCTTAGTCCTAGTGATGTCCAGATCCAGGGCTCCATCAAGCCCTATTGGCAAATATAACTTCAAATGTAAAACTGTAATGCAAATTAATTATCTGTAGCCATACTAGTACTGTACATGCATGATGTGTATCCTTCCTTAAACTCGTGTACAGATTGCTCATAGTCCACTGTGCTTGATGAATGCAGTGGAAACTCGCTTATAAAGAACACTCTTACAGTGAATTGCTATATAATAGTGTATGAATAGTTTCATGTGACCCAGTATATGTTCTGCTATGATAGTTAAACTGGTTATAGTGAGTTTGTGTTATATACAGTGAAGGGTTTATGGTGCATGTCCCGTGAGAATTGTTATATTGAGACTCCATTGATTGATGGCACTCTCTGCTTTAATTTCATTGCCTATGAACATTGCAAATATACAAGCTAATTAATATGTATTATCCCAGTGGTCATTTCATGTTCACAATGAACATTTTGCTGTTCATGAACAATGCCATCCTTTACTACATATGAGTGAAGCTGAATGGCATATTATAATGTGATCAAAAAAATTTTGGCTCCCTTGCAGAGCCTTGTCCCCCTACGTAGAGGGTTATGTTGTGATTGATGATAATACACAGCCGTAGTTTTGCACAGATAGAATAGTTTGTTTTGCCTAAATATTGTAGTTGGAGTAAAACTTACAGAAGAGCCTCAAAACCAGACAGTTGTGAACGGATCATCAGTTACTCTGAACTGTACAGCTGATGGTTCTGATCCCATCTCCTATCAGTGGTTCAAAGATGGCAGTCCAATACAAGGGGAGAACAGAGATACACTGATGTTTGACCCAGTCATGTACAATGACTATGGTGTTTATCACTGTGTTGTCAACAACACTGTCAACAGGATACAGGAACAAGCATTTTTTGCTGGTAAGTCTACCCTGCTGACTGTCTCTGTAAGCATGTACAATGTGCCTTAAACTGCATTTCTCCCTCCAGTATCACCTGAAGGTTCAGTGTTGAGTTCTCCTTCTCCTGTTATGGTGAACCAAACAGACAACATCACTTTGACCTGCACATCCATGGGAGGTCCTGATAACATGCATCAGTGGTTCCATGGTGGCATCCTTCTACCTGGTGGAACTACCCCAACACTGACACTGAATGATGTAAGGGCATCAGATGAGGGAGACTACATGTGCAGAGTCAGCAATGTAGCAGGAGATGGGAGTAGCAGTTCTGCTGTCACAGGTGATCATGAGTTGTGATGGAAATTATTATTGTGAATTGTGTACATTTTTACTTGGGCATGTTGTATAATATGAAGTCATGCTTTATACTTGTATGGGACTTTATGTAATCAAACATTGACATGTATGTAGTTTGAAACAGCTACTGTACATACTGTATATGACAAATATTAGTTTTCTCATATTAACACAGTTGGAATTGAGTTCCTAGAAGAACCTCAAAACCAAACAGCTGTGAACGGATCATCAGTTACTCTGAACTGTACAGCTGATGGTTCTGATCCCATCTCCTACCAGTGGTTCAAAGATGGAAGTCCAATGCAAGAAGAGAGCAGAGATACACTGGTGTTTGACCCAGTCATGTACAATGACTATGGTGTTTATCACTGTGCTGTCAACAACACTGTCAATAGGATACAGGAGCAAATTTACTTTGCTGGTACGTATAGTGGAATGTATATTTCCAGTAGATATTTATGAATTACTAACTGCACCTCATAAGATGGTTTCATAGGAGAAAATGTTCATGTAGGTACTGTATTGTACAGAGGAGTTACTGTAGCAAATATCCACTATGTTTGGCAATATTCTGTATGGGGATGTATGTTTTTCACCCATGTGTGTGTGTTTGTGTGTGTGTGTGTGTGTGTGTGTGTGTGTGTGTGTGTGTGTGTGTGTGTGTGTGTGTGCGTGTGTGTGTGCATGTGTGTGTGTGTGTGTGTGCATATGTGCATGCATGCATGTGTGTGTGCGTGTTTTGTACAGTATGTTTTTTTTTCTGTTTGTATAATATGCGTGCATGCTGGTGTTTACAGTATGTGTACATATGTCTCTGCTGCATTTTCTCCCTCCAGTATCACCTGAAGGCTCAGTGTTGAGTCCTTCTCCTGTTCTGGTGAACCAAACAAACAACATCACTTTGACCTGCACATCCATGGGAGGTCCTGATAACGTGTATCAGTGGTTCCATGGTGGCATCCTCCTACCTGGTGGAACTACCCCAACACTGACACTGAATGATGTAAGGGCATCAGATGAGGGAGACTACATGTGCAGGGTCAGCAATGTAGCAGGAGATGGGAATAGCAGTTCTACCGTCACTGGTGAGTTGTGTGGATTGTTAACCTTACAGAAGCATTCACAAATATTTTTGTGTATTGTTGTGGAGTATTGAGACAATTGTAGTGAACAATAATATTACATACGTATGTAGGGATGACACAAAAACAAAATGGCAGAATATTGCACGAATTTATGCTTAATGTATAATTGTAATGTTGTGTATTAAATAAAAGTTATCACAAATACACAGTATGTTTTTTATAAAATATTAAGTAACATTTCATGAATCCATAGTTGGAGTTGAGTTCCTAGAAGAGCCTCAAAACCAAACAGCTGTGAACGGATCATCAGTTACTCTGAACTGTACAGCTGATGGTTCTGATCCCATCTCCTACCAGTGGTTCAAAGATGGCAGTCCAATAGAAGGAGAGAACAGAGATTCACTGGTGTTTGATCCAGTCATGTACAATGACTATGGTGTTTATCACTGTGTTGTTAACAACACTGTCAACAGGATACAGGAACAAGCATACTTTGCTGGTAAGTCTACCCTGCTGACTGTCTTTATGAAGTAGTATATATTTACATGTATCTTGAACTATGTTTCTCTCTCCAGTATCACCTGAAGGCTCCGTGTTGAGTTCTCCTTCTCCTGTTCTGGTGAACCAAACAGACAACGTCACTTTGACCTGCACATCCATGGGAGGTCCTGATAACATGTATCAGTGGTTCCATGGTGGCATCCTCCTACCTGGTGGAACTACCCCAACACTGACACTGAATGATGTAAGGGCATCAGATGAGGGAGACTACATGTGCAGAGTCAGCAATATAGCAGGAACTGGGAATAACACCTTAATTGTTTTTGGTGAGATTCTAGATTAGAAACAATAGCTGTGATCTGAAGGTTAGATTCAATTTTTTCTACATTTCTTAATGTTTTTGTTCATACATTCACTACTTGGTAGTTGGAGTAAAGTTCATAGAAGAGCCTCAAAACCAAACAGTTGTGAACGGATCATCAGTTACTCTGAACTGTACAGCTGATGGTTCTGACCCCATCTCCTATCAGTGGTTCAAAGATGGCAGTCCACTACAAGGAGAGAACAGAGATACACTGGTGTTTGATCCAGTCTTGTACAATGACTATGGTGTCTATCACTGTGTTGTCAACAACACTGTCAACAGGATACAGGAAGAAGCATTCTTTGCTGGTAAGTATTAACCTTTGCCAGTATCCTCCCTATAGGTATAGCTGTGTGCGTACATATGTATGTGTATTTGTATGTGTACTAGTGCATGCATGAATACAGTACATGCAATATGAAAAATATACAGGCTTGTATGTATACATATGACTGTTATTCTTTCTTTCCTTTAGTATCACCTGAAGGTTCAGTGTTAAGTTCTCCTTCTCCTGTTCTGGTGAACCAAACAAACAACATCACTTTGACCTGCACATCCATGGGAGGTCCTGATAACATGTATCAGTGGTTCCATGGTGGCATCCTCCTACCTGGTGGAACTACCCCAACACTGACACTGAATGATGTAAGGGCATCAGATGAGGGAGACTACATGTGCAGAGTCAGCAATGTAGCAGGAGATGGGAACAGCAGTTCTACAGTTACTGGTGAGTTGTGAGGGGAATTTTGTATCAATCATCTTCTTACTTGGGAATGGTGCATAATATGAAGTCCTATTTCATTCTTAATAAGTAATATAAACAACTTTATGTTTTCAAATGTTGACAGAAGTATGTATACCATAAACCACTTTAAACCGAACCCTCTGTAATCTGGAACCTTCTCCAAAAGTGGATGTATTTTCAAGTCCTGCTCTCTTTATTCGCTGTAAACATAGAACTTCTCTAGTCTAAAACCTCTCTAAACCAAACCTTTTCTTTGATCCCAAGAGTGTTTGGTTTAGAGAGGTTACATTATAGTTGGAAACACTTATACGAGGAATATTTTAGTTTTCTTTTACCTAAAACAGTTGGTGTAAAGTTTCAAGAAGAGCCTCAGAACCAAACAGTTGTGAACGGATCATCAGTTACTCTGAACTGTACAGCTGATGGTTCTGATCCCATCTACTACCAGTGGTTCAAAGATGGCAGTCCAATAGAAGGAGAGAACAGAGATACACTGGTGTTTGATTCAGTTATGTACAATGACTATGGTGTTTATCACTGTGTTGTCAACAATAGTGTCAACAGGATACAGGAGCAAGCATTCTTTGCTGGTAAGTCTATACCCTGACTGTCTCTGTAAGCATGTACCTTGAACTACATTTCTCTCTCCAGTATCACCTGAAAGTTCAGTGTTGAGTCCTCTTTCTCCTGTTCTGGTGAACCAAACAGACAACATCACTTTGACCTGCACATCCATGGGAGGTCCTGATAACATGTATCAGTGGTTCCATGGTGGCATCCTCCTACCTGGTGGAACTACCCCAACACTGACACTGAATGATGTAAGGGCATCAGATGAGGGAGACTACATGTGCAGAGTCAGCAATATAGCAGGAACTGGGAGTAGCAGTTCTACTGTCACAGGTGAGTTGTGAGGGGAATTTTATGTCGGAATTGAAACATAATTTCTTACTTGGGCATGGTGTATAATATGAAATCATACTGAATTTGTGTAATATGAATAGCTTTATGTAATCAAATGTTGACACAAGTACATGTATTTGTATGGTTTTAAACACTTATACAAGAAACAATTTAGCTTCTTTTACCTAAACAGTTGGAGTAAAGTTCCTAGAAGATCTTCAAAACCAAACAGTTGTGAACGGATCATCAGTTACTCTGAACTGTACAGCTGATGGTTCTGACCCCATCTCCTATCAGTGGTTCAAAGATGGCAGTCCAATACAAGGAGAGAACAGAGATACACTGGTGTTTGATTCAGTCATGTACAATGACTATGGTGTTTATCACTGTGTTGTCAACAACACTGTCAATAGGATACAGGAGATAATTTACTTTGCTGGTACGTATACATTGTAAGATGGTACATACTACGTACGTATAATATAATAAAACCCAGTAGATACTTACAAATACTTGGTGGATATTAATGTATGTTGTATACTCTGCCTATATTGTATTATGCGTGTTTGTGTGTGTGTTTTTGTTAATGTGTGTGTGTGTGTTTTTGTTAATGTGTGTGTGTGTGTGTGTGTGTGTGTGTGTGTGTGTGTGTGAGTGAGTGCATGTGTGTTTGTGTTTGTGTGTGTGTGTGTGTGTGTGTGTGTGTGTGTGTGTGTGTGTGTGTGTGTGTGTGTGTGTGTGAGTGCGTGTGTGTTTTTGTTTATGTGTGTGTGTGTTTGTGTGTGCATGTATGATTATGTGTGTGTGTGTGTGTGTGTGTGTGTGTGTGTGTGTGTGTGTGTGTGTGTGTGTGTGTGTATGTGTGTGTGTGTGTGTGTGTGTGTGTGTGTGTGTGTGTGTGTACATATTACTGTTGTGTATTTCTTCCTTTTAGTATCACCTAAAGGCTCAGTATTGAGCTCTCCTCCCATTTTGGTGAATCAAACAGACAACATCACTTTGACCTGCACATCCATGGGAGGTCCTGATAACATGTATCAGTGGTTCCATGGTGGCATCCTCCTACCTGGTGGAACTACCCCAACACTGACACTGAATGATGTAAGGGCATCAGATGAGGGAGACTACATGTGCAGAGTCAGCAATGTAGCAGGAGATGGGAGTAGTAGTTCTACTGTTACTGGTGAGTTGTGAGGGGAATTTTATTCAAAGCAAACAGAACTGAAATGTATTATGACTACACTAGTATTCCATATCAGGGTTCTATCTAGGATTTAAATTTTGGGGAAGAAGCTTGAGTATTACAGTGAAGGACTACCACACAAGATAGGCATGTAGTGTTGATGTATGTATTGTATTTATATAGCAGGGTGATGGGGAGGGGGGGGGGTAATTACAAAGTATAGTAGGAGGCAGGTACATGATGTGGTATCCTTTATAAACATCTATAAAACACATGCCTGTACAGTGATGATAGAGGTGCATGCAGATATGTATAATAGAGTGCAGGGTGCAGAGTGCAGTACATAATACAGTATATGTACAAAAGTAGGAGGTCTGGGGGCATGTCACCCTAGGGAAAATTTGAGTTTTTAGTTTATATTATGTTGCATTTGAGGCCATTTTAGACCTTTAAAGGCTGATTTTGACACTTAAGTAGGGCCTTTTCTATAGTAATGAAATGAGTGCCTGTGTGTATACATGTGCATACATGTGTGTGCGTGCATGTGTGCGTGCATGCATGCATGCGTGCGTGCGTGTATGTGTATGTTTGTGGTGTGTGTGTTTGTGTGTGTGTGTGTGTGTGTGTGTTTGTGTGTGTGTGTGTGTGTGTGTGTGTGTGTGTGTGTGTGTGTGTGTGTGTGTGTGTGTATGTATGCATGTGTACATGTGTGTTTGTGCATGCCCAGATGGAGTGCAGGGGTATATACATACTTAACTAGAGGGGTCTGGGGGCATGCCCCCTAGGTAAAATTTCAGTTTATAGGTTATGTAAGGTTGTATTTGAGGCCATTTTAGATCATTCAAGGTAAATTTTGACACTCAAGTAGGGCCTACTCTATAGTATATAATTTGTTCTGCAGTTGGAATATTTTGGGGTGGAAGCTAGCTGGGGAGTTTGGGGCATGTGGAAGCTCCCCCCCCCCCCCCCCCCCCCCACTGAATAGAACCCTGCATATAATATTATGTATGCATTGGATGATACGAAAACGAAATAGCAGAATGTACTAACTGATTGAATCCATGCTTAATTAAGTAAAAGTCATTGGTACAGTAATTTGGTATAATGAAAAACTATTTCATGCATAGTTGGAGTTGAGTTCCTAGAAGAGCCTCAAAACCGAACAGCTGTGAACGGATCATCAGTTACTCTGAACTGTACAGCTGATGGTTCTGATCCCATCTCCTACCAGTGGTTCAAAGATGGCAGTCTAATACGAGGAGAGAGCAGAGATACACTGGTGTTTGACCCAGTCATGTACAATGACTATGGTGTTTATCACTGTGTTGTTAACAACACTGTCAACAGGATACAGGAAGAAGCATTCTTTGCTGGTAAGTCTACCCTGCTGACTGTCTCTGTAAGCATGTACATATTATGAAACTAACATTTCATAATATGTACATGTACCTTGAGCTGCGTTTCTCCCTCCAGTATCACCTGAAGGCTCAGTGTTGAGTTCTCCTTCTCCTGTTCTGGTGAACCAAACAAACAACATCACTTTGACCTGCACATCCATGGGAGGTCCTGATAACATGTATCAGTGGTTCCATGGTGGCATCCTCCTACCTGGTGGAACTACCCCAACACTGACACTGAATGATGTAAGGGCATCAGATGAGGGAGACTACATGTGCAGGGTCAGCAATGTTGCAGGAGATGGGAGTAGGAATTTCATTGTCACTGGTGAGTTTGTTGCATTATGCATCAATGCATGCTTTATGGGAAAGAACCAAGTATATACAGTACATACCTTGGTATACATACTTAAACAGTTCTACTTATTTTAAACACTCACTCAAACTGTGAAGCTATTTGAAATATTTAAGTAATGGAAGGTCTACTTTCAATGTATACACAGTTGGAGTGAAGTTCCTAGAAGAGCCTCAAACCCAAACAGCTGTGAATGGATCATCCGTTACTTTGAACTGTACAGCTGATGGTTCTGATTCCATCTCCTACCAGTGGTTCAAAGATGACAGTCCAATACGAGGAGAGAGCAGAGATACACTGGTGCTTGATCCAGTCATGTACAATGACTATGGTGTTTATCACTGTGTTGTCAACAACACTGTCAACAGGATACAGGAACAAGCATTCTTTGCTGGTAAGTCTACCCTGCTGACTGTCTCTGTAAGCATGTACAATGTGCCTTTAACTGCATTTCTCCCTCCAGTATCACCTGAAGGATCAGTGTTGAGTTCTCCTTCTCCTGTTCTGGTGAACCAAACAAACAACATCACTTTGACCTGCACATCCATGGGAGGTCCTGATAACATGTATCAGTGGTTCCATGGTGGGATCCTCCTACCTGGTGGAACTACTCCAACACTGACACTGAATGATGTAAGGGCATCAGATGAGGGAGACTACATGTGCAGAGTCAGCAATGTAGCAGGAACAGGTTTCTCTTCTACATTGCTGATTGGTGAGTGATTCTTCTGCAGGAAAGCTCTGTAAAGGAGAAAGAGTGATGTTCAAGTACATACTTGTATCTTTGGAAACACATTCACATAATATGATAAGGTTCTTGTATACATACGTATTATATACATGCGTACATGTTGCTAAAGATATACATCTACAGTAACTGTAATAGTACTACAGGGCCAGAAGAACCACTGGGACAGATAGGGAAGTGGCCCTGACACTTTTCTTTTTTTTCACACTTTTTTTCACTTTTCTTTAGAAATTGTGCCAATTATAGCTTTATACTATCGTGAATGGGATGATATAGAAAACCATAAACCAAGTTGAAATGCCCCACTATATCCATATAACTTCCTCTGGGCCTGGTGTACAATATAACATTCTTACAGAGTTATAGTATTATTGTATTTCTCAACTATATAGTGGGATGCTATACCAACATATCCCCTATCCGTGGCAACATGATGGGTGGCACTCCTGTGACTGTTACACTGAAAGAAGAATGTATTAAGTTCATTGACAGCATGACCTGTACCTTTGATGGACAGACTGTTCCAGCTGTAACAGAGGCCAACAATCCAACTCATGCCTTCTGTACTGTTCCAATGATGTCCTCATCTGGCAGGATTGTGTTTGAGTTTACTGCAACTACTTTTGGTGGGAAAAGAATCAGTGCTTTCCAATATTTCTTTATCAGTAAGTGCATGTATTATTGAGCATTGTTACTAATAGAACGCACTTTATACAGTCTATACAGATATATCTGTCCACACACATGTGTGTACATATGATAATTTCCAGTCTAATTTTCAGTGTAAATTTGGAATTTGAAAGTCGGCAACTGGTAAAAATAATTAATGAGCTTGTTTGTGCATCTCTTTTTACAGTTCCTGCATATCGTGAGCATTTGATTGAAGTGCACTCTTCCAGTCTTTTCCTTGGGGATACTAGTACCGTCACTATCAAATGGAGCAGCCAGGTTCCAGCTGCTCTCAACACTTCACTATCAGTAAATACTGTCAACGAGCTTCAACTTTATGCACTGGACATTGATGACAAACAGTGGAAGAGAGTCGGGTACACTTTTGAAGGACAACTCAACAGCTCAGTGCCGTTTTCAGTAAACATAAATGATAATCTATACGTTGCATTGCGAACAACATTAAAAATATCCACTGCTGTTGTACCTGTTACTTTCCAAGTGAAACAAACCATCAGTCCTGGATTGTCCAAGCCTTTCACATACTGGAGCTGGTCAGGAATTTACTACTTGCCATCACAGCAAGTCAACCGTGATTTGCGATTGTCGTTTGGAAGACTGTGCAGGGAGCCTATTGTTGAGGCTGAGGGCATTATGCTAACATCTTGTCCTCCAACTGAGTTTCAGGCTAGTAGGTTGTATAGTGGATTTGAAGTTGTAGAATTTGTCTCACCTCACTCATCAGCTAGCACCTACAGTAAAAATTATTATCAGTACTTTTACGGCCCAGTTCAGCTCTGCTATATTCAGTCTAACATCAACAGGTGAGAAGAAATACATATTATGTAGCTTACATACAGCAACACTAGTATAAAATTACAGTGAAACCTAGCTCTGGCCACCTCGTGGCTAGGACGAGCTAGTCTGATCAGACATGTAGCAGAATTGACAGGTCCATTCCTGGGACTAGAGAGAATGACTTATTAAGACAGTATGGCATACTTATGGTGGGTCAGATTGGAGAGGTTTCACTGTAATACTGTACTTGTACATACTCCACATTACGTAGTGCTGCTTCCAGCAACTGACCTGTAGCTCATGTGTAATTGATTCATGTAGTCCCATCAGACAGCACTGCTGTTATGATAGCAACGGGAATCTGAAACCTGGTGTAAGTCCCCCAATTGTTGGAACTCCACTGTACGAAGACATGAATGGACTTGTGATGCACCTGAGGGAAAGTGTCCTGTTGAAGATGTATTGCTGTATAGAGGGTATCCCAGACCCAATGGTAGGGCCCGTTTGCAGTAACTACAGCAGAAGGCTCCAGGATACAGTTACTCAAAGTTATGTTCAACCTCTGCCAGGTATGGACTGAATTTCTTCCAGTTTAATATATGATGTTAAATTCCTTTCAGGGAAAAATGTATCCATGCAATTATCTTTATACACAGCATTCTGTTTTTCATAATATACTGTTTATATTCTTATATTATAATATTATGTGGTTGTATTCCCCAGCATTCCTCTATGGTGATCCTCACATTGTATCACTTGATGGGTATCAATACACGTTCAATGGTAAAGGTGAGTATGTGCTCCTGGAGACAACTGACAAGAGTCTTGAGTTTCAGGGGAGAATGGTACCAGCTAAAGATGAGAATGGAACATTTATCCAAGCAACTGTGTTCTCAGCTGTTGCAATACGGTTAAGTGGATCAGACACAATTCAACTTGAAGTTGAAAATAGCAGCAACATCACTGTGCTGGTGAATGGAGATTTCATTGACTTCACAGCAGTCACTGTACAAGACTTTAAGGAAGTGCGGATCTCAGAACGAGTCAACAACACCTATTTGGTCACCTTCACAGAAGGAGTCACCTTGGAAGTGAAAGCAGAGAATGAATTCCTGTCACTGATCAAGATTTCCCTTCCAAGATCTCTGAATGGCAGAACAAGAGGTCTGCTAGGGAACTTTAATGGTAATCCTTCAGACGATCTTGTCCCTCGCAACAAAACAGTTTTAGACAGTCTACCCACAAACTCATCATTGGAAGATATTCACAACTTGTTTGGAGTTTCTTGTGAGTGCAGTAGTATGTATGTACTGTATGTATGCATGCATGAGTTTGGGGTATATAGTGTTTTAAGCCACATACAATAGCTATCATTTCTACATTGTACATTGGAAACTGCTTAATACAAAACTCAAAGGACTGATGAAAAATGTTACTTTCAACAGAATTACATGTTATCAGAACAAATAGGAATACTAGGGGCATTGAAAGGGCCATTTGCTGCTTTCATGTTATTCAAAATTTTGTGTTAACCAATTTTGTGTTATCAAAATCCACTGTAGTACATAATATTATGTTTGCAATGCCCCGTGCCACTTTATATGCTGCATGTAGACAGAATAATATTATGTTGATTGTAAATGGACAAGCCATGCACACTATTTTTACTTATGCACTGAAGGCAAATTGTATAGTTCCATACAAATCATTATAGATTAAGAAAATTACCAGGTCCTGCTATTGCACCTAGCTGTTATAGAAGTACAATGTCATACTGTTTCTTAGCAAAGTTTATACACAGTACAGTGAATTCTTGTCAATCCGCCATGTACAGCTTTGCCCACCAACCCTTTTATCTGCCAAGGATTAGCGCATGATTTGATTGAAAGGAGTACATATTGCATGATTTAGATAATCTGGCAAACTCATTGCTCCCCCAAATTTTCAAAACAAATTGTGCATGGCAGATTAACGAGAATTCACTTCTATTGAAAATACAGTGGCAAGACCTTAATGAGTAGGTGTATACTGTATATACAGTACATGCACTATATCAAGCACTACTTCTCGTGTGTTTCTGTTGTTGATTTTTGAGCTTATATGCAGTACCACTTGAAGTGTACTATGCTTAACAAGAGGTAGACAGAAAAATGCATGCATGTAAATATTACATTTCTCTTAGAATTTCGGGATAAGAATCTTAGATGTAATAGTAACTCTCCACCTACATGAAGATTCAAACAAGTAGTATACTTTAATGCTGACCCTTCTTTGTTATTAATTTTTATCCTTGTAGGGATTGTTGCTGAAAGAAAAGAAAGTTTGCTGAAGTACAGAGGGAGTGAAAACTTCAGCACTTTCTATGATCCAAGCTTTGTTCCAGTTTTCACTCCCAATTTCTCAAGTCCTGAAATTCAATCAGAAGCAGAAGTGATATGTGGCAGTGACCCTGCATGTTTGTTTGATGTGGCTGCAACAGGCAGTGTGGACATTGGACTGTCCACTTTGACAGGAAGTCAAGAACTTAATGACACTGCAATTCTTGGGGTTATCAGTGAGTTAATAATAATTATTTAAGGAAGAATAGCATATTAATACATATAGTGTGATCGAACTATACTGCACTGTCCGTTTTCAGTAGTTAGTATGAAGTGATATGCTACATTATAGGTACTGCGTGTGAAACTCATGATTCAATTTTGGTCAATTTTGTATTGATTGTAGAAGTTGAGTGCAATCCTCCTTGTCAAAACGGAGCCTGCATTGCCAGCAATACTTGCTCTTGTAACCCTGGATACAATGGTTCACTCTGCAGCAATCCTGGTCAGTCCCATTGCGCACTAGTTCACTGTAATGTATATAATTTCAGATTCAGAATCTGTTTCTTTGTTTCAATATTAACACTCTCAAAATAGTGCACACAAGCTGTGACAATAGAAATCCCTGCCAGAATGGAGCAACTTGTACACAGCATGTGTCCAGCTACCTCTGTGACTGCAGCCCTCTGTTCAGTGGGTCATTCTGTGATCAATGTAAGTTGTACTCTGTGTTCAAATATCCATGTTATATGCTAAACATGACCAATCCTACTTGAGTGTGTACGCCCATTCTGAAGGATACTAGCCAGTTAGGCTGTTTAGCGAATGAGAAAGGGCCTCAAGTACATGGCGCCCTCGACTGCAAACAGATGGTGTCCAGTAAAAACTATATTGGCCATCTTGGGTATTTGCAATGTTAATGGTATAATAATCGATGATCTTCAATTTATATTGGGTATTGCATATCAGAGATATTCTTAGTCTTAACTGCTCTGCTATTGGAACTCCATACAGCCCAGTGTGGATGGGTGGGGTACTCTTTGCATATAGGAATCATCACCAGCCATAACCTGCAATGGAATCAGCATTTATGAAGAGCCATTGCTCATCTGCAACCTCCTAGCTTAACTCTCCCAACCTTGGTCCTCCAAGTAGTATAAAGAGGAACTGTCAATACTATACTATATTTGAATCAGATACTGTAGAGGTTCCATACTGTGCATTGTTGTAAGGGAGAATACTGGGTAGTTATTAGAGTAGGTCACAGCAGGTAATTCATGGAGCAGAAGCAGGTAATTCATTGAATCATTAATGAATTGCCTGCTGTGACCTGTTCCATGCAACAATTAGCTGCCCGTATAATTAAATTGCCAAGTTATTGGCTGTGAATATAAGGCCTTACTTTCTCCTACGTATGTCTACTGGGTGGAAATTTAGAATTTTCTGTGGGGTGGGCTGATTAACATGTTACATAATAATAGAAATAACATCAATGCATACTTTACTTGCCAATGGATAGCTGAATACATATACCAATAAGATCATACAATCAGCATTAGTACCATCTTGGACAATTTTATGCATGCATCTTCAGGTATCAGATATTCTTATTTAATCTGAGGAACCTTTAGCCAGAGGCTACTATAAGTGGCACCCAGAAAAGATAAAAAAAGGGACAAAGGCAAAACACAAAAGAAACACGGAGGAAGTACAAAGATTCCAAGAAAAATTGAGATGCAGCCAAAAATAAAATAAAATAAGAGATCAGAATTGCAAAACAATAAAAATATTCAATCAGTTTTGGGGGATATAATAACCATTGTCAATGAAATAACTAAAGGTGATTGGTGTGTGAAAACACATGCATGCATGTTGTGTATAGAAATACTGGGCTAATCATTCAAAAAGTGATTTACGCATAGTCTTGTGAATACCCGAAAGTTCGCACAGCATCGTATGTTGTTTGGAAGAGACCGCCATATGGATGTGCCAACAAAACTTGAAGACAAAATCTTGGCATTGGTCACCATGGATGCACTATGACTATCCTGAGGTGTTGTAACTCTGCCTTGATCCAGCACATTCACGGGCTCTCATATTCTATTTATGACATTTGCACATTAATTGTCAACTTTTTAGGGGTTGGTGTTACAGGATCACCTCCAAGAACTGTCAGTTATGGAGGTCTTCTTGCTGGACTCATTGGAGGAGTTTCAGCACTTGCTTTGGCAGGAATAACTGGTGGATTGCTGGCTGCCTCTTTCATCAGAAGAAGGAAGCGTTTGCTGTGAGTCAAATGCTTGCATGCAACACTGTTTCTTGGTATTGATAAGTGGCCCACATACTTCTACCAGACTATAAAAACAGACACATTGTGTGTATGAATGCCCATACACTTAATTGTCGGCATAAATTATCCTTTTGCATTTTGTATGGTATTGCCTATATACTGCATATATCCATTGGATAATGTTGCTATACATTTTCCTTACATTATTCTATTATATTAAGGCGCTTGAAGAGGGACTTGGTTGAAAGCAAATCTGATAGCCCACTCCAATATGTGTCTGGTAAGGTGTTGCAATGTGTATGTACAGTACCTAATTGCATGTGTATTTTGCATGTATCACGTACACTTCAAGTAAACTGGTATCATTATTATGCAAAATACAGTACAATGATTGCAAGATAATGCAAACTTGGCAATGTATGAAGCAAACAAACTTATATAGGCCTAATGGAGTTTGTTAAACTATTTTTACTTATAACAATTAAAGTTCTTAAATTTGCTTCCTGGATGGCCACTTCTGATTAGATGTTAGTAATCTCCACATGGATGTACTGGATCTTGTATGTTTCTCCAGCATCCTGTCCAGTAACAACAAGGTAAATGTCCTTGTCCAAGTCCGGTGCATTGGTGAAAATACCAGTAACAACATTATTCCCTGAATAAAATGCTCCGAACTGTTCAGCTGGCTTGTAAATGAATGTTATTTCCTCGTCATATGAAGCAGTAAGTAAGCTGCTTCCTACCACATCTGCGTGATTATATAGGTTGGTTACAGAGTTAACGGCAGCCAATGGCCTTGGGTAAGGGCGATTGTCGACAATGAAGGCTGATGCACTGTAGCCCTTAGCGTTTCCTATACCAACAAACAGATCTGAATCTCCTGATGGTTTCTGAAGGGAAACTCTGACCTTGAAGGCTACTTCTCCTTGGATAAATCTTCTAGATGGCAAAGGAACGGTGAACAAACGCCCGTTGTTTACAGTACTTCTCAAAGTGAGCCGTTTTACATTGTGACTCACGATCACCGAAGGGGACTCAAATTGAGCATTTTTATAGAGCCAGTCTGGTGTCATCAGTTTGGAGTAAGCATAATACTCTCCCTGCACAGATGCTGCGAGAACCACCAAAAAGATAAAGGATGCCAGATATTGGACCATGATCTTATTGAATTCAGTGAAGTTTCTTGCACACAATATTTGAATGAAGGGAAATGCAGATCAGCTCTTTTTATGGATGGCTAAATTTGAGTGGGCTGATTCAGTGATGAATACGTACTATTTGAAATCGTTCAAGTTGCCCAGTTGGAACGCCCGAGTGCACCCCTATCTTATGGGAGGGCAAGAGCTGGAATGTGATCAAAGTCAGTGATTCCACAACATGTGGGTCAACAAGGATCATGGTTCTTCAAATCACTTAGAAATTTGTGCGAAGAAGATCATGTAAAGAAAGTCACCTGGGTACCATGCACGGCTTCTGGGTTTTGAGTAGTGATAATTAAAAATGTTCAATGGTTTTAATTAATCTACTCTGCATATGTATATCATTGTATCAGTTCTTCCTCTCTGACCCTTAGCGATCAAACCCATTTCGAACATGTTCTTATTTGAAATGCTACTTAATTCTTAATTATTTTGTGAAGAATGAACCTGTAGGGTTAAAATTTGGAACCCCAATGGTTGAATAGCTCTAACAGCTGTACATAGATTCTGTATAGCCTGTTCGAAGTTAGGTGAGTGTTTGCTCACTGTTTGGAAGCAGTCCCTTTGATCATCCCTTAATTTCGCGGGATCCAAATTTGTGACTCTGAAATTCATGCACTTTACATCAAATTATGACAAGAAAAATAAGTATGGAGGAATTATTGTAGGGTCTGAATAAGTGATCGACTGTACCTAACCAGAGGTCACAGTTTAGATCTACACATACAGAAACCATGCACTTTCTCACATTAAGGGCTAGCTGTTTACTCACAGGCTTCTCAGGACTGACTGGCTCATATTATGCACAGTGAGGCCTCACTCACCCCCACCTCACATACACAGTGAGGCCTCACTCACCCCCACCTCACATACACAGTGAGGCCTCACTCACCCCCACCTCACATACACAGTGAGGCCTCACTCACCCGCACCTCACATACACAGTGAGGCCTCACTCACCCCCACCTCACATACACAGTGAGGCCTCACTCATCCGCACCTCACATACACAGTGAGGCCTCACTCACCCCCACCTCACATACACAGTGAGGCCTCACTCACCCCCACCTCACATACACAGTGAGGCCTCACTCACCCGCACCTCACATACACAGTGAGGCCTCACTCACCCCCACCTCACATACACAGTGAGGCCTCACTCACCCGCACCTCACATACACAGTTCATCACTCACGTGCACCCCCACCTCACATGCAGTGAGGCCTCACTCACCCGCACCTCACATATATATCCATTTCCATTTTGGAGGATGGTCTTTCATGAGGGTGGTCTCAAGGGGTACTAGAGTAATTGCATATGTGTCTTTTAATAAGTGGCTGTTCTTATGAAAGGACTTATGAAAATTCAGCTATATTAGAAAATTTAGACAATACTTATTTATGTATTGTTTTCTCTCGAGCCACCAACACATGTCACTATTTTTCTTCACTTATGGCTATAGATCCAGAAAAGGACAGTGAAAATGGTAAACTTTCCCTCTTCATCAATGAGAATGCCTTCTAACTATATACACAACTATACTCCAGTAGTTCATGCATGCCAGCCAGAGACCCGATCTATGTGAACTCTGGCAGTACATTGTGTACAGTATGTGCATGCTATTGTAATTAGTATGTATGTATATACAATGTCACATCAATAATATTAACTGTACAAAAACCATTTAAAAATGGATAAAAGATGTAGGGATGAAAAATTGTCAATCGTCAAAATCACTGGAAAAAGGTAGAATTGTGTGCTGCACAGTGCTAAGCAGGTATAGGTATAGACATTCAGAGGGTAAGGTATACATTGGGCAAGACGAACATATGAGGGCGGACATGCATAGGTCTAGACTGGCATAGTGCTAGGCACACACGGGGCTAGACGGGCAGAGAGCTAGACAGAGGTGGGTTGGACCGGGTACAGTGTGCAAATTCTTAAATCCTACAGCCAATAATTAATTAATATGAAGCAGGATGTAGGAATTTAACCATAGGAAGAAAGTGAGTTTTGACGCAAGTACATTATAGGCCCTAATGTATGGGTGGCCATTTTGTTTTGGTGTCATCCTACATATGTATAGTACTACTGTACTACATGATATGCCCTAGCTGGATATGCAGATAATGAGTGTAAACACTATGCATGACAATACTATTAGATTTGTCAACCAAGTATTCTTATATTATTCCATTCAGATAAACACATAAAGTACAAACTTTATAATAATACTTTGTCATAGAAAATACTAAATAAAGACGTGAAAGAATATATGCACGCACATATATATATAAATACGATAAGAATTGCATGCATATCCATACTTTGAATTATTGTTTAACGGGTAGGTCAAATGTATGGAAAGTTTTAATGGAATTCACTATCCAGAAAAGGGCGGCATCCAGCCACCTCTTCCCTCCCTAATGGAACTAATGGTTGTAGAAGTCTAGGGCCACCCAGCCTATAGCCTAGCCTAGTTAGTCTGGAAAGGAGGTCTTACACCCTCAGCAGCAGACATAATAGTCCAATAAGACTAGGGCAACCAAACCTAGCCTAGCCTGGTTAGTCCTCCCCACAGTACGTAGACTAACTAGGGTAGGCTAGGTTTGGTTGCCCTAGACTTATTTGACCATTATGTCTAATCACATGTAGTGTGCGGCTACAGTATATATAACATCATGTACAAAGGCTTCAGATAGGTCAGTGTCTGATCATGCAAACAGATCTAACATCATACAACAACGCATAACCCCCTCCATAAACTTATGCATACTGCCAGCCACATTGTTATATCATCAGTGTACATACGCATATGCAATGTAATCAGTGCATGAACACAGTGCACTGCATGGGGAAATGTGTGTAAATTTCATACCAGTCATACTAACTGAAGTTGGAACACTCCATTCTTCCATATAATGAAAAATTTCTTGCATAAAAATATGCACAGTACATAATGTATAAACTTTATCATTTAGCCTTTATTCCTGTCATAGTTTTGCAACTTTCTTCATATTAACTTCTACTATGTTCAGACCATCTCTCCGCCTCACTAGCAGTAAAATTCCATTCAGTGATGAGTCTTGAATTGTTCTAAGCACTGCCTCAGCTACATAATCTGTGCTGAAGTGAAATAAAAATACAAATACTTTAGATTACTTATGGAAAATTTAAGAGCATTAAGAAAAGTCTTTGATGAAAGTTCAAGTTATTATCATATAAACAGTAGCTGTACATGCATATTGTGCAAAATAATTTGCAAATCTGTATGATAGATGGTTTGTAGACATAGGGATGATGCCGGGGAAACACTTTTGCGTGGGAGCTACAAAATGCAATCTGTAGTGGGGCAGTTAGTTTGAGTGTGATGTACATTATATGTACATAGCGGACGACATCAATAAACCCATGAGGAATTGGATTAATGGTATCATTCTTTGAAAATACAGTGTATCCTCCCTGAACTGAACACCCTTGGGACCAAAGATAAGGTTTGGTCATAGACACTCCATACTATGTATGTATAGAGTGTCTGTGGTTTGGTTTAGAAAGTTTCCACATTGGAGAGGTTCTATATGTGAAAACAGCCAATCCCAGCGGAAGTCAACTTTTCCTCATGGCTGTTTTTCCCCACAGTAGACTATCTAGGCTAGGCTAGGTTGGGTTGCCCTAGACTTCTACAACCATTAGGTTCGTTAGGGAAGATGAGGTGGCTGGATGCAGCCCTTTCCTGGGTAGTGAATTCCATTAAAACTTTCTAAAGATTGACTGTATAACTATTGCAGTATCCCTGATGTCGTTGCTTGGTATCTGATTTACTCAGAGTGTCATTCAGCTGCAATTGGGTCACACATACGTACAACTGGCACCAGAGGAACAGTTTGGGTATTACAGTATGTGCTGTTGTCAAATCATAGGCAATGAAGTGGTATGCAAAACTCTGGCCAAATTGGCAAATGGAATTTTTACCAGAACTGTTTGAATACAGGATGATTGGTAAAATCATGTGAGCTTCAATTTAATTATATGCACTTCATCACTTTGTATCGTTGTCAGTAGTTAATATTATGACCTACAAGTGTAAGGTGGTGTGGAACTATCCAGAAAGAAAGTTTACCAAATGCAGTACAGATCAACTGCAAGCAATGGGGCTGTCAAAAGTACAACATGACATTTAGAAAGAACAAGGCATTACTTTGCTCATAGAAATTGATTTAGAGAAAAATTTAACACCATCAATGTTTTCATTAACATGGAATCAAGGGCAAAGATGACATATCCCATCAAGAAGAAACGAACAGACAGTAAATATTCCACAAGAAACTTGCCAGTGAGGAGAATCTGACACAAAATAGAAAACAAAATGTACCCCAAAACTAAAACACTGGTAAACGTACCTCATAACTCCTAATGAAGCCACTAAATCTTCAGCAAATTGAGAGTCAACATGTGATATTGATTTTCGAAACAATGCTGTGTCTGTGAAAGCTGGACAGACACAATTGACACGGATTCCATCAGTTGAATACCACTCCTACAAAAAGTGTGGTTATGTAAGCAAATATGCATATTACCAAATATCAGCTAGCATAATAACATTATGTAAAAGTCCATTTCTACTGAAAATTGCAAATATTCCATTAATATACATGGAAGAAAAACATGAATTTAATACTATAGTGGAAACAGGTGAATATTAACTACGCATATAATATATTTTGTGGTTACCTCAATGGACTTTGTGTACCCTATTACACCTTGTTTGGTGGCAGTGTAAACAGGAGCACTTGATTGAGGAAAGAACCCTAAATGAATGGAACAAGAATAAATGAAATAAATAAGACAATTAACTAGCCTACTTCCAGGCTAAGTAGTTGCCATGTTCTTTAAATACAGTGCAAAATTAATTTACAAATTTCAACAGGATTACAAAGGACAGAAAATGCAAAATCTACCACTATTCTTGTTTGCTCTAAGAAAATGATTCCAGACTGAGTACTAGATGGACTAGTGTGAATAACTGCAGCTTAATACACATACCATAATGTGAGCCAAAACATAGATTCTAATATGTATGGCCAAAGCAAAGACAGAGGTATCTTGCAGGGATCTCAAGTTGCCTCATGCATTCTTTCAAGGGTTGGAACCTCACAAACTTCTCCTTACACTACAACAACGAATCACGCGGGTGACAGGCTTAAAACAATCCATGCTCTTCAACGACACTCTAGACTATTCTTAAATTTAGTGCGACTGTGTTCACGGTGACAGCTGTCAACAAACATCTTGCAAATACATAAGCGAGTACGACTATGTGATAGGCAAATGATATCAAGTAATTTCAAAACACATGTCATTGACTATAGATACCATTCATCTTACCTGCAGCAGAGGATATGTTAACAATGACTCCACCTTTTCCACCTTTATTAGTGGACATATATTCAAATGCCATAAGTGAACTCGAAATCACTGCAGTCTGTACATACAGTAAAGTAGAATATAATTATTAAGATTACAATTAAAGAGAGAAAAAATACTACTGTAGGCAGTACACAAAATGTCATGGTAAGATACCTGGCATATGAAGCCTTAAGCCTGGTTCACAATATGTCACAAGTGCCCACGTGCACGATGTGACACTCTGTCGTAGTGCATATTTTGGCCATTTTAAATGCACACGAAAACTCGGATATTATCACATAATTCAATTGTTGCTCAGATTAGAAAGAATTCCTATCCACTACGATAAACTGTGATGCGACCAAAATACACACTGCAACAGTGTTGCGTCATGTCGTGGGCACTTTTGACATATTGTGAACCAGGCTTTAGTGGAGGGGGGGGGGGGGGTAACCAACAAATTTCTGACACCTCAGGCTGTGCAATTCTGCAGAGGTCAGTTAATTCTCTACAACTTTTTCTTCCAAAAACTATCCTTAATTACGGTAGCCATAGTTCAAGATCTAGAAACAGGTCCAACAAACAACGTGTTCACTACTACACCAGTTACTGGAAAACGTCTGCACAGATTACATTATACAGTATATGTACTTTTGCGCATGTACATAGCTACAAATGTATCATGACATGGCTGTGTAAGTGATATCATCTCATTCCTACAAATCTGTTGAAGCAAAATTGACAACAATGTCATTTGAGATGACAAAGACATGTGATACTGTGGGCTACACTAAGCACGACTAATGCGTATGTACATATGTATCTGTACATGCAAATACATATACAAACATGATGATCTTACAAGGTTCACGGCAACAGTCTTTTTATAGTTGACTTCATCTCCTATTCCAGCATTGTTGCAAACAACATCCAGTCCTCCAAATTTTCTCACGGACTCCTTATAAGCTGAAGTCTACAAATTTGAGGTGTGGGTGGCATATCAACTTTCTACCAGTATCCTTGCCACTATATCCCTCACCAGTTGTTTCTCGTTAGTCACATCGCAGTGCACAAACAAAACACTATCCTTGCCAAACTCCTTTTTCAATCCTTCACAAGCTAATTCTCCGACAGTAGGATTGAAATCCAGAAGAGCAACCTAAAAGCACGAACGAGAGCGAATAACGTGCAAGCATCAGACCTACCAAGTCTCACTCATTTCAATGCAATCTCACTCCCCAGCTAATAAAGTCTCATTCAAGTGAAATATTATGATGAAAACGAACAAAGTTTTGATTACTGAGATATAGAGTCTAATCCAAATTCGCCAATCTCTAGGAAGTCGTAGACTAGGCGCAATGTGCAACTACAAAACTGTAAATTTAGGTTGGAGTGTCTGTGCTGCAAACGAATCAATGAAACTTGCGAGGGACAACCCATAGACAAACAGGCGAACTCACCTTGTACGCATTCCTCAAGAGTGCTCTGGAAATAGCGAGTCCGATTCCTTGAGCTCCTCCCGTTACAATAGCAGACATTATTTTAAGCAGATAACGTACAGGCTACAAATATCCAGCTAGCTATAGCTAGAAGTTACTACTGAAAATCTTCGCTGACATCAACAGCGATCAGCAACACTCGACGACAGCACCTCCTGCACGATGATTTTCCATTTCGTTTCACAATTATTAAACTGGAAATGGAAACACTGTACAGCACTTCAAACATGTGTACTGTAATAAGGGTGATCCTGCATGATCTATAATCGATGTATATCATTATCACTGCATGAGGTGTACTATATTGGATCAGACTACAGTAGACGTATTCAATGGTCTTACTGTAGTTACTGCAGAAGCTTGATATAAAGGGAATAGTGCATATTGTAGTGAATAAATTCATGTGACACTGCTTCTTCATACTATGAAAGCTTAGCTGGTCATAGTGAAATTCTCACTCTACAATGTTCTCCTCTACTACTATATACTATAATGCTACGTACATATTATGTTTACGTGAAACACCAATATAAACATCATATATCACATAACATGGAGAGAACACAAATAGATGACACATGCACTGGTATTGATGAAAATGCCTAACTTCAGTCACATGTGAGCACAGCTAGTGTGCAATAGTCATAAATGGCCTATTGGAATGTCAGAGTTTAAGCTAGTGCTTATCTAACCAATAGAGTAGTTACTGTATCCCACCAAATAAGACACACTAGTTAATTGTCTCATGCTCACATGCAGTGTCTCGTTAGTAATATCCACATCAACTAGTAAGCAGTGTCCATGGAATAATGCTGGAATCTTGTATGTCTACAAACAAAGCGTGAGCTTCATGTTTGGCAAAGCTGAATGAATTTACCAACAGTTATATACTTGCAAACATTAAGATTCAACAATAATCAAGAATATATTCATAAAATTTAATGAACTATCACAGCAGCAAATGTGCAAAAATTAACCAAATAATAATAAATGACTAAATTAATTAATGTTTAATGCATGGTTGGCCAAACCAACTTCAACCTATAAATTACATTCTAAGCTGGGAGAGTGAAGATGGTGGCGTCAGTCAGTACATGTACAGATGTACATGTGCGTGGTATGGATTCTGTACTAACATTTGAACATGTATGCATGTATGTTATATCAATATACGTACTTACTGTACCTGAGTCAACAATGAATGCATGTTTGTAGCAAATACAGATAACTACTGTATACTATGTACGTATGAATGCATGATCAATAACTCTTATCTTTGAAGACTGTCCTTGGACATCTGATTCAGTAGACAATGGACAACAAATGCCACAAATTCGTAAAGAGAAAAGTTAATATTTTTATGAAATCACAAAACAGATTAGCAAAGGCTGTAATTTCAATATTGAACAACCACTATTAAAAGCAGCACAATACATGCTTGCTATTTTGACCAAATAAAATGTACATCAGGTAGGAGGTCCTTAAGCTTTTTGTTGAAAGGTTCATAAAACTCTGTCAAAACTTGGGCTGTGTCAGCTGACATTGCATCATCTCTGCATCTCTTAAGATGTCTGTGAAACACTATGTTTTCATTCATTTGCAGCTCTTTGGCATACTTCAATCTCTTCCAGCCTTCAGCATCCAATTCAGACATGTTTAAGAACTTGTACATCTTAATTGCCATGTACATAGGACTTTTGACCAGTTCTTCCGTCTGTAAGAATAGAAACTGCTTTCTAGGAAAATAATGCAACCAGTGATACAAGCTGTGGTAATACATGGATATGTGGAGTTGGAAAAGAAGACATTCGTGAACGGGATTAACCCATTGGTAATAGTGATAAGCACAAAGGTGTTCATCTCTCATATTCTTCATGCAAACTTTGTATGCATTTATGTGAGCATGCACAGTTTCATTGAGTGTATTTTTCTTCAAATGCTGAAGAAAGTTTTTTGGACATCGATTTGGGCCTTCAAAATAGAACTGAGAACACATCCGATCCACAGGATCTTTCATAATAACTATAAACTTGGCATCAGGAAACAGCATAGAAAACATGTAAGGGATGGCATCGATGAATGTAGTACTGACATTGTTTCCGAATGGAATCATAAATGAGTTAGAAGTGCTGCAATCCGCAGTGATTGCTGAATGTGGAGACTGCAAAATGTCAGCCGATGCTAGTTCAAACATATGTACATAGTCGGAAATGAAGGGAATTGGTTTGTCCATTGATACACGGCTAGGTCCCCACCATGCTGGTTCCTTGACACTGGCAGAGGCAAAATCTTGGTGGATTTTCAAAAGTTTATATAACGTAGTGGTACCACACTTTGGATACCCCAATAGGAAGAAATATGGTAAACATGTTGTATTACCTCGGGCTACTTTTATCTTCTCAGAGAGAGAAGGAAGCATTTTAGAAACAGTGTGGGTGTCAGAAGTTCCTTCAGGATGAATGTGCACATTCCAGCAAGGGTTTTTGAAACCTGGCAATCGTTTAGATTGCGGGAATAGACTTCTAAATGTGTCAATAAAAGAATTAAGGAGATTGAGCTTGTCCGCATCCCTACTGCTGTGAGAGGCCATCCCGGGGAGAGGTGGTGACAAAGTAGAATGGTTCCACAAGAAAATGTCTGATTTACTGTTCTTGGTGAATATTTGGCCAGTTTGAAACCAAGTGCTAGAGGCTTCGCTACCATGTATTGTATCCACAGATAAAATAATGTTATACCAAACAACTACAATTACCACAATAAATAGAGCAGGCAGACATTTACGTCTGAGTCTTCTTAGTCTGGCCATCTGGAGAAGAAGCCAATAGTCCTCACATAAATTCAACCAAAAGTAGGATAGCAAATCTCCTTGTCCCTAGATTGGCAACTATATGTATGTACATATACTGCTGATGGGTTTCTCCGTAGGTTTATGACACTGAGTTTTGTACTCTAGCTGTGACCCAAAATATATACATATCTCCTTGCTAGTATTGTGGGTAATCATAAAACTTGGCTCGCATGATCTCTAATTGTGATAAGTCATTACAGTTGTTCAAATGCCCCTATTGAGTTTGTATGTATGGATTTATTTTTACCAACCAGAGTGGTAGGATGAGTCAGACCCTAAGGAACCTTACAACAGTACAAGGACCTGAGCTTTGCATTGTAATGATCACAAATACCTATCAACCATAGGGTAAGCAAGGCTTAATATATGGAGCATAAAAGCAAACTCAACACAGTCAATACGTCAGTATGCAATACCTATGGCCTAGTCACTTGTAGCCAGACCTATTCCTCCATTATCAAAAGATAAATATGGAGGTACATATAGGGTAAGTGATGACTAGGTCGAGCCTATGATGGAATGAAAACATAGTGATACTGCATAAAAAAAACAATTCTACATAATCCATTATTTACACATGTGATAGAATAGTTGCCAATCCAGGGATTACAGGATCCACAAATAGGTTACTGATATCATCAATAAGTACCGCATAGCTTACCACATGACACACAATTAGCATAAATGTTCACACCCATTCACTTGAGGATATAGACACTATACTATAGTTAAGTAGTACAAAGTTTAAAGTTTCTATATATGGTTAAGCATCTCTGCTACACTGCAATGGACTATCCCTATCCATGCTGACTGGGTGGTCTGACCATAGGCTCGAGATTTTGCTATGAAATTGAATCCCCTACCTGACATGATGTACTTCTAGGCCAGAGATCTACATCATACAAGGCATAGAATCATAGATAACACAATACATACGTATTATCTATGATAGAATCCACGAGAACACATGTGCGTTGCATAAAAGCTGAATTTCCATGAACAACAAAAGAAAGTGTCCTCATATACAGCACATATCGACTCAACTGTATAGCGCCCCAACTAACTAGACTGTTTCCTTGCGGTATAATGTCGATTCTCACCTTGCAGATCAAGAAGAAAAGGCTCAGCTTGCGTCTGCACAGCCCAGATCGATCTATGGATACATAAGTACTCGAACATCGCGCCTCGCCATGTTAAACGCTCCACTAGGCGTTAAGCAAACTATTGTGCGCGTGATGATCAGCTAAAAAGGACATCTCCAAAATGCGGCCACCTTCCAGGACATAATTTGTCTGCCTGTTTGAATCTCTTACATTGACATGTGTACATTTAAACCCTATATAACAAGGACAACTCCATATACAGGACAGTTAACTGTGGTCCCAATTAGTCTGGTGAGCTCGCCTGGTGACATCAGTACCCGCTAAATGGCCAAGCGAGATAGGGTCGGCTATGCCAGACTAGGTCCCAATAGTGTCCTCACTACAGAGGTTTACTCCAGCTCCACTAGACCCTGCACTGATATCTATGACACATACAAACCTGTATTACAATTTCTTAGGGGGTGAATCAGAATGCCACCAGACAAAGTGATATCTCATATACAGACCACTATCACCGCATGAGTCCACCATAATATGTTACTAGTCTCCTTTGGCCAGGGCATTACTTGGGAGCTGGGATTGCAGAGTAAGTTACAAGTATGTACATGTGCACATGTAGGCTGTTTTATGCAAGTCATGTATAACGCATACACAGGATAATTTCGTCATGAAAGCATGCATTTTCTATTCTTGCAAGCTATAGTGCTCAATCATGCTTGTCACACACTAATTACCCATGACATCGAATCCCATGAGTTGCGAGTTTGTAATGAATATTGATTATTAATACCACCCCTCATGTATGAAGTGGGGGTGTTCAGGGTCATTAATTCGTGACAAACAAGATACAATTTTGACACCGACATGGAAAAAACGTATGTGCCTGGCATTGATGGTGCAGGTGCAACTTGGCGTCTGTTGTTGGAATTCATTACAGTTTTTATGTCATGCAATGGATTCCCATTGGTATTTAAAGTGCACAACAGAGCCAACTTCAATATTGGGAGGCAGCTGACTGAGACTTCTTTGAATTCCAAATCGCCAACTAACACCAGGTTTGTCCTAGTCTAGCCGCTAGCCCCGTACTTTTCCTCCCGTACGGGGCTAGCGGCTAGACTAGGTTTGTCCATGCTTTGCTTGTGGGGATATGGGCATTGACCATGCAGTGGGGGTAGTGTTGGTTGGAACTGTCAGTGCCTATAGCTGGACAGTTTTGTGTGACTCCATGAGGTCCAATGATGACATGCAATCAATATCGGATCTTGCACTGGTCATGACGATAGCTAATAATATTAATGGTGGTACTGTTGCAAGCAGAAGGTAATTATAAAACTCAATCACAACAAAATTAAATTTGTAGTAAAGTTAATACTAACTTCAAATAGCATGGTAGAACAAAAATGTGGACTTTTACCCCTTGAAAAGTACTAGAAATATTATGCGCATGCATGCATGGTGTTGTGCAAGTGCATTCAGGACTGGTAGGTCAAGTATGCCCTAAACCTGGAAATATTCGCAAACATTATAAATTTCATGAATTGGGGTCAAATCTGGTAAGCAGAAAAGTTCAGGAATAAAAATTTCACGAGTCTCACCATAATAATAGATTGTCTATACTTTGGAACATGTGCAGAAATATTAACGACAATAAAATTGGCGAGTACATGGAGTCAATTTGCGAAAAATGCGAATATTATTGGTCGTGAAAGTTTCTTGATTTAATTAATTAAAGTAATAGATGGACCACTAATTGGTGAATTCGAAGTCTAATACAATTCCCTTGCAGATCATGCAAAGTAGTATACTGGTATATGCTTACCTATGTAGCAACACATATACACACAGTATAATATTGCAGATCAATTGCATGCATGATGATAAATTATGCAGGTTTTGTCACATGCACACATGTATACACATATAATTATTATGATGAACTGCAATTGGTTTCAAAATGTTCGAAGGTTCAAGTTTGCACGATATGAAGTTAATATATGTACACACGTTACCCATGCAGGGTCATGCAGTGCATAGGGTATAGGATATACGTGCATGTAGGCCGTGGGAGCTGCATGGCATTGCACTGCATTATAAAGTTTGAGTGTGCATGTGTACTGTATATATGAAATTCATTGTCATGCATGCATAAAATACTTGTATTTCAAATAAACCTGTAGTACATGCACATATGCAGAAGAAATTGCAAGCAGTCCATGCAATCCCATATAATTATAGGATGGGTTTAATTGGGTATTGCAACAACTACATTTATAAGGGAATGCACACTAGATTGCGTTTCCTACAATATTACTACATGTACATACAGGCCAGGCTATATAGTTGGTTATTATGCGTTTTTAATATCTGCCCTCTTGCAACTATAGCAATTGCATGCAGCACTTTTTTCAGTCTAGCAATTAACCCATCCTATAGGGTATTACAGTATAAATATTGTGTACTGTATGTGCACACACAGGACATTCAATGACATGCAAACATGGGTCTATGGCTGCATTAGCTTTTGCATAGAACATGCATGATTTTTGCCTACCTGAACTTTCTATTACCATAATTATGTGCAGTTTTGCTGGTATAGTGTAGTATGCCCTGTCAAGTGTGTGGGGTGCATATAATATGGCTGTACTCAATGACATGCACACTGCCCATCCAGCAGTGCCAGAGTTAATGCAGCAGCTCCATATACAGTGGAACCTCATAACAAACTCACCTACTAGTGGAAACCTCTCTATAACAGACTGCTTTTGTGAGACCAGATAGATTGCTGTGAATATAAAGTAACCTCTGGATAGTGGAAACCTCTGTATAACAAAATGTTTATGTTTTTCAGGTTCCTAAGTGTCCGTTAGAGAGGTTCCACTGTATTCACTTTCACTGTAGTTATGCAACAATTATGGAACAGCTGTATTTTCAATCATTTATTATACTAAAACTATAAATGTGCTTACACATAACATTAGACAAAACAGTGAATTGCATGTGTCCATGTGGGGAAATCACACCACAGAGTTGACTTTGTACTATCCTGTACATGTAGGAAATGCAGTTTTGGTTTGGTATATATTAATGCAGTGAAAGTATGAAAGGAAAGAAGTTTTCCTACTTTCAGAATACGAAGCACTCGGAAGAATTCCCTTCCATTCAATTTACAGGACTGTGCATTCAAACTGAAGTAGCAAGTAAAATATCATTTCAGCATGCAGTTCCAATCATGCATGTACGGCTGTGTAAATACAGTCACCGTACGTGCAATAATTATTACTCTTCTGATTTTTGAATGTCCGTTCTAGAATGGGTTGAGTGATAGTTTCGAGGTGCCTGCCAGATCTTCAGAGTACAATCCCAGCTGGTAGATATGTACTATGTACATGAAGGGTAGATGTGGCAAAATGGCACAAACACCCACACCCACACATCCACACAGATATCTAAACACACACTCACTCACTCACACACACACACACACACACACACACACACACACACACACATACATGTGTATGTACAAATAATATATAACTCAATTATGCATATCAAACATGCCCCATTCTGTACCATACCTGATTCAACTCTGGAATATGTATGATACTTCGTACCACATCACTGTGTCCTCTGTTGACTTGCAGCAGCTGTAAACTCTGGTCATACAGACTGTGGCACATGTACAAGTACAACAAATGACATTGGGTCCTTGGACCAAATGGAAGTATATAACCTACTACATAAATGTGCTGGCATATGCTGTACAAGGATGCCAGATAAGAATGAACAGTTGAAAGTTTCCAAATTCCTCACCCATGGGCTACATTTGTATTAAGATGCTTTTACACTACTATGTACAGTACATACGTACGTATGTGTACATATGTGCATGTTTATACTTATGTATGTACGTACTTCATCTACAACGGAATCTCAGACACTCTACATGTATTGCAATGGAACCTACTGTATTTTCTCTCTGACGGCTGTTACTATGTATCCATTGGTCTTGTCAACCATCAGTAAACTGACCGGACCTTTAGCCTGAACAAGGTCCACTTGCTTAAAGGTTTCCGGACACTGGAGTAGGTGATAAATGTGCACAAGTACAGGACTAGGACACAACTGACCTGGGTTAAAGCAAGTCCACTGTGTGTAACAGGCTTCATTTAGAACATGTTCAGTGTTTGGTAGGGGGGGAAACCATGACATAGTGATGTACCGTAAGGTGGTGGTAGTGCACAATAATGATATACCACTAGTTGGGGGGACCTGGAGATATTCCGCCCTGGAAATTAAATATTTCATTTAAGCCTTTAAAAGTGGTACATACGTATCTGGGGCAATTTTTGACCACTATGGCAGGTTTGTGAATCAATTTTGATGCAATCCTCTACACACATACCTATGTATGTTGGGACAAACGCCCCCCTCCCCTGTACACACAGACACACAACAAATGAAACTCTGTGCACACATGTAGATAATTGCACAAATTTGCTAATGTTCACAAATTATCTAAATGACAGCAATAATTGCTGACTTACCCAAACTCTAATAGTTTCATCATCAGATCCAGATACCCAATTCTTAGTAACAGGATTCCATTTGATCTAATAGTCAAATATAGCACACACTCACAAATCTATACACAGCACAGCGCACACAAGCATATCTGCACGTGTGTGTGTGTGTGTGTGTGTGTGTGTGTGTGTGTGTGTGTGTGTGTGTGTGTGTGTGTGTGTGTGTGTGTGTGTGTGTGTGTGTGTGTGTGTGTGTGTGTGTGTGTGTGTGTGTACAAAAGTAGAGGTACATGCAAGCACCTGTTCCAGCACTAACCTGAGTGACTTCTCTCTTGTGTCCAATCAGCCGTCCTCTCTCTGACATATCAAGTGTGTTACATGATATGTTCCAAACACACGAGTCATTCACAGACAGTGAATATGCAAACTCTGATCTGTGTGTGTGTGTGCGTGCGTGCGTGCGTGTGTGTGTGTGTGCGCGCGCGTGTGCACATGCGTAATGCAGTTTGTGTATGGATATATGTGAACACAGAAGTAAAACGAGCCGTCAAATTTGTATTTTGCACACACAAAATGTACGTATGTTGTGTACAAATGTATGATATACAGATTCAATCTTAATACAGGAGCAGACACAACTATGAATGTATGTACATGTAGAACATACTGCAAATTGGTGTTGCCTATTATGACACATACTCTAGTATTGTATGTATATCTTAAAGACAGATAAAGGTAGGGTCAAACCAAGCACGGAGAAATGTACATAATATGTAAAAGACCTCACACATACTGTAGGATTCATATGTATGCCTAAAACTTTGCACTTTTACACCACATGAGTGTGAATCTAAAATTTAGATTTGCAATTTTCTTGACAGGCAGTATATGTGATAATTTACTCTGAGGGTGAGATATGTATGCAACTTTAATTCACATTCAAGCCATTACATTTCTAAATGTACCACATACAGTAAGTAGCTTACCAATCCTATCATATGTACATATGAACATATATATGGTTGTACATACGTATGTACCTCTCTTGTGACCAGTCCAGATCAGTGATAATAGTGTCCTTCACATCCTCACACTCTGCCGGAGTGACATCCAGACACTTGAGCAGCTTGCCGCTCCAGTCCCATGCACAGATCAGCAGGTCCCAACTTGCAGAAAGCTGGCACATTACAAGTGAAAAAATGATATAATATGCAGAATGCAATGTTAATGGTCGTTGCAAGTATGTATGTTAGCCAGAACAGTGCATCAAAGAATGTAGGAGCAAGGTCGCCATTCAGCAATGGTTTGACTTACTAAGAAAGAGGTTCTTCCTTCCTCAATAGCAACAAGACCACTGATGGCATGTGAATGCTTGCACATGCTAAGCAAACAGGTGAATCCTGCCACTCTGTTGGTAACCGATCCTTGAGACTGCATAATTGAAACATATGACAATTCAATTCTCAAATTGTATCTCAATATCTTATGCTTATGCGTGAATATGCAAATGGATATGATAATTACAGTATATGCATGCAAGTATTATAGTACACACATACATACCTAGAAGGTATGTACAGATATGCATATGTACTATATGTACTTATGTAGATATGTAATAGGGAAGCATGTACATACGTATGTCTAAACACACTTCTTGTGCAGGAGTGACACTTCCAGTATCTTCAGATGTACTGAATACTGCATTGGAATGAGTTCGGGACTGTAACTCCTTGAGCACTTTCATAGCATCCGTATCAAATCCCCAAACAACTGCAATAGTTCACAGACATTGATGACTTCACACAGCAGCACCAAAACTGCCAGCAGAATACTGTGTATTCACAGTAGCTTGCTTGCCACTCACATATCCTCCCATCGTGGGATCCCATTACTAGCAGGTCCTTGCTCTCCACAAACAGGGATTTTGTAAAAGAACGACTATCAGTCTAAGGACGGTAAGAGAGAAAAAACATGAAACTACGTACGTATGATAAAAACAGAAAATTGCATTACTCATACACATAAAAGTATTTTGACTATACAAAGTAGTTTGTCAGTCTTTCTGGAAGTCGTAATAGTGTTGTCTCAGGTATAACATACATATGTATGCATAAATTTTGTTAGGGTTGGGTAATAATCGTGATACTCATGATAATTGTGATATTCTTTTCAATGATAATTGTATCGTCAGTGATTTGGACATGGTGATTATCAGGATAATCGTTGAACATACCCATTTAATACCTCTTTCCAATTCAAATGTCAGCATAATATATAGTTAGGTGTACCCTAAAGGTGAGCAAACTAATAGCCATTGTTGAACATGATTGGTGGTGGCTTCGAGATATACAGGAAACACTACTTACAGCATTTGACAAGATATAGTACATAAGTATGTATGTACGTACGTTGCAAACCAATGCAATGATAGAATCCTAAAATCAAAAACTGTACCCTGGACAGCTTCCTGAGATTTGTATGCATGTATGTGTGATCAACTGTACGTAAGTCCCATTTAGTACATTCTGCCAACTAACAACCATCAAGTTAGCACCCGCCAAAGGTGCTGAGCTTGTTTAGGGTGGGGTTCCCTGAACCACTGGATGCTCACCTCTAGTGCATGCTTCACCTTTTCCTTGTACAACTTCTCAAGAATACCTTGCTTTGGATCTGTGCCTATGAGAGGTTGACCTCCACACAGCTCATTCTTCTCCCTCTGAAGAGCTTCCATCAGTTTGTCCTTGTAGACAAACTGTTCATGACTGTATAGAAAGGTGTTCAGTTGAAGACGTTCCCATTTCAATACTGTCCCGTCAATATGACCACTGAAAATTAGAATTGGTACTTTGTTGGCTGCAAAAGACATACAGAAAAATCTTTGCACATACGTACGTATGTAGTAGATTGTGCAGAAGATTATAAAGCAATAAATTTGGTCTACATACGTATGTATACTGTACCTATGTATACGTACTAACGTACATACAGAAAAATAATTCAAAAATGTCAGACACACACACACATGCGTACTTACACTGAAATAACAGTAGATGTTGACTCACTGTAAGCAAGGGTCTCAATGTGGGTGTCACAAAACTGAGTACATGTACAGTAGCTTGGGCTATACTTCCAGACACACAGTTCCTTCTGATTAGTACTACCTGTGTAGCAATAAAATCATCATTGAAAAGATACACAAATTGTGTATATACGTACATAGTATATGTATGCATGCATGTATATCTTCCCAAACAAGTATGCACATACGTATGTACATTAGCTTGGTAAATGTGTATTTATGTGCTGTTTTCCAACAGTCCATACCTAACACTTGTTTTATGTCTGGTTCATAGACCAGGAGCTGAACTGTGAGAGTGGAGTCATTCCGATGTTCAGGTTCACTCAGTATGCGTGTAAACTCTGATATCTACAATATTTAGCAAAAAGAAACTAGTGCAAATTCACACCCAGTGAACACTATATGCCTAAAATGCTAAATAAAAACAAGACGAAGCATAAGTCTGCCTAATCTGCAGTAAAAATAACCAGTTTTCCACATGACAAGGGTGTGCTTCCTGTATACACATATCACACATACTGTACCACTGAATTTCTGCATTCTCAGCTGTGACAAACAATATACAAACATACAAGTACGTACTTATGTATGTATACTACTGCAGTATGTATGCCTACGTAAATGAATGAAACAACACTTTGCATGGAGATGCAGGGAATCTGTAAAAGGTCTAAATGAGCCTTCTATGAGAGCATTAGTACAATGGGGCTCCACTGTCAACATGTAGACTTTGCTCCCACAGTATATTAGTTGATAAGTGAGATAGTTGTGAACATCAACTCCACTAATGCACGTGCAGCCTAAACTGAGGAGTCATCTTAGCTTCTGATAATTTTGTCAGTGAAAATTAACAACAACTTTGAGGAGATTGGGAATCTTAGTCTAAACTAGATTATTACATTAAAATCTCTCTAAACTGAACCCTCTGTAATCTGGAACCCTCTCTAAAGTGTAGGTGTTCTCAAGTCCTGCTCTCTATATTTGCTGTACACACAGAATTTCAACCTCCCCAATTCAAAAAATTCTCTAAACCGAACATTTTCTTAGGTTCCAAGGATGTTCGGTTTAGAGAGGAGTCACTGTAGTTGATATTGTGATACACGACACCTCCTAAGATCGTGACACACATGCAGCAGTATTTTGACAACACTACAGTGTAGCTAGTGCTGCATTAAAAGAAATTTCTGCTAAGGAAGGGGGGGGGGGGGTAGGTATCAGTGAACTAGTGGTCAACCATGGCAAACAATGTTGTTGGTAGGTGAAAAGGATAAGATGGAGGGTACTCCTCCCACCCTTCAAATGTAGTCCTGCTAGTGCTGTACTGTACGTACATTATCTCCTGACTTGGGTTCATACAGCATAGGTGAGGGAGTGCCAGCTGCTGCCCACAGAATTCTTGTCTCTGGTACGTAGCACAGTCCTGTCACTCCTGCCGCACAGGATATGACACACATTGCTTTGCCGTCTGTTGACCAGATCTTTATCATGTGGTCAAATGACCCTGTTGCTAACCTAAAAAACAGAGACAAGTTAGGATATTCTTTCTGTCATAGAATAGTACTTAAATTATGTACACATGTACCCACACACCCACCCACTCCACACACAACTAACCACGATCCGCTGTCTGGCTCCTTTGCTAATACCATGCTTGTAATACCAGCCAAGTGGGCATTGTTGAAACTAACGCAAGAATATGGGATATGCGTATGTACATACATGTGGTGGGCAATCTTCAGTTGTACTGACTACACATACAGTACACATACCATACTGATACATAATAGGTATGTA
The DNA here is from genome assembly GCA_963170055.1 of Halisarca cf. caerulea. Taxonomy (NCBI): domain Eukaryota; kingdom Metazoa; phylum Porifera; class Demospongiae; order Chondrillida; family Halisarcidae; genus Halisarca; species Halisarca cf. caerulea. Next base: position 141,162 of record CAUJGJ010000005.1, read on the forward strand.
TGCACTCTGGATATACATACCAAGAACAGATTAGTGCTGGTCGTGTACACAAACAAGAGCACATGTATGTATGTATGTATGTACTGAAGGTACGGATATACAATTTCCAACACTATACAAACATACGTACATATGGAATACATACATGTTTTCATGTAAGGAATTCTTTGCATGCAATTTTGTCTACAGTGCACTCATGCCAGTTCAACTGCAGAGTCAGAACATACAGAGAGTGTATCTTTAATGAAGTAGTCTTGTTCTCAATTGAAAAGGATGATAAACTGATGTCATAGAATATCAGTCTACTGTCGTATCTAGGAGTGAAAGCAGAAGATACATACAAACAAGCTCAATGATAATGGACAAGACAGTGTTGAATAAAGGCAACTTAAGATATGGTGAACCTCACAAGCTTGGTGATGCACAACTCACCCTGCAGAGTACACTCTTGATTCATCACATTTCAGACACTTCACAATATCTGTATGCCCCGCTATATGAGTAACTGGAATGAGATATACACATATTACGTACGCACACATATACGTACTTGTGCATATGCAGAACACACACACACACACACACACACACACACACACACACACACACACACACACACACAAACACAGGCGCACATCACACACACACACAGACACAGACACACACACACACACACACACACACACACATACACACATGTACTTACGCATCACGAGAAAGTAATACGTGGAAAGACAGTGTATGCATGTACAGTATGTACATCACTTTGTACCGGATTGTGACAATAATGGTATTCCAATTTGGTGAACTTTATCTGAGGATGAGAAGTGAAATGATATGAGCTCACTTATTCACTCCATATAAACTATGCATGTACGTACGCATGCATGTACAAGAAAATAACGATGTTTAACATTTAATGTATGTACATGTATCATGACAAAAGTGGATGGTAGAAATACACACCATATAGAAGATCCCTGTTCTACCACAGACCTTGGTCTATACTACTTTGTACATATGTGTATCATACATTCGTACAAAACACACATGGTAGCAATGGTATCAGGATAAAGATCACATATAACCACATGTCAACTAAACAATGCCATACAAGCATGTGTGTACATGCATACATGTTTGTATATCAACTCACTAGACTTTGCAAACACAACAATTTCATGACTAGTTCCAACTATCAGCTCCTGTCTTCTCTGACACCACAGCAGTGAGTGGATGGGGGCAGGTGCCTAAGAAAAAAAAATACATTTTCATTCTGTAATCCACACATTTGTGCAACTACTATGTACCACTGTACATCACTACACACCAGTGCTACTATGTACCACTGTGGACTACTACACCCCAGTGCTACTATGTACCACTGTGCACTACTACACACCAGTGCTACTACGTACCACTGTGCACTACTACACACAAGTGCTACTATGTACCACTGTGCACTACTACACACCAGTGCTACTATGTACCACTGTGCACTACTACACACAAGTGCTACTACGTACCACTGTGCACCACTACACACCAGTGCTACTACGTACCACTGTGCACCACTACACACCAGTGCTACTATGTACCACTGTGCACTACTACACACCAGTGCTACTACGTACCACTGTGCACTACTACACACCAGTGCTACTACGTACCACTGTACACTACTACCCCTAGTGCTACTACGTACCACTGTGCACTACTACACACCAGTGCTACTACGTACCACTCCACTGTGCACTACTACACACCAGTGCTACTACGTACCACTCCACTGTGCACTACTACACACCAGTGCTACTACATACCACTCCACTGTGCACTACTATGTACATATCTGTACTACTATCAATACTATCATAGATATTCTATACTATGTACAGAATATCTATGATACTGTGTACTTCACCCACTCTCCATAGAACAATAGGAGTGGTCTGCTTTTAAGCTGACGGACATCAGACAGTAGTCTTCCATCCAGCCGAGTTCTTACGTGTTTAATGTATTCCCAACACACAGTGCGAGAAGAATGCATATTGTTCAAAGTATTCTTGTGGATGTGAGACTGATTAGGGGACATTAGGACACTATATTGCATGGATTGTGACCAAGTGAAGGATTAAAGGAGGAATTCCACAATCACCATTGGTCACCAATTTCAATCCCGTAACATAATCGTGTCGTAATCTTGCAAGTATGTGTGCATTATATGTATGTATTGGCAATCAAATTAAACACACAATGTGACATAACAGATATCACTACACAGTACACTAATTCAGATTCAGGTCTGTACACCTGTACGTATCCGACTACATTCGTACCTCAATCCTCTGTATGGGCACCATTGTTGGTGACCAGCAGATCACAGTGCAGTCGAGAGAGGAACTGAACATTGACTTCCAGTCATTCCTACATGTGCAAAATCAGACCCTCTACTATTACTATGCGTAGTTGACGAATAACGTACGTACGTACGTACTTACAAATACAATGAGTGGTGCAACCAGTAGGACCACCAAGATGAAAAAGTGGTGAGGATCATTGCGTGAGCATAGAATGGCACAATCTCTACCAGGAACTCACCACCATAGGAAAGCTGTAACCCAGCCACGATGTGCGTCAGTAGTGTTGGCAAACGCTGGCTTCGTACTTTCAAAGTCCCATCCTTTGACAGACCCATCTACAGTTGATAGAAATGGAGTAGGTTCTGATACACACTATTTACACCTGACATCCTTATAATAATACTATTATGCTATCAATTATTCATTGTATACAGTAGAACCCGACAATAAGACCACCTCGGAATTAGGACCACCTCAAAATTAAGACCACTTTGGTGCAGTCCGGAATTTTTCTATATTCCAACATAGAGAACAGTTTCAGAATAAAGACCACAACTCTTCATATGAATGCCAAAACATCACAATTAGGACAAATTTTGTAGTTGCCTGCTTGTGTTTTTGCCCCTTTTAGGTTCCAAAAGGACTGAGATATTGAACATGCAGTCACGCATTCATTGATACACTTTCTCCACAGTATATTAGACTTTCATGTGCATCGATCCTGACTCCACAGAGGGTCTTGTGCATCGATCCTGACTCCACAGAGGGTCTTGTGTATAAGTGATGCCATTTTGAACAGGTCGTCCAGTACTTTCAGAAATAAGACCATCTCACAATTAAGACCAGTTCGTTGTACTATACACCAGTACCAAAGGTGCATGGTCTTATTTGTGAGGTTCTACTGTACCAGTCTATATGCGTTGTGTCGTCTATGGCATCGGGATAGACCACCTACTTTACATGCGCTGGTGACCGTTATAGCCGTTCAGGCAGCGTCTTTCGTACATACACTATCTATATAGCTGCATGTTAACCTTACCTTCATAGCCCACAAGTATTTCTTTCCTGGTTGGATGATATATGATTGCAGTGATCCCTCGAACTGTACTACCGATGTCGCGACGAGTGAGGATCCGCTCCATTTTGCTGTTCCCTTGACGACCTCCGCGATTGCAGCTATTAGATAATAGTATTCATTGAGGTGGATAGTCAGCACTGTACAAATACATATGCAACAATACTGTACTTTAATAAGCACGGTATATCTCGGTATATGTCCCACGCAGATACGCACATATCATGTATAAAAAAGTCATTTTTGGTTTATTTCTCTGAAATTAGAGTGTCCAGTTTTCTGTGCATGGACCACGGCCTCCACCTGTCCCTTGAGCGGTGTACTGCACGTCTGGCACATGATCGAGAAGGAGCCCAAGTCTGTAAAACTCCGTTTCTAAAGAGGAGACCAAAAACATGTGACTCCAGGCAAAGTAAACTAATCATGTCATTTTTTGCTGTGAAATAATTTTCTAGGAAAGAGCCGGTACTTACAAACAAATTCCATTACCAAGTATGTCAAAACCAAACAAGTGAGTTGTTTAGCAGTCAACATAATAAATAATTAATATATTACTGTTGCAAATAAAATGAATGAATTAAACTCCAGATGGGCACATTCA
>CAUJGJ010000005.1:145400-162900 GCA_963170055.1 Halisarca cf. caerulea
TATACCCTCCATCCCCTATAGATCCACCTACACCCATACCCACACTTACACACATACACCCACCCACACACCAAACCCCCCCACACACGTACAGGTGCACACATGTATGCATGCATGTACAGAGGCACAGACCTTATGTAACTCCTTGGCTACCTCCAAGGCCAGCAACGTGTACTGGTCATCATCTGAAGAGAATTTGGACTGAGTGCTTCCATTTGGAAGGTTGAGAACCAGGGCATCATAGTGAACTCCGTCGTAGAGGAGATAAGACTTGAGAGGGTAGCATTTCTCACATCCTGCGATAAACGAAGGAATAGGACACAAGTATCATCTACAGATACTTCTTTCAGTGCAGTACAAAGTTCTGATTGTCACTTCAAGGTTTCACATAACCATCAAACTGCATAGTAATCCATATGCAGGCTTTGAGGTTAAAATATTCTTAGCCTATCTGATGAAGGGCTAAGCATGGAAGCATGGGTACACATATGGCTGGAAGGTGCTCGGTGCATGGTCACCTTGTGCTTCAACTAAGGATGCTGTGGATGACAGGAGACCAATGTGTCTAACATTGAATGACTGCACAGAAAGCCCAAGACAGACCTCTGCTAAGTCAACTAGGTACGTATTTAAATAAGACAACAATATCACTTTGCTGACAAGACAACAGACAAATGAACCGTGAAACCAAGCACACCCACATGATGACAAGAGAGGTATCCACAGGCGCACATGGTACTAGCTCATTATAGCCAATGTCAACTTGACAAGATTGAATTACATGTTTCGTGTGCTACAGAATTTATTCTACTACAAAGGAATGTACCAGCAAGTCAACAGCGGATGTAGTGGTCCAAACAACATCAAATGATTTCATGTCTTGTCTACAGCATGTGGGGACTACAGATCCAATGGAAGCTCTGGGAACAACTGGGAGGTCTGGGATTAATTGGGAGCTCTGGGGACAACTGGGAGGTCTGGGATTAATTGGGAGCTCTGGGGACAACTGGGAGCTCTGGGAACAATTGGGAGGTCTGGGAACAACTGGGAGCTCTGGGAACAATTGGGAGCTCTGGGAACAATTGGGAGCTCTGGGAACAACTGGGAGCTCAGGGGACAATTGGGAGCTCTGGGAACAACTGGGAGCTCTGGGAACAATTGGGAGCTCTGGGAACAACTGGGAGCTCTGGGAACAATTGGGAGCTCTGGGAACAATTGGGAGCTCTGGGAACAATTGGGAGCTCTGGGAACAACTGGGAGCTCTGGGAACAATTGGGAGCTCTGGGAACAATTGGGAGCTCTGGGAACAATTGGGAGCTCTGGGAACAACTGGGAGCTCTGGGAACAATTGGGAGCTCTGGGAACAATTGGGAGCTCTGGGAACAATTGGGAGCTCTGGGAACAAGTGGGAGCTCTGGGAACAAGTGGGAGCTCTGGGATTAATTGGAGCTCTGGGAACAATCGGGTACTCTGGGAACAATTGGGAGCTCTGGGAACAATTGGGAGCTCTGGGAACAATTGGGAGCTCTGGGATTAATTGGAGCTCTGGGATTAATTGGAGCTCTGGGAACAATTGGGAGCTCTGGGAACAACTGGGAGCTCTGGGAACAATTGGGAATTGTATAACAAATACAGTGAAACTTGCTCAGTATGTACAGTCAAACTCTGTTAGTACGTATTCCTGGATAGTCTAAGTGAGTACTCATTGCTCTGTCCCTACCTCATGCAATACTACTGAAAGTACCTTGGATAGTAAGTACCTCTGATAGTGAGTACACGTATTTGCATTCCCTTGGGATTACTTACTATCCAAGTTCTACTATACCTTGAATGGAATACAAAATCACTACTTTTTATGAGAGGTACTTACTATCAGGGTGGCCATGAGGCATATACAAAGACAGAATGAGGAGTACTTACTGTACTATCCAGGGGTATGTACTAAACCAGGTACTTACTGAGCAAGTCCCCCTGCATTACAACGAGGGACAAAATTTCTAAGGAAACGAGACTGAACTGTTCCCACAGCACCAGCCAATCTATAGAATTCTCCTGTACCAGAGTTCCTAGTTGAAACAATACAATTCCTGTTGCATCATCATGACAACAATCACTTGGACATGATTAAAACTCTGATTAGAATGTTGCAGGTAAGAGTAAAGAAGAAAACATTCCTCATTCATCACCAAGAACTTGATTAACTGATGTAATTACGAAGGTCAAAAACAAATACCATAATATGCTCAAGGTTTCAGTTCAGTATGCCTAACTGTACAGTTCCCTATGGTGCTAAACACTGTACTGATAACTAGTGAGCACAAACCACAGAAGTGGTGCTTAGTGACCACAAGCACATACTGCTCATGTTGTGTATAATATGTAGCTCATTGATAACATTATTCATAGCCACAACTCACCAAATCTGTCAACCCGAAGGGTTTGAACATCAACGACATCAAATTCCATCTTGTAATACTCACTGAATATAGACAACTCTATTGCTCCTAGAGGAAAGGAATTCAGGAAAGAATCCATGAAAGTACACCATGTTGTTGACATTCACAAGAGGCAAAAGGGGATGCCCAAGCCAATTCAATAAAAAACAATGAGTTCTTTAGGCCATACAACACACACTGACCTACAGTGAAGCTGGCTTCATAAGCATGGAAATTAGTAAAATGCTCCTCACTTAGTGCCTACAAAACCCAAGGGACAGTCCACAAAGCTATCCTCTTAGTACATGCACAGTTGAGCCTCACATATTAACCACACTTTCCCCATGCTTGACTAATCCAGCGTTCATATATGTAAATGTATTCCAAGCAACACACGAAAAAGTACATCTCATACATATTCCTATGTTGACAAAACACAGCCTTTAGGCCAGCAAGTACTAGATACTAGGCACACATGCTGGACAAATAGATACACGTATGTATGTAGTGGTAGCACAGGTAATTGGTTAATTACATGCATTTATCCACTTGAGTGCTTCTCCCACTAAGGGACTTCAAAATAAGTGATATTGCACATTGTTCATCAGATTCACACATCTAACATTTCCACTTAGCCAGCAATGGCTGGGTTCCAGATAAGTTGGATAACTAAGACTCTATTGTACTTCTGAAATGGGGTTTTCATGTGATTAAAGGTACGTACGTATGTGAAACTTCTCTAATCCAACACTCAGTGGGGCTTGAAAGAAAAGCCGGGTTACGAAGTAGTCTGAGTATGGAGTGACTCTTAACATACATTAGTATGAATGTGGTGACTGTACCTCGTAAGATGGTCGGATTAGAGATAATGCTGGATTGTAGAGGTATTGGATTACAGAGGTTGCACTGCATGTACTTAAGTACACAGCAAGTTCTACTCCATTAGCAATACCATTGGTCCAATATGTACATTCACAGTTTTCGCACAACAATGAAAGTGGATCTTGGTTGCATCATAACAAACTTGAAGTTCCACTCATCAATTTGCTTGACAAATCCCAAACACAGCAGCAACACCAAACGCCCACCACAGACACAGGCAGTGCATAGGCCACTCATAGACACTCTATGGGCCACTGTGGCAAGTGAAAATGTACATAGCACCATATGTACAATAACCATTCTCATTCACAGCAACTACAATCACCATTCTCATTCCAGGACCGACGGAAGGTGTCTGTAGTTGGTCGGGCCATGGATAGTGGATATCATTGCCCCCACCCCCCCCCCCCCCCACCCCCATTTTGCTTAATTAATATTTGCATAATAATGAGTGTCACGGCTAAAAATGACTGATCTAACACACGATCTCGAGAAGCACAAGTCGTTTTCTTTGCAAAAAGGCTATATTTTGGTAAAGATAGCTCTGTAAATGATGTTTAAAATTCTGCAAAAGTGATTCAATAGAATGTAAGTATTTCTTTGATCTTCATGTGAGCCTCTTTAACTGATTATTTCTTTAAAGACTTGCCTAAATATTGGTCGGGTGGGTTCAGGCCCGACCCGACCTGTTCTGCCGGACCTGCATTCACAGCAAGTACAATAACCGTTCTCATTCACAGCAACTACAACAACCATTCTCATTCACAGCAACTACAATAACCATGTTCGTTGTACAAAAAGACACAACTACAGAACCAATTTCACAAGGTAGGTTGCAGTTTCAAAATCATTGCTACCATTGCAAACACATCTTTCTAGTATCTGAGTATCACATTACAGTGCTCACACCTGAATGAAAAGGGTTTACTACAACTGAAAATGCAGATTAGTGACCACAGCCCCAAAAGTTGGTATGTATTACAGTACTACACTTTACAGTGATGTACAGTACATGCATGTACATACACAGGTGGGATGAAAGGAGAGTCCATGGAGTTCATAAAAGGCTAATACAATGGAGAAACTATTCCACGAAACAGCACGAAAATTTATTACCAGAACAACATATAATCAAACACACAATGCACATCCTATCATGTACAGTGGAACCTTTACAATCCGGCAAGCTGTGGTCGGATTGGAGAGAATGTGGATTATAGAGGAGCTATACTTCACACTTACCTCCCCAACTTTCTCCTCTCTGTATCCACTCAGCATACTCCTCTGGACGACGGTCCAGAACAGAGGAGGAGTACTTCTCAGAATCAGATAAGACAATGCCAGCCACAATACTCCTCATCTCTCTACTTGACATTGATCCACCATCAGCAAGGAAGCTATGAAGACCAGCAAGCCAATTCTGTACAGACTTACTAAAGATACACTATACATCAGTTCTGTATTTAAAAATCTTCTGAAAGATGTGTGTGTGTGTGTGTGTGTGTGTGTGTGTGTGTGTGTGTGTGTGTGTGTGTGTGTGTGTGTGTGTGTGTGTGTGTGTGTGTGTGTGTGTGTACATGTGTGGTGCTACTTCCCACCATCTACGTATGTTCCCATGTGTGGACTCTACAGGCCGCCATTTTATATCGATTGAAAAATCGTTCTAATTACTAAGCGCCCTTCTAATGATGGCGCCCGGTCAAAGTATTTGTATTTTACTCCTCTCTAAAGAAGCACCTCCTGCTCCAGTATTTTATCTTTTGGGGGTGCACTAATTGGAACAAGTACGGTAATTATTCTACCACATGGATCAGCTAAAAACAAACAATACAGATGTACCACCACACCAACCTTATACTTGTGAACAGGCAAGAGTTATTAGATGGGACAGAGCTGTGGATGACAAGAAAGAGAAGTGTACAACACTACGTATTAGCCATGTAGTGAGATATCACACTACATGCAGACAATGATGGGTACAGGACATACTGTATCATGAAGCAGCCAATGGCCTCTGATAACTCCTTGTTTCTCTGTGCTTCTCTTATCTTTCTTTCCTCTGCTGGTACTTCTGTTACAATCAAAGTCTCCCTCGACTTGATTCCAACATCGCTCAGTGATAGCGATGATCTGTATGACCATATTTCCTTTGCAGGGAATCCTATACGTACTGAGGGTAAGCCATGGGTACTTGACTGCACCCCCACAGCCACATGTCATGAACAATAGTTTGGACATACAAATACAATTTCTGACATAAATTAAACCTATCGTGTAGAATGCAATTAAACCTATCATCTAGAACACTAAAACTCAAGTGTGCTACCTGTATACAACGGGTAAACACTCGTGGTCTTCTGTTGGGAACTCATTCTATTTCATATGGAGTCACTGCATGACATCAGGGTACAATCAGACAGCATTGGTTGTGGTAAAGGGAACCAATGCTATACAAATACTTTTAGACTGGTTGGTGAATCAAGTGAGCCTCAAGGCTTACAGGTCAGTGAGTCAAGTATGCCTTCAGGCTACCAACTATTCTGAATAATCATTATTATACACTGACCACAAACATACGTATGTAGACACCCACGCATTCTAATACTCCAACCAGTGTCAATGTAAGAATCTACAATAGAAACTTTATATTCCGGACACCCTTGGGACTAGTCCCGCGTAGCCAGACCCATGCTCGCCATGACTGACGTCACCGGTGACATCAGTCACGGCAAGCATGGGTCTGGCTACACGGGACTACCTTGGGACAACAAAGGACTGTCCTGCTTGTTAAGGTGTCTTCGTTTCAGTTGCTGAAAATGTATTGTGGCAAATGCATAGCAAACTATTGGGCTTTGGAGCCGTGTTCCATAACAGAGGGTGTCAGCCGTTCAAGGGTCAGGATAGCCTGCTGTTGTAGACTGAATCTTGCTCAGCCATTTTCAGGGATTGACGTCACCAGGCTAGCGCCGGTAATGTCAGTCTCAAAAATGACCGATAAAGATTGGGTGGGCAATGCTGGATAACTGCAGGATTCGGTTCCACTCTACCTGTCTCAGTGATCATGTGTGAATTGTTCCATACTCCACTAAACAGTGCAGATGTGAAGTGCATTAAATATTACTCTAAATCCCTTGAAACTCACTTGCTTGATTGCACTGCAAGATGTTCGTGGCATCTTCAATAGCTTTCATGAGTGAAGACAGCTTGGATTGTGAGGTGAAGTCATTTAATGAAAACGTTCTTTCTCTGGACTTTACTCTTAACTAAATGAGGACAAATGCTGGTGAATATAGAGCAATATTTCAACAATAGGATCTCTAGTGCACACTGAACTACTAAGCTGTCATACAACGCTGTCACGCGGATACATAATGATAAGGGAATTTGTTGTTCAGTCCATTCTGATTCACTCACAAGTAACTTGTCGGCCATTCTGCTGCATGTACCCTTCAGCATTTATAAGTAACAACGACTCTCCCTAGATTCCACATCAAAATATCATCTTTGTAGATGAAAACCGCGCGCAAACTGTGTACTACGAAATAGATTAGAAATTACACATATGCGGACATTTTTTTCGGAATATATAAGATATTGCGAAATCCTTGGATACAAGAAATAATGATGGCCTGTCCAGGACGTGATGTACGTATGTCGAGGAGCCTATCATCTCTATACCAGTACAGTGTAGTATAGATTCCGTTGAATGTATGGTGCACTGCATTGCCGGAGTGAGCTACTTGAAGCTCTTCTCTGTAGGACACCATCTTGAGCTTATAATTTAGATTTTCCACTAATTGCCATGATAATTATCTACATTATTTATCATAATTGATTTATTTATTTATGCATATTTTTGCTATGAAATTCTACGCTCTAATATTGATGCTTTACCAAGTAGCTGAATGGTCTGATCTCTCTGGTTAAGTAAGCATGATAATGCTGTATCCCAGAAGGGGCTTTCGACAATCAGTAAATCTTGTGTATAAGTGCAATAATGCTCACGCCTTTACTATTTTGCATGCACACAAGGTAGGGAGATTGCTGACAAGAAGACTACATTTGACATGGAATTTTTTGTGCAGGAATGATAAGCATAGCAAGCAGAGCATTACTGTAGCAATGACCTACGTACGATTTTATGATACTGTTCAATTTAATAGTCAGCTCTGTAAGCAAGAACTTCTGTAATTTGTGCATGCTCAATACAATCAAAATTTGTCCCTGTCTACACACCACCTTGGGGTATTGTGTTGTGCACTGCAAACTGTGATCCTTTTATGGTACCTGATGGAATCGCGTGATCCGGATGATAGCTATGAATATAGTTTAAGTATTTTTGGAGAGGACACGTGCCGTTATTGATGTTTCTCTGAGTTTTTTCGTAATGTAAGAGAAATGACACATTTATTTAGCTTTGAGTGGATTTTCAGAGCGTTCATAGCTGTTGTCAGTATCACTGGTGAGTCGATCTGTGTAGTGTTGCTTCGGCGATTAATACCACTTTCTTGTACGTGTGGGCATAGCTTACTACTCTCTTCTCTTCTCACTCTGAATCCTTTGCACGATTGTCTGGCTAGCGATCAGTTATGCGCTTCAATTTGTTTGTACGTATGTTGCTGCTTTCAGCGCGGAGTATGCCCTTAGAGGACTTCTCTGATGTAGCGGTCTCATCAATTTGCCAGGTTCGCCTTGTGCGGTCGTCTACTGGGCCTGGGTGGGTGGGTACGCAGGTGCACAGAGACAGGAATGCAAGAGTTTGTTAACTGTAATAGGTCTCCTGTTAATAATCGTGCAGGCTCACCAATGTGACGGCACACCCATGAATTTGTGTCGTGAGGGCTGTTGACAGAGACACCGCCCCTTGCCTATGCACTTATCATTCTGTGATTCAGCGATAGCTCCTAGTCTCATCTATCATCTATCAGGTCTGTGAATCAGTGATAGTTGTTAGATGGACTTAATGTTTACATCCATGTTTGTGATGAATGCGTGAGACTCAGTGTTGATCCGTCCTCTTCTTTATTATTTACATGTTACTTCTGTCTCCTAGGTGTTCCAGTGCAGGGACAGCAGCAAGGTGAGGCCAAGTGGATTGTGTAACCATAGTTTTGCAGTATCTATGGTGTAACATTTACAAGTGTTAGATGATAATGTGTCAGAATGGTCAATTCACTGAACCCCTTTGAAGTAATGAGCTGATTGAGTATGGTTATAGTCAGACCAGAGACCAGACTGAGTGCAAATCTGTGTATGTCTACTGCTCAATTTGCGGAGTTCCTATGAAGTAATGAGTTGATTGTATCATGACAATAGTCAATGTGAATCTGTGTTGTGTGCTACTCACATTATCTAGTATTGGCCGTTATAATATTGCAGGTCTGTGAATCAGTAATATGTAGTTGTTAGATGAACTTACTGGTTACTTGGATCATCCACATTCTGTCCTACATAGCATAGAATATCTAGCAATGGATGCGGCAATGTTTGTATCTGACTTCTTATATTATATCTCTGCTTTTAAGCCTGGTGTGGTAAAAATTCAAGTTTGTTCAGACTGTCTTAGTGGATTTGAGTGTTTATATGCATTGTGTGTGTATTGATCTATGTATGCATAGACACACAATAACCGGTTATTGTGTGTCTATAATGTATGTAAGGGGTTGTGTCATACAGCATTGTTTGCCAACTATGTACTGATCTGAATGTGATTTCAACACACAGGGACCTATTAGTGCATCCAGACATTCTGTATTTAGGTGCAGTACTTATGTATTAATTATATTGTTGTCACTGTATTTGGATACTTGACTTGTTTGGCTTATATGCAGTGAATTCTAAGGTATGGCTATTAGGGTTGGGTTCTACCAGTAAACTCCCTTTTGCTAGTATGTGTATGTACAGGAGTTATTTAAACTAGCCTATTTGCACTTGTACAGTCATGCAAGGGGCGCCTGTTTTGGCTATTAATCCAGTTAACTGAATGCATTGACTTGGAATGCCTGTATTGAATGAATGCTAGCAATATGTGGTTGAAGGATTCTCTTTTAGTACATACCATTGCCATATTCATCGTCTGGTATCCATCTTTTGTGTGCATTCTTGACAGAATGAAGACAGTATGAAAATTTTGTACCATGTATTTTGTTCAAGCACCTGCTCAATAGATTTTTTGTTCACGAATTAGTGTGTTTAGTGTTCCTGTTTGTTGCTATTAGGAAGTTTTTATTGCAAGAACTATCCATGATTAGTAATTAATGAGTCAATAGATGGTGTATTAAAAGCAAATGTCACTTTGTGTTTAGTCTTTGGTATGTACGTATTGTAGGTTAGCCAGTCCATTTAGATCAGGAGGGATGGGATGCACTGATGTATTGTGTATTTTCCTGCTGAAGCAGAATGGAGGACCCCTAGAGATGGCACCAATCATGAGATTGTGTGCAGTAGATCACTGCCATGTCAGTATATATAGGTACCTACAGTATACGTATGTTCTCTATTGTTCTTATCACTGTTTTCTCTGTATTGCTTGTGTAGAGTGCATCTGGGTGCATTAAACCTCATAAAAGATTTGATGCAATATTTATTAACACACTTTACATATACGTACGTACGTACGTATTTGTAGCCCCTAGTCTGCTCTCTTGCAAGTTTCCCTTAATATTCTCATGTGTGTTTTCGCCAGCATTCATTTGAATGCTTTACTTCTTGACAGCATCCTACTTATGCGAAATATTTCTATCTATTCCAGTCAAATGATTTATAACACAAGTAGTAACATCTTGTGTGTAAAATGGCATTGGCTATGCTTCCCGAGGTTCTAGCCGTTTGTATTAACGTGGCCATAAACTCGGGTAGAACGCTATCCTGGAAGATCCAGGATAATCAAAAAGGAACCTCTGCCCAACTGTTCTGGAGAGCTGTGAACCTAGCTGGAGACCACAACCAGGAATCCAAAGTTTTGGTACTGCCTCATACCCGAAAAAGAAACAAAAAGAAGATGCTATCACAAAAGCCAGAAACGTCTTGATGCTTTCATCAAGGCTAAATCTCTGGAACATGCTTCTGAACCATGGATTAAAAACACCCAGGAAGACTGATCCCACGTTGTCGAATCAGACCGTGGCCACATCGAAATGTCACCATGGGCAGAAGCTTCTTTTGTACAGGACCCGCTGCTGCAGGTTGCTCCTGGATTTCCATTACATGAGAAATCTCCATTGTCAAGTGATTGTACCTTCTCGAATCTTGTCTCAACTCCATCTTGCCAGCCAAACAGGCTTGTCGGTCCTACCAAACTTGCTACTCGGTATTAAACACCCAGCAAAGCGCTTATGAGAAAGACTTCTACCAATAGAAAGTCTTTGGATTTATCCAAATGCTATTCTAAGCAGTTTGAGGAAGGAGAAAAAGGTGTGCCAGGTGTCCGGTACACCTCTCCCGATGGTATCAGTTGTTGGACACCTGTCCGAAAAAGGTTCAATTCCACCCGCAATTTCTGAATCAATACCCTACAACATCACCGCCACTTTGCTGGAGGACCTCATAAACAGGGTCAAGGATGTACAATATTTTGAGATTGAAAATCACCCTGGGCTAAAGATTCGAACTGGAAGCTCCTCAAAGAACATCAATTGGACACCTATTACCGTCTCGGAATCACCCATAGCACATAGAACCAGATCGCACAACAATCATATGTACTTAGCCTGGCTGCCAGCCAACTTGTTGGTTGTCCATCAACAACACACAGCTCTATTTTTCTTGGATTTTTTTAAATAATAATAATAATAATACATAACTAATCATTGATGTTTCACGACATGTGGTCTTCACCAGATGGATGAAAACCACAGCATTTGGTTGAAACGTCAGTAATTTATTGTGAATAATTTATTGGAATAAATAGAATTATTTTGCATAATGTCCAATAGCTAACTCGGAACATCGCTTTGTAATTAGCATCCTACTTATTGTTGCCTTTGATGGTACTGTATATGTGCACTATGCTACGGTACTGCTCTGGGTTTAAATATTGGGAGACATGCAATGTATTCATTTTCATTATATTGATTAATTATTATTATTATTATTATTATTATAGGAAAAGGTGATGGGTAAATAAAATATTGTGATAAGAAAAATGACATTGTTATTAATAACTATAATAATATTATAACTAACACATGTATATGCATACAGAAACAAAACAGTACACCTACAACATACATCCAAAGAAAAAACAAAACAATCAAACGAAAGACAACAACAAAACAAACAAAACAAAAAAGTAGTCTATTGCATTGATCCGCGGACGGACATTGTAATGCCCTTTTGGACAGCAACGGACAGTCGTTGGGCAAGATGGCAATAGGTTGATTGATTGATTGATTATTCTTGTTTAGACTGGGGACCCGCTTAGCCCAATGACTATTTTCAGGGGACCCAGTGAATAATTACAAGTAACAAACAAACAACAAGCAAACAAATACATAATCATTATAAGGTCAATTGTCAAATCACACAGTGTTAATCAGTTTGGTAGCTATAGCAGCCAATCTTCATTCTTCTGAGTTCTCTTGGTGATGGTAGGGGGGGGGGGGGGGGTGCAGAGATAAGAGGCCAAGACACCATCATTGGGAATGGACCTGGATCCATCCCATAGCCCAGCTCTGTAGTCACATCATTAGTCCACTAAGCCTCCTGCCACCCCCCTATATATGCTACATGTACATGGCTTTCCTAGATGTTTACCTCAACTTTTAATTTGTCAAAAATAGTTTTAGCTGGAGTGATATACGTATGAGTATTACTTTGCTTTTTGCACACAATTCTGCCTAGTTTTGCATGGTTATGCTTTTGAACCTGGTTCAGAGTGAATGCAAAATCATAAAAAAAAAAAAAACAAGAAATGGCTGGATACTAGACTGTATGGACAATACAAGAAGGTTTTAATGATGTGATGGCTCTATAATGAAAAGACTTGATGATGTCATTTCAAACTGTCCTTGTACCCATATGCATATTTTCATATATACATGCATATTCCCCATATTGAAGAGTGGTTGGCATGTGTACATACAAAGTTATTTGTGGCCCTAAGATGTTTTCATGCAGTAAGTAGGAAGCATTGCTGTTTTAATTTTGTAGGGTAGGAATTCTCTGTTCAGTGTTTCTAGTCAAAGACCTATGTTTTCAGCTGACAGTATTTTGAGGCTGTAAGCACTTGTACAGCTTGATTTTCATCCTGTGAAATGCAAACTGCCAAAGTACGTACATCAGTTTAGTAGATAAAGGGAAGAACATAACAAAGAATGTTACCTGTATACTTACAGGTGTAGAACTTTTGAATAGTCACTACAAGAAGTTTTTTTAATATAAAGTGGAAACTATGCATTGCAGAATTTTCTTTTGGAAATGCTTAATTTTAGAAGTAATGTCCAGGTTGTCTGTACAAACCATGGGAGTTTTGTGTTTATTGTATTTTTGAAATTTCCTGCATACTGTGAGCCATTTATTCTAATTCTAATTCTATCGGATATCAATACTCTTACCGGAATCACTAGCCAAAAAGAAATTACATGTATTACACCAAACATTTCGGCAGCCAGCTGCTACCTTCCTCAGTGGTACGTATGATACAAGAGACTGTTGCATGTGGTGTGTGACAGTTGGTGATGCGAGGTGATGACTATTATTAACTGTGGATGATGAATAGAGTTAATTGAGATTGTGAGTGATGTTGAAAAAAGGAAATGTAGGTTAACATCAAGGTTATGTATACTGTGGGGAGTGTTCCTAGTTCTCTGTTTAGGGGTATGGGTTCCTTCTGGATCATCCAGGATTCCACTAAGTATCTCTTTGATGTGTGTGTACAATTGTCCATTACTTCTGTGCGGGTCCAATCTATTGTGTGTCCTGTTCTTTCTGAGTGTTTGGCTAAGGCTGATGTGGCTATCTTCTTATCCCTAACTGAACCCTGATGCTCCTTTACTCTCTGTCCTAGGGTCCTGCCAGTTTGTCCTATGTAAGCTTTGGGACAGCTACTACAAGGGATTTTATACACAACACCAGCTTTGTCCTGTAGTGGAGTGGGATCTTTGGGGTGCACTAAAATCTGCCTGAGGGTATTATTTGGCCTAAAGGTTGTCTTAATATCTAGTGGGGCAAGGATACGTCTAATGGCCTCTGAGGTGCCTTTGACATAATGGATTGAAACATAGGTGGGATTAGTAGTTGTAGACTGTGAGGGGACATCTGGGGTCTGCCTAGGTTGGGAGAATGGGTTGATTAATTTCTTAGGATATCCATTTAACTCTAGGGCCTTGTGTAGACAAGTGATTTCCGGTAAGGGCCTTGTGTAGACAAGTGATTTCCGGTAAGATTATTGACTACAATGCTACCTAGCTGTTCAAGCCTTTTCTCAACATCTGATATGTTGCTGTACCTTTAGTCTAATGTAATCGCCATAGCAGCGGTCAACAGGGTTCATATTCCCTAAAATTCCATTTTCCCAAATATTATTTGAAGGTATTGTTCCATTCTTTTGTCTGTTAGTGCACAATAGGTACATATTGTATATTGTACAGTAATCCCCATTGATTGGTACATATCTACATGCAACTTTTCACACTGCGACAATGCATGTACCATTTGTGCATAGTTCTGCTAATGGAATACCGTATTTGACTGTATAAAGGCCGGGTTTGTTCAATAGCCAGGGAGCCCTAGGTAAATGATGGTTGGGTCTCGAATTAACGCCGGGTTTCAGTAAACAAAATGGCCTTATTAATCAATTGAGGAACACAGCACAGTCAATTGTAGTTGATCGTAAATGATGTAGGATGACTCACACTTGCTTAGCCATTTCTACTATGGCTCAAGGTATCAGAAGGGAGTAAACCACCCTGTAGACATTGCCAAATGATTCCAGTATCATTGTTCTTCAACATCACCACCGTGTAGAAAAAACTGTGGATTTTTATTTAAAGTGATGAGATGGCCTCTTACCATAGTTTTGAATTCAATTATGTCCAGTTGGCTGCCCTGTTGGTGAGTTATTAGGGTTTTATAGAGTATGCAAGTGGATTTATCACACATGACTTGTGAACATTTTTGGGTTCGAATAAAAGCCCTGCTCATTTAATAGCCGGGTCAAAAATCCCAGGAAATAAATGAACGCCTGTGTCATTATTTGGTCAAGTAAGGTACTATGAGCAAGAAAATGATCCTGGGGGTATGCATGAATTTAACAGGTACATACGTACCATACCTATGTGCATATGTATTATGCTTGATGTGTGCGTTCGTATGTGTATATGAGAAATATGGAATATTATCTAGTATGTATGTACTTCCTGTATTGACATGCTCATGTATGTCTGCTGTTTTTCGTATATGCGTAATGTATTTTTTATGTTTTCTTGTTTCTATCTCTGCAGTTGTCATTGATTCTTATCCTCCTGTCACTTCTGTTGAACAAGGAGGGAGCATTCTACTTGTGTGTAGAGTAGTTGGTGTACTGCCAACAGCCACTCCTGCCTACAGCTGGACCTGTAAAGGAGGTACCTGTACTGGTAGTGAAGTGGTGTTGAGCAGCAGGCTGAGTATTGGTGTGATCAACAACAACCACAAAGGAGACTTCACATGTACAGTGTCTGGTAGTGGTGTGACAACCCAGAGTGGGACATTTACCCTTGATGTGACAAGTGAGATTATTGCCTTAAGTTCCTTGAGTGTTGTGTGCTGTTAGAATACGTACATAATATTATGTGTGAATTTATTTGGAGTGAAATGGAGATGTTAGTACATTCTTTGTTTGTGCATACTTACCTACTATACAGTATTTATCAGTCTAAGTACACATATGTACTTTAAATTCGGTGCACATGTGTAATGAGGTTCATTATAGTTGTTTGATATTAGAAGTTTCCACTATTGAGAGGTTGTTTTATTTGCTTAACAGTATGTCCATAGATACTAGTACATACATACTTATGGTCTATCCATACCCACAAAATGTCTGGTGTAAGGGATTTCACAATTTGGGGGTACTCAAGAGAAGTTCTGCTGCACTTCAGCTTCAAACTAGTAACTTGGATGCCAATGCACCACTTTTCTGAATGCATTGAAGCACAAGTCAAAGGGAATGGTTTTATTTTAGGATGTCAAAATGGCAGTGTTAAAGTTATGCTTTTGGTGTATTTTTAATGCATATGCTAGAAAATTTATCTGCTGTTCATTGCAGAATAGCTTGAAACGTTCCTCAGACTTCCTTAGGAAGACTTATGTGCGGATTCTAAGCAATGATTGCATTGTTGCTATTGTAAGGCAACCTTGCAGTGAATAGCAGCTAGAATCACTGCCTATAACAATACTACCCCGTGCCTCAATAGATAACAAATGAACAAATTCGGATAGGTTTTACCTTTGGACAGATAACGCAATTTTTTTTAGTTGTGTGTACCTGAAGAAGCCCAAGTGGGCAAAACGTTGTACAACTGAATGATTGTTGATGAAAATTGTGACATGCATTATCTGTCCAAAGGTGAAGCTTATCCAAATTAATCTAGCATGCCGAAGGATTTCTACAACCAACAAATGAGTAAAGACTGAGGTATGCAGATCAACAGGAACATATTATGTATGTTCAAGCTTTGTAGCTGCCAAGAAATTAGAGAGTCAAAGACTACAAATGAGAGAAAGCTATTTTTTAGCAAAAATTATAGTATAACCTGACCCTACTTGGTCCTTCACTGAGTAATAAGGTGCTGAAGAATTAGGGAATATATGTATAGTAGTTGGACAGACTGAGCCAGGTTTTTATGTTCCATAATTACGTATGTACGTACGTACAGTATGCACACCAGGGTTTACTAACTGCCATGGCAAGATGGAGGGTTGATCAGTGACTGGTATTGCTGGTATTGTTTGAAATTAATCATGCAGGAGACACTGCATATGTACATTTGCATGTGCATATTTCATTTAGCATCAGTGAAATGCTCAAAAGTAAAAAAAAAAAACAGTAATGAAAAATGAGGCACACCTCACGATCCCAGCATTCGTGCAGCAAACCACAAATTCCCACTACAATAATTATTATGCTATTATTAAACTGGCTGACTATTTCATTGTGAAGTCTGTTTCCATAATCCACAATCTTCATGGGGAGTTAGTAAAATGCGGAACATGGAATACGGAATAAGAAAAATAGCAGATTACAGGTAAAACAACCTCCTTGGGGTTCCTTTTGCATTTGAATCCCAAATAGAAGATCAAATCTTCCCTTGTCCCCTGGAGAAGTGGAATAGATAATCATTTTGAGATGAAATCGATAGTCCGCTGTGCATGCTGTTGTGTTACTATAAATAGCAACAGAAATCAATTAGTGTGAATATTGTTGAGCTTTACCTGTAAAAGTATCCTGCTCACTGACAATGCTATTAATTTATTATTATTATTATAGTTATATTATGTACAATAATAATAATAATATAACAATATTATAATTTACATTTGACACAGGGTATTTATTTCAGCCCTCAGGTATAACAGTAAAATGGCCGTTGCGAAACTTGACCAAATTTCATGGCATATTTGCCTCCGATACGAATAAACTTATGCCATACACTTTATAAAATTAAACAAATGTTATTGGCAGGCACACCCAAATAAGAGAAAGTACGAAACAGACAAATTTGAGGCAACAACAAAGGAGCTATAAACTTTCGGTAAAAGACAGAAATTGCCATTTCCGGAGGAGAAGATGACACTGGAGCTTCATGAAATTCACTTCAGTCGCTAGCAAAATATCTGAACTATATGAATTTGCTTGTTGTTCACTATTATAACCTTGTTAGAACCTTTTATTTGGAAAAAAAGCACTTTTTTGTGCCCAAATCAGCAAAAAATGGAAACAAATACGTTATTTACTTTCGCTTACCCTCTTATAGCATTATTCAACAAGCAAATTCCTATAGCCAAGACTACATTAAATCCAAAAGTGGAACAAACAGGAAAGTTGTAGGGCGTTTTCTCCTCTGGAAAAGCTGGTTTCTGTTTACCTACTAAAAATGGCCATTTTTGATGACGTTTCGTGATGTAGGGCTGTGACATCACTAATAGCAGTATCTGCTTACATGGGGGCACCTTCAGTGATGTCCTCATTTGTGTGATGTAGT
>CAUJGJ010000005.1:165400-205400 GCA_963170055.1 Halisarca cf. caerulea
TTTCGAAGGTAAAAGTCGTATTCCTGTCAGGATTCTCCCGTAAACCGAATATGGCGGCTCGTAGGCTTGTACGGGCTATTTTCGAAATTTCGCCATTTCGCAAGTAAAAGTGAAGAGGAGCCTTACGTGCTCTTTCCAGATCCCACAGTTGACGATCGTGAACAGTCGTCCGCAGTCAGTTGAAGCGCGCGTCAGTAAACTGCGAACAAAAAATCGGCCTATCTTTATTATAATAAGATTATTATTTTATAACTTTTTACAGTCACATGGTATAATGACTGAGGGACAAACGCCAAATACAATGGTGAAGCCAGGAGGTGGGTGGTGGACATAAAATTAGGGTGAAGTAAAAAGTAAAGGTATTATATAGAGCATACAGGCTGACCAGGAAATATAAATACCAGAAATAAATAAATAAATTATTATGGCATAAGTGAGGGATGTTGTGAGGAAAATTAGGTTGATTGTGGGAAACCATTGTGTAAAAAGGCTTAAAGTAAAATGTATGATTATGAGCCCATGATAATATACAGCAATGAAATTTGATACAAAACAAAGAGAACAGAAATAAAATGTGGCAGTCGCGAGTAGAAATTAGGAATTTGGTATGGGACATGAAAATTCACTTTCTTGCAGAAAAACGTTCTTTGACATGTGGAATAATAGTCCTGAAAGTTTGAGTACCAAACTCCACCAAATTTCGTGTAAATGGTCCACTAGAAGGTCCTCTTCTGCTTGCGATTGTGGCCAGAAAGCAAGGAAAAAATGGCCGCCTGTCCAACTGCGCCAACAAAAAACCGCACTATTTAGGGTGTAAAGAACAATGGGACAATGAAACAAATACTAAAATTGGCCAAGCTCACTGTGACAAGGTTTTCTTTGAACAACTCAGTCTTGAAGTGCTTGCAGGGATACCTAACAGCTTAGAATAGATGTAGGAAGAGAAGTAGAAGGGGAAGGTTCACTTTGAGTGTCAAACTTGCGGCATTTAGCAGATTTTAGTGATGAAAAGTCCCTTTGTACACTGTAGAACAAGAAATAACCGCTTTGTTCGCACTTCGAAAATGGTTAGCAAGGTTAGCGTAAGTAGGATTACGAAACTACGTGTTCCAGGCTTCAAATAGAGGCCCAGGTCATTTAGATATCTTTAGTAAGAGGCTGAAGAAAAGCGAGGGAAATTCTAAACTCATTTTCTCAACATTACGCAACATACCTAATTCCTAATTTCCACTCGCGACTGCCACAAATTTAAAACATGGATTAGTAATGATAGGCACTTACTAGACAGCATTTAGAACAAGGGTAAGGTAGTGAATGTACATATGGCAGATCTGAGCAGAAGTTTTTGGAAGTTATTATATTAATTTCTTCATTGTGGTGAATAATAGTGATATGTCGATTGCTGGTAGTTCCAGTGTTGTTTGACAGTACGATTGAAGAAGTGTCTTGTGAATTTTACTATGATCTGATCTACATACTACTATTAGTGGACTTTGTGTGTGTGTGTGTGTGTGTGTGTGTGTGTGTGTGTGTGTGTGTGTGTGTGTGTCTGTGTGTGTGTGTGTGTGTGTGTGTGAGGTGTGTATATGTTTACTCTCAAGTAGCTTGGACAATGCTATTCTGCCTATGTTTTGGGATCTATTGCCACGATCAATGCTGTATAAACCGTGTAATCCTTTACTAGTAATGATTTAATTCAATCAACTGCTTATTTATGTTTCGACTATTATGGTTTTTCAGGGAAGTACCCAGGAATTTTTGAGTGGTGGTTAATAATGGATCACCCCCCCCCCCCCCCCCCAAAAAAAAGAAAATTGAATATCATTGATCTTGTATACATACGAAGATCTTGACTATCAGAGTTTTCAAGAGTTATATCCGTAGAACGCCCAGAGCAAGCTGGTTTGACCAACAGAATCTTCATGACCATCAGAATCAATGGCCTCCTTTAGCACTGCAAGTAGCTTGCAGTGCTAGAGGAGGCCATTGATGAGCACTAATTGAAATTTCAGCCAATCCTAGTCAAAGGGCAGTGTTGAAGCCACATAACAGCCTCGGCAATTACCTCTCCATTTATTGCACAATCATAATATGGCCGATTCACATAGCGACAACCTAAGTTATTTCACGTCTCAGATTTCTAAAAGCCTTAACCTTCACTTTAAAGGCTAAAAAACAGGAAGGATTATACCTACGGTAGGCATCAAGAAAAAGTTTCCGTAGCGTAATCGTTAAATAATGTACTGTAATCGTAATCGTAGTTACGATGTGCATATTGAAAATCGTATTCATTTGGATGCCATTTATCACCGTAATTTGATCTAAAAGCTTATAGAAATCGTAATTCGATCACCCAGGTTCATCCTATCTGACAATTTTGAAGCTGTGACCATCGTAGACTAGTAGACTAGCGCCAGCAAATGTAAATCGTAATCCGATCAGCAGATCTAGACCAGAAGCGATCCTTTTTACTGAGGTCCATCCTATCTCAGGATCTCGAAGATTCGATCATCGTATAGGCTAGCTCGCCATCTCGAAGCGGGGACCATTGCCCTTGATCATCATTGTGAGGGTAATTTGATCTGTAGGCAAATGTAAATCGTAATCCGATCAGCAGATCTAGACTAGACGTGATCCCTTTTACTGAGGTCCATCCTATCCTCAGGATCTTGAAGATCCAATCATCGTATAGGCTAGCTCACCATCTCGAACCCAACGACCATCCTTCGTGACGGTAATTCGATCTCCAAGATAATAAAAATCGTATGCAGTTCGACCTGCAGAGACACTGCACGGCTATAGCTGTGTTCCAAGTGCTAATCAAGCTTGTTTACACAAAGGGTATGGGGATCGAAGTTTGAGAAATGCGTAGATAATTCGATCTGATGATTTTGCGAGTGCAACGTCCTGATTCACTTCTGTTTAGTTTCGTTGCATATCGCTAGCGTAATTCAATCTGGGATTTCCGTAATTTCTCTGCTTTAGCACCATAATTCGGCCTTCGTGATTTATCAACAAAATCGTAATCATATCGGAACGTAATCGTAATTTGACCATTTTACGATTATGATATGGAAACTTTTTTTTGACGTCTACCGTATATTCTATGAGAAGTCCTCCAAGAATTGTCGCTCAATACAGGTAATTTTGTCTTATTTTCAACCAATTACCCTGGTCGCTGGTCGCGTTTTACAGGTGGTCGTTCTACAAAGGTAAAAATGTAATACTGAACGTCGATCCCTGAAAATGTGGTCTTTGAAAAGAGGTGGTCACTCATGGCAGTGGTCTCTCAAAACAGGTACCACTGTAGTAGACTTTTCTAGTCCTACGCATAGGCATCCCTGTTTGTGCCTCCTTTCCTCTCTATTCTTGATTTCCACACAATGCACACTGTATGCAAATTTTCCTCCATTGTTTGGAGAATATGACACCACTGGTAGGTGTCATAGTTTCCAAAAAAAAAATAGAGACAAAATGGTAGTCTAGGCCACATGAAACCCCCCACACAGAGATACACATAGACACACACACATGAGCACACACACAAGCACATGCGGATGAGCACACATGCATCAGTATGAATGCATGAACACACATGCGAAAACACACATGTACAAACACATATGCATTTGACACACATGCACATGCAGGCATGTGTGTGCGCACATACACACACGCACACACAAGTCCACTAACAGTAGTGCGCAGTTCAGATCATAGTAAAAATAATAGCATTGTCAGTGAGCAGGATGCTTTTGCAAAAATTCATACGTGGGTGCAGCTGAACGATATTCACGCTAATTTATTTTTGTTGCTATTTATAGTAATACAACAGCGCATACAGTGGACAATTTCATCTTGAAACAGTTGATATTCAACTTTTTCTAGGGGGGGAAGGAAAGATTTAATCTTTTGGATCCAAATGCGAAAGGAGCCCCAAGGAGCTTGTTCTACCTTTAATCTGCTATTTTTCCTATTCCGTATTCTGTATTCCGTATTCTGTGTTTTGTAGTCTGTATTCCACGTTTTAATAACTTCCATCTTCATGGTCCATTGTGAGATCATGTGTTTCCTATTTATTCACCTGAGACCTGATATGACTTTGGATATTTTGCTCCATAAAGGCGAGAGTAAAATCCTTAACCCTTAAGGGTTCTCTATTACTGCTGCTGTTCCTAAGTTCTCCCATTGCACTGTTCCTTCTGTTAGACTGTTATCTTCTTCTTCATTGGTTGTGGCATTCTTGACGTCACATTTTTAAGCTTGTGGACAGGTGACGTGTGCTGGTAGCCATTTTATTGATGTTGCATCAGTTCTCATTTACCAGTGTCAAGTAGAAACTGCCCACTAGATGCCTTATCTGTGCAGGATGTAGGAATTTACAGTGTGCACTCAGTACAACTAAACTCTGTCTAGCCCTATGCCTGTCTAGCCTTATGTATGTATGACCCTATGCTCGTCTAGTCCTTTGCTCGTATTGCCCTTTGCCCACCTGGCTCTGTGCCTGTCTCACAACTTATCCTTGCTTCAAGTGTTTTTGAAGGATGCTTTTTTGTTAAAGCCTTCTTGCACAGTCCTGTGTTATCCTACACCATTTTGTCATTTTAAATGGTTTTTATATACCATAGGCATGTGGGCAGTGCGGTGTGTATTGTTTCAAGTACGTAGGTTGTCATTGCGTGGACAAGACCTGTATAAAAAACATTTTAGTACTGGGAAAAAATGTAAGGATACCAGGCAATTCCCCCCAAAATCACTAATTCTTAATATATTATGGTGGTGTAAGGTGTAGGGCTAGATGGATATAAGGCCAGACATGGGTGGGGTAAAGGTACGTATAGGACTAGATATGGTATTGATGTCTATCTATATAGCTCTTTACCCATCAAGCCCAACACATGTCAGCCCCTATATGCTCATCCAACCCCATGTATGTAGCAACATCCTAGCCTGTTTCAATGCTTCTCTGAAAATCCACAGTTGTCCCTATATCCTTTTTTCACTTTTTAATTCATTTTTATGCAGGCTCTCTATGTACGTAGATGTTGTCCTTACTGATCTATGTGTTGTTTTGTCTAGGTCATGTAGCCAGCTCCTTGATATATTCACCACTTGGTTTATATCCTTCTTTAGATGGTGTGGCACTGTCTGCTCAGTCTGCTCTGCCTGCTCAAGGGACACCACCTCTAATTGACCGTTTCATCCCAAGGAACAGTTTCATTGAAGATAGCTCCACCATAACATCAGGTGGATCCTCAGTTGTAGCATGTCGCAGTGATAACAGTAACCCAATGTGGTACTACCCAGATGGTACAGCAGTGACTACTAACACAACTGCTAATGTCTATCAGAATGTTCGTTCCAAGGCTAGAAGTGATCTCATGATTGACAGAGCTTCCTTCGTCAATGGTGACTACAATTGTACTAGTATTGTGGGGTCTGCAACTCTTGGGTTGTACCTAACATCTGGAGGTGAGCAAATGACAGTGTATATGTGTACATATGTTGATGTGTGTGTGTGTGTGTGTGTGTGTGTGTGTGTGTGTGTGTGTGTGTGTGTGTGTGTGTGTGTGCGCATGTGTGTGTGCATGTGCGCGCATGTTTGCATGTGTGGATGGGTGCATGATTTTGTGTGTTTATGCAGTGTAGGTTTGGGTAATACATAATAAAGTACACACTTTCGTAATGCTGTGATATTCTTCAGACAATAATAATTTTACACAGGCAGGGTTTCATGTAGAAAAATGGGTAAAGGGGGCAAAACAATGCTTACGAAAAACATGGGGGGGGGGGACAAAGGGAGTGCGCGCGATAGCGCGCCTTCTAGGGTGGTTTGGGAACATTTTAAATTTATACCCTAAGAGGTGCATTTTCAGACTCATTTGTGGTTCTCAAATGACATGATGAGATGACCAGAATTCTGGTGCTGATCTGACACTAAGCACCTACGTATAATATCAGGGTTCTATCTAGGATTAACTTTTTGAGGGGAAGCTTCAGTATCACAGTTCATGTCTGCTGTGCAAGACATGCCAGTAGTTTCATATGTACGCACATGGTATCATAATGTCTATAAAAACACATGCAGTGCAGTGATGTAAGGATGTACGGATATGTACGTAGTAGAGTCGTAGGGGTACATATATAGCTAGGGGGGTCTGGGGGTATGCTCCCCTAGGGAAAATTTGAGTTTTCTCCTTTTCGATCGATTGTTTAGGCAACAAGTTGCCCTGGCCTCAGAGGGTGCCTACTACGTATTCGGTGGTCCTAACTCTAGGGACGACGCGCACGATCAGTAGTTTACTGGTAGAATTCTCGGTAAAAGCTACGATCGTCCATCTCTGAGATCTGAAGTACAGTAGCCAACTGTTTACCTGGTATATGCTCCTCCCACACCAATCCGTGGGAAAACATTAGCTAAGTCAGTAAAACCATGGCACTTTATGGTGTCGCGTCATTTTTCACACGAGCGAAGCGAGTACGATAAATGACGGACACCACGAAGAGCCATGGTTTAACCTATACATATCAAACTACTCCAATTTACCCAGTGCTTAAGAAATGGAAATAACCTTGGTAGCATTTATGCCACAAGTGGGAACCATAGGCAAACCATGTGCACACACCCACATCTTCACACTCACACATGCACACATGCATGCAGGAGGAGGGAGGCATCAGTTATGTAACTTTGCCTGCTGTGATTACCAACTGTTCAAGCCATGAGGTTACTACAATAGGTACCCAGTGACATACCATTTGTACCTTCATGAAAAAAAAACTGTCCAGTATTGTGTCAGTTGGTCAGTTGCTCAATAGCCACTCAGTCAGGAGTCAATTGAACAGCGTCAGTTTCAAGCAAACTTTGCTGAAACTTTGAGGCCACTATATTGAAACTTTGCACAGACTATATAGGAACTGAAACTTTGAACGATCTTCACTGAAACTTCAAGTGAACGTCACTAACTTCCAAGGAACAAGTGAGACAACGGAGCTGCTGCTAGTTGCATATGAGGGATACCTTGTATCCAAAAGTGGAATTCAAGACTTATTTTTAGTAGTTAAGCCATAAGTGTGAGGGCTGTAAGATATTAGTATTTGCACATGTGTCAGCGAAGCATATTGTGTATTCCCTGAAAAATTATATATAATGCACATGTACATTGTTGAAAACGGCCAATCTCCACGAGGCAGATCATATCCGCTCACATTTTGCAGGGAGAGTACTTTCTGCTATATAGTTAATAACACTCTCCGATTGTTGTATTGATCAACTACAGCAGCCATAAAGTGATTGCTTTCCTTCCCTAGGAGGAGTTACCGGACAAAAGATTGTACAAGAAAAACGTATAATAGTCCGCTTTCGTTCATAAACTAAAAACAGGACCTTGTAGACAAGTACGGGCAAATTTCCAAAATCCTCCTTCGAAAGCAAATGGAAAGAAACCCCTTTGATGTCACCCACCAAATAGCGCTAAGAATGTTTGTAATAGTCCCCTTTGATTTCCTCACGTAGGTCATCAGTTTAGTGCAAACAAAGAATCAGTCTACCTCCATTATAATAAGATATTTTCTCATCTTTGTACTGTCGTTACCTACTTATACACAATCCTGCAGGTGATACTTTGAACCCTCCAACTAACATGATGTCAAGTAGTGTCATGGCTACCAGCTTGGTAGTGAGTTGGACAGCATCTACCTCCTCCTCAGTGACTGGGTACTACATCAGTTGGAGGAGAACAAACCTTGGTGGCATTGCTATAGGAGAGTATGCACAGACAACAGGTGTAATGTACACAATAACCAACCTGTTTTCTGGTGTACCTTATGAGATCAGTGTCTGGTCAACTGATGGGACTAGAGTGAGCTCACCTGCTACTCTCCAAGTGACAACTACAGAAACTGGTGAGTTGTATTGAGAATGATAGGCTTTACTGAATTGAGTGTCTTATAACATACCTCTTGTGATGGTCCCTTGACAGTGGCAGTGCACTGTCATTAATCTGTTCTCTTTTTGTCAGCAATACATAGAGTACAAACCCTAAAAATTGAATATTTTGTCTGGTACAAGGCGAGGACGGAACATGCATCCTATAATGTGTGTCGTGGTCTGCCCTACACTCACACCTGTTAACACTTGATAAATTTAATTGAAAGGTATTCAGTGAGAGTCACTGTAATGTTTAGGGAGATTTAGAGTTTATTACATTGGTGTCTGAGTTTAGGAATCCAGCTGTAGATTGTTCCTTCTGTTCTGTCATTTGGAGGTGGTATATTTAATTGAGTTACATGAAGAGTAAATCCTTCATTTCGATTGTTTTGGGACAAAGCTATGCTGATGTGGCTTGCGAGATACTGTAAATGCTGGCTGTTAAGTGTGGGTGCTCATAGGTGTGGCAGTAAGGAAATAGGCGCTTAACAAAGAGCACCCGCTTAATAGCCATATGTTAGTCATTTCATTCTCCAGTATAACATACCTTAACACCAACAACCAGGTAGGGGCTTAACAAAAGGGAGCACCTAAAATCCGGCAGTGCTTTAATAACCAGCGTTTACAGTATCGCTAGAAGGGCATTAGGTAGCAAAGTTAGGGATATCCTAGCTCCTTAAGACCATCAAAGAGAGGTGAGCTATTGCTAGATTGTGATAATCTGATGCAGTGGGAAAACTAAACACAATTTCTTCTCAATTATGCAATGTACACTTCACTGGATACATACGTATGCACTACCTACATTCTTAATGCATGTATGCATGCATATGGTAGGAGGCTAAAGTTTGGTCACGTTTTGTTTTTACAAAACAGTAAATCGTTTTTGTTTTTATGCAAGAATGTACAGAAAAGGAACGGAATAAAATGAAACGGAAATAAACGAAAAACCGTAAAAACGTTGAGATGGCGGGACAAAACGCAAGGTGTCGAATAGAGCGTTTTCTCCCTCAATAATTCCACCTTAGCACTTTTCTACAACAGAGTATTATTCTGAGCTACAGGTTGACGCTTTTCTCTTGGAGCTTTTGGTGGACCTGGTTAACGGTAGTTTCATCATCTTCCGTGAATTTGTTCGCTATACTAACCTGGTATATAACCTGCAATGATGACGCTCGTTTTCTAAGGATTCTACCCGTGATATTATCCCTGTAAATATGCACTCCCTTGATGCGCTGATTCTCTCTTTCCGAAGATGATGCCTGATTGTTGGAGCTCACACAAATGAAAGAACAAGAACCTACTTTTGTTGCACTCGCCGAACTAACATTGTTGAAGCTCGCTTATCAAAAATACGATCTCACTTTAATGCTCAATGTTGGTCAGCTATCACTGATATGCACAGGGAATTCCTTCGCAATTAACACAGTAAAACTGAAGCAGCGCACTATGAAGAGGAAGACTAAAACGGAACAAAACGTTATAGTGCTTCGTATTCGTTTTTTTGAAACCAAACATGACCAAACTTTTGCCTCCTACCGTAAAGTTTATGACTACAATATGATGAAATTGCTATCACGATACAAAGAGATAACGATCATCCTGTGTTCAGAATCTACCAAAATTATGAAGTACTTCATAAGAAGAAAAAGGTGTTGGTATGCAACATATGCATGAGGATTTCTGCAGGTTTTGCTTTGCAATCGCATCTGAGCTTGCAGGAGAGCAATTTTGAGCAAATTTCACAATGACTTATATTCGTGCATATAATTTTGCACTCACAGAGAGATTCCTGGCAGACTAATCCTTGAAAACTCACCCCATGCAGTCGTTGTTGGCAGCAAAGAATAAGCAAGCTGATAATTATGTCTTACGAACAAGTTTTGTAGCTCGACGAATGTTGTTTTATCATCTGCTCATGTCTGAGCCACCATCTTTGACCTCGTTGTTAACTCTTGACTGGCATACTGGTCCTTCCTTCCCCCGTATGGAGTCTGTCCTTTTATACTTCTTACCAAAATATGTCGTTGCTTCTCCTCATAGTGCTCAGCTTTCGATCTGAAGTTTCATACGAGTAGAGGGCATGTTTAGATAGTAGATCGTCACGCATAGTCAGAGCATATTTCTTCTTTGCTCGAGCGTGAAATATTACTTAGGAAACCTTACACAGCAAATGATCATGATGGATTTATAAAGATATGCATATTTTCGCAAATAGCAATAGAAATGCGATTTCGTCCTAATTGTTATCTGATTGTTATACGATGATTTTACCATCACAATACTATGAATTTACAATCGTAATATGATAGAACTTGATTACAATTACGATACCATTTGGGAACTATTATGATATGTACCAAACTACTGGCATATGTGGTTGAGAGGTTGTTGTCTGTTCATGTCTGTTTGTGATCTATAGCATTATTCCTAGGTCATTGTATGTCCAGCAATCCAGACGTTCTGGTGTTCTTTTCAATCCCATCCTCAGCTCCAAGTGTTCCTCGACTGTTGAGAGTAGTGAACTCTGCTTCATGTCAGTTGGACTGGTTGCCTCCTGCTTCTCCCAATGGTGCTGTGACGTATACTGTACAGTACCAGACAAGTAGTGGTGGGAGCTTCATGGATGTGTCTACTGGTCTGACCGCCAACCACCACACAGCTGTCAATTTACCTTCTGGAACAAGTGTGACATTGAGAGTGAGAGCTGTCAACAGTGCTGGGATGAGTGACAGCAACACTACTGAACTGCAAGGTGTGTATGGGCTTGTGATATGCCGTGCGTGTAAATGTTATACATGAATATGCATGCTACAATTGTACTAAACATATTGTAAAGATAATTGTCATAAGTATTAAGTACATTCAATTTGATGTACTTTAAAAGGCTACAAATGCTAGTGGGTACAATATTTAACATTTTTCAGTGGCAAAAATTTAGCAGGCGTTAGAGGGACACTGCATAGTAATTGTGGCAGTCGCAAGTAGAAAATAGGAATTTGGTACATTGCATAATGTTGAGAAAATGAGTTTTGAATTTCCTTCGCTTTTCTTTAGCCTCTTACTAAAGATATCTAAATGACCTGGGCCTCTATTTGAAGCCTGGAACACATAGTTTTGTACTGTTACTTGCACTAACCTCACTAACATTTTCGAAGTATGAACGAAGGGGTTATTCCTTGTTCGACAGTGCGCAAAGGAACTTTTCGTCACAAAAATCTGCAAGTTTGACACTCAAAGTGTACCTTCCTCTTCTGCTTCTCCTCCTACATCAATTCGAAGTTGTTAGGTATCTCTGCAAACACTTCAAGACGAGTTGTTCGAAGAAAACCTTGTCACAGTGAGCTTGGTCGATTTCTGGTAGCTTAGCCGTGCTGTAGTCAAGGTTATTGCCGTTTTTAAAAGATATTAAACCTCACTGATGCTTTGAAAGTTATATGAAGTATTTGTTTCACTATCCCATTGTTCTTCACACCCTAAATAGTGTAATTTTTGTTGGTGCCGTTAGGCAGGAGGCCATATTTTCCTTGCATTCTGGCCACGATCGCGAGCAGAAGAGGACCTTCTTGTGGACCATTTACACGAAATTTGGTGGAGTTTGGTACTCAAAATTTCAGGACTACTATTTCACATGTCAAAGAACGTTTTTCTACAAAAAGTGAATTTTCATGTCCCGTACCTAATTCCTAATTTCTACTCACAACTGCCACATATAATAGGAAATGTTATTATAAAACACACAGGCGAATTAAAACAGTTCATCTCAGTTCAATAAGAGTGAAATTTTACACAATTTGCCTACAAGCCCGCATTGTGGAAGCCATCCTGATGACGTCACTGGTGTGAACTGATCCATTTTCGCTATGTCTCTGCATGTAAAACTATTTCTTTGAGCCTCTCATTTACTACTGAGGAATTCGAAAATTGCAAAGAAAGACTTGAAAACGTGGGCCAACGACGCAGTGAGGGTCGTACAGAAGTCCAGGAGACTAGATTTGGCCACAGTCATTGGTGCGAGTGCGGGAAGTGGCCCCTATTATGCCCAGTGATAAGGAGAGCGTTTGCTGCCGAGAACTTAACGAAGCCCACAGTGAAATAGAACACAGTAAGTTGCTCGCATGTCTTTACAAATGAGATGAACGTAGGAACGGTGTCCAGTTTTTGCTTATGCTTATACTTAACAACAGGCAGAGCGCACACTTCAAATTTCGTTAAAAACAGTCTGAGAAATGTTCAGAACATACTCGACTGGTTTCCTTTGTACGGGGGTGTTTTAAAGGAAACTTGGCAAACTATTGATTCAGAAACGCTTTGATTCGCAGCGACAATCTGAAAAAAATTGATGCCTGTCTTGTAATCCCTGCTGCCATTGATACAACCAAAAGCCATACACTACAGCATGATTTTGAGTAGATGTGAGCCAAGTGACTCCAAAATAATACTTTGCGTTGAGAAATAGTGGGTGAAATGAGTCGTTCCTCGATACTGAAATGTACACAAGCCGACCTGAGTAAGTCAACACTTCACGCCATTGACCTCACATGAAAATGGCGACTAGACCTCAAGATGGCTTCGAAAATCTGTTTTCATCAACCTGTATTGATTAAATGGTATCGAATTGAACAGTCATACTTGGCGCCTAGTGTTTTCTTCCCAATATCTTTTTATTTAACTGATTATATGCCAATTACGCCATATGGAGTAATGCAGGTTATGGCCAATTACGCCATATGGCGTAAGAAAAAATGGCAATCTTAAGATTAGTTGTTATTCCGCTTTGGAAAGCCTTATTGCCTTCTAACTAGCATCAAACATAGCCTGGATAACGCTTTACAAAATGATATGTGACAATTACACAAAGGACGAGAATCAACCGAAAACGAATGAAAAGTCTTCGGAGCAATTTTTAAAAGCTTTAGCTTCTTAGTTGTATGCCGCTGCTTTGTTGTTTGTGCCACTGCTTCACCGGAGAGGACACTATTGTTGTTAATTTCAAGCTTCTGCTGTTATTTTTGCTCTCGTTTAAACATCCTTGCTTCCTTCACTGTGGGGAGGCTTTTGCATCTATTTTAGTGAATATTAATTCGGCCATGAGGTGTGTGCGTGACGTAATAGATATAGTGTATAATCGGTTAAGCTCAGCTTGAATTTCGATGCAGTGCCCCTTTAATTTTAGCGAGTTACTAGCATTTTTGTACCAAATCTGTTATTAGCGATTTTAGAAATGCAGTTGTAATACCTTTACCAATTAACCCTCCTACCCTTCTCTGGGTTGTATCTGACCAAAACTTTTGGAATGTTTTTAGCTCGATGTGTCAACTCCAGCCACACATTCTTGGTATCAAATCACAACTCAGAGCATGTAGAATACAAATAGGAGGGAAAACCCTGTTATTAGTGCTCATGATTAGCACAAATGGGCGTTAAATGAGAAGCTCGGAAAGTGTGCCAAAATTTGACGTAATTCTCCGTATATTATCACATAATAACTGTATACTTGTAGTAAGATGGCTGCACATAGAAAAACAGTCACCCTGCAGAAGCTCATTGCATGTTTAAAGGCAATATTTCATCAAGCAAAGGCGATGTTGAGGAAGAGGAACCATTCTATGAGTTCATAGGTATCGATTGTTGTCAATTGGTGGAAGAAACGAAATCACCGTGACATGTTTATACATCATGTAACGTTTTGAATGATACCTCAACACGTGGTGGTCCCATGCCTGTAATTCGTTCTTATCTCGATAGAGAACATGCAGAGCATTCCAATGATACCCACATCGATAGCATCTACAATTTCTTCATCCAGATAAAGAATTGTTGAATCTGAGCGTTTGCAGTTAGAACACCATTTTCTCCGTTTCCGCCTGTTTGCGCAATGGTTGCTATGGGTTACCAAAAATTTGAAAAATGCCTAAAATTTATTTGTGAACTTGAAGCCTACTAGGCTTCAAAAAAGAAACCCTTACATCAATTTGATTCAATGTATGGGAAGGGTAGGAGGGTTAAGGTAGGTTTAATTTTAGTGTCATAAAGCCCCCATTCCTTTCCTTAATCATTATTTCTAATACCATATTTCCCTTAGAAATTCGTCATGTGACGAATTCACTCAATTTCGTTGAATTGGTGACTCAGAAGCAAAATGCGCTACCTTTCCGTGTGCGCTAAAACTTAAGAGTTGGGTGACACAAATTATAATAATAATGACTGCTAGTTCATATCTGAAAGTAGCTGCTTGATGCGTGGACATTGCATATGCTAAGAAGTTTGATCAATGTTTGTTAGAGAACAGCTGAAGAGCTCCTCAGAGATTCTGCAGACAATAAAATTTACATGGACGGGGTGCACACAGCAAATCCATATATCCCACACATACGTATGTACAGTATTTGCTACGGGTTGTAGGAATTTCCACAGTGTGCATTTTGTCCAACTAAACTCTGTCTAGCTCTATGCCTGTCTAGCCTCATGTATGTATAGCCCTATGCTCATTCAGTCCCACCATCTTGACCTTTGCCTGCCTAGCCCTGTTACTGTTTCACAACTTACCCTTGTTCCAAGTGTTTTTGGAGGCTACTTTCGTGATAAAGCCTTTTTGCGCGGTCCTGTGTCAATCCTACATCCCTTTACCATTTTAACTGATATTTATACACCCTTGTTCATGCTCTTCTTCCCTTAAAGAGAAGTTGCTTGAGTAGATGCTGTTAAAAGAAGGTTTCTACTGCAGTTGAGAAGTAACGCAATCAAATTTCAAAATCAAAGGTAAAGAAAACTAAAACTATGCATCTAGTTGACTAAAACCATTGTACCCAGCTAGAAGCAAAGACTCAATTAAAAGAGCACTAAAGTCAATGATTATCCAACATGTGGTCTAGTGCACGTACGCATACACTAGTCTCGCGTAGCTATTTCGTTAATCCGGTGAATGTATGGGATTAGCATATTAGATTTTTTCTCATTTTAGAAATGTAGATGTTGCTTCAAAACCTACCATAGGCACTTTGTGCTAATAATCCGGGCTCACTGGCAAAAGATGAGACCTTTGGACCCTTTTTGGCAACCTGTAGCTCGGTTAGACAAGAAGAATAATCATCTCATGTAAATGACAATGGTGTTGTGGAGCCAACTTCGCCGTCTAAGATTTGAAGTTCTTAAGAGATTGACCTACAATGGGTTTAACAACTTTATCTCGTAACTAGTGTGTCAAAATGTAACAATATCACTTCGAAATGCTTCTAACTGTACTGTATTTTTAGTTTTTGGGCAAAAATATATTTGTACCAATGTATGCCGGCCATGCTTTTTCAGTGTCAATCCTACATATGGACTACTGCTGTACTCCATAATATTATTGTTACTGTCACGGTCAGTTCGTAAGTGGATCCTAGTGTGTAGATGTATGTATGTGTCAAGCTTATAATATGACAAAGAAAATTGAATATCATGGTGAGCTATGTATAGACTTATTTCTTTTCCTTATATGTTGGACATTTTAATTGTTCTATAATCATGTTATTAATGTATATTAATTTTGCATATATGCATGCCATGCACTGGTACAGTATTTCACAGGCTCTTGTTATTCTCTCTTTTAGTTCCTACCCTCCCTCAGCCAGTGTCACCCACAGCTTCACTGACACCACCAAACACTATCACTGTCTCATGGACAGCTCCCACTGTGAGCTGCCCATCAATAGACGACTACATTGTGGTCTACAATGATGGAACTGGGAACACTTCAGTTGCTAGTACTGGGTTGACAGCTACACTGAGCAACCTTCAACCTGGCACTACATACTCCTTGTTTGTGGTTGCCCGTAGCAATGGAGTTGCAGGACTGTCAGCAGCTACTAGTCCAGCCACAATTACAACTGTGTTAGCAAGTACGTACATGTGTGCCAACTGAGTGCTGTTTGGAGGGCTACTGTGCTCCCTGAGCTGTGAGGAGTGTTTGTAGTTTTAGACATGTATTGCCTCATGTATGGATATGCACAATATGCATGTGTGTTTGTTTCTATGTACATACTTAAGTGGCATTTTAGTTTGATTCTAACGTTTGTTCCTTTGTACTGTACACAAGCAGTAAGTATATGAGTTGTGTATGAAGATACTGTTGTTATAGAGATGTTGCTATGTGTATTGAAACCTTTCTAATCTGACACTCATTGGAACTTGAAAGAAGTGTTGGATTAGAAGGTTGTTGGACTACAAAGTGACTCTTAGCTTAGTTTGGTGCTTGTACCTCACAGGATGATTGGATTAGAGGGAATGTATGATTATAGAGGTTCCACAGTACATATATATATGTGGATATATTGAAATCATGTAATTTGTGGGAGAACATATAATATGTTTATTTTATGTACATCAGCAAATACTGTATGTCTGTTTGTGTGTGGGTCATATAGTTGCCAATACATACCTAAGCAGGAGATGTGGCAGTGGAATATGTTGTGTGTACACTTGTTTGTAATAGGGGTTACTATTCAAGAGGGAGGGGGAGGTGAGGGGGAGTAGAGTCCTTGTCCCTCCTCACCTTGCACCCACACCTCCACACATTCAAAATGAAAACACTACTACAGTAGATATGATTTAACAGTTTTTCTACAATCAATCTTATTCCATACATGAGAATATACACATAATATGGTATTATTATTGGGCTGTGAAGTGATTCTAATAGTAAACTTTCACTCTGTGACTATCTCATTGGTATCCTCAGATTTGAGGCATTGTCACATGGAGAGTGCACTATGCCATTTGTAGCATGGTACTGTCTTAACAAGTTTAATGTGCTATTTAACGGATGCCCCCCGCCCTCTCAGACTTCAATCCAGATCACACTGGGACTCTCACTCATCATGAGCCTCAGACTGCACCTGTCCCAAACCATAGGACCATAATACATGCAGCTGCATGTCATTATTGAGGGGGGCATGCTTGCCCAATTGTGGAGTAAATTTGGCAAGCCAGACCACTGCCTGGCTTACATATACCCCTATGTACATTAACCCTATCATCTACCCTTTGGAATGCTCGCTCAGTTCTTGAGTAAATTTGGCAAGCTAGACCGCTATACGGCTTACATACCCCCTATGCACATTAACCCTATCATCCACCCTGTGGTAGTTTATCCTCTTTCCCTAATATTATATTTTACTCCTTAGGATAGGATAGGATAGGATAGGATAGGATAAGCTTATTTACTCAGGGGAAGCCTTTAACCAACGGCTACTACACTAGGCGCTCCTTTATCTAGCTGTGCACCCCTTTCCTCCATTTTTGTTTGGGTATTAATTCCTCTACTATTCACCCTAGACTGGCAATTTATTTTTGACTCAACATTGCAGATGCCCCGAAACATGGGAAGACATGAAGTACTGGTAGAGTGGCTCGATTCAAAAGATAAAGGAGCTTGCCATCGTTTAAATGTTAAATACATTTCTAGCAAAAAGAATAAACTCAAGGAAGATGAAGAGTTCGAAGTGACTGATATCATTGGTCCCGTTCTAGTTCTGACGAATTTCCACTCTAAATTGTTCCTGAGGAACCTTCGTATCGTCAAAAAATCAACTTTAAGGCGAAATTTCCTACCAATCATTCGTTCCAGTTCAGCCGAAGAAAGCTCATCGTCCTTTTCGAGCTCTTCGCTCATAAATTTAGCCACTCTGTTGTGATGCTGCTCGGTCAGCTATGTTGTCGGTCCTTGAGGCTGTGAAATTCCTCCCTATGGTATACCCATTTTTGCATGGTTGTCCTGCTGGCTACTCTAACTTCGGAGTGAAGGGTTTTTGTAACAGCAGAAGTGCTTTTGCCTTCACTTTGTTAGCGCATGATTCTCTCTCAAAAGTATAGTGAAACGGCCATCTTGATATCCATTTGCTAGCTCACACTTCGATTGCGAGCGGTAAGCATGAAATTTAACAATCATCACATACTCACACAAGTAAAAACAATACTTGCACGAGAACTCGCAGCATGTTTGCCTGTAGTGTGACTAGAAACCATTACCCACCACTGTAACCACTAGTGCTATTAATATTATCTTCATGTTTAAGTTTATGATGAACAGTTGCTGCCTAAGAGCCTATTCAAGATCGGTTGCAGGCTTTCTCGATATATCAGCTCTCATCCTGCCAACCTCCTCCTCTGATGGGGGGATGTACCTTCTGTATGCGTCACTTGACCATCTTCCCAGTTGTTGGATCAAACTGTCTAGCTTTCCAATCCTTGCTGCCGTCATAGTTAATAAATAATAATAATAATAATAATTTCTTATTTTAACTGGGTGGCCATTAGCCAGAGGCTACTACTAAGGCCCCCAGTATCCCGCACACTCGCTCACACACACAATCAAATTAAATCAAATTCAAATAATTGTTTGGTGGCTGCAGTAGGTCATCTTCTCAGCTGTCCCAGGTTGGTGGCAGGGGGGTGCAGGGAAAAAAACTCCAAATGGCACACAGGTGGAGTGGTGCCTTCTGTCCAATGCTTGACTGACTTCAGTGCTAACCTACTGAGCCACCAGCACCCCCCATAGTTGCTCCTATTCGGAAGCTGTGTGTGGAGAAAAGGGATGCTTCCATACCCAAGTTCTGCAACAGTTCCTTCAGAGTAGATGCTAACTTTTCCCTTGTCAGAAATCCTCCGTTATCAAGAACAAAGAGAAGCAGATTGTGAGGTATCTTTCGTCTGTTCTACCAGTATTGCCGCATAGATCTTTCTGGGCATACCTTCACTGCAACCCCATACAGCTTTCTGGTTGCTGGTGCTACCCCCAATTGCTGGAATCTTATCATTTCTGTGTACATTCTACTATTACTTCGTCCAAGCTGACCTCTGGTGGTGTAGCTGTACCCGCTAGTTTCTGTATGACTGCTGATTTTGTTCCTGACAAGTTTCCCAGCAAAGAACCCACAAAGCCGTCTCTCATGGTCTCGACTGATCACTTTGCTGCCTCTGTAATCTTTTTCGTCTTAGGAGACAGTAATGACGTGGCGTCTACTTGCTTCTCGGCTCCCGTTCCCGTAGTTGTCGATGATGTCGCAGACTGACCTACTTGGTGAAGGTGCTTATAATCCTGGCTACCTTTTCCATTGTCGAACCTGTTAGTATGGGCGTTCCTCTGTTGTAGGTGGAGGTCGAGGACTTCCATTGGCGGGCTTCTAAGCTGTGCGATTGACATTCCGTATAGGTTTGCCGTCGATGGTTGACCGGTGCCGTGTGATGGTTTCTTCGCCTTCCCTTTTCTCTGGTTCGTAGTTGGCCTCTTCCCCAGGCATTATACTACAACTAGCAGTTTAACTTCTATCCATTCAATCTCATGATCTTTTACTCCTTCTGATTTCTGTGCTGACAAGACTATCAGTGCACCTTGACCCCACTCCATAGAGGTTTAATTCCCATGCCTGCATCCTGACCTTGATTGAAAAGCCATATGCAGTCACTGTCATGCATACCACCGCATGAGCATGCCCAGACCCATGCACACACAAGATGCATTCCCACATGCACACACAAGGGGAGTACTAACTCACATACACCCACACACACAAGAGGGGACGTCTGTTAACCTCTGCCAACATGGTTGACAACCATTATACAAACACTGATAAGGTCACTATCATTTGTATCGAATAATTCACTACTCTTTATAATTCAGTGAAAATATCCATACTTCCATGACTTAGTTGTAGAACAGTACGCATCTTAAAAAAGTGACACTGAAAGGCAACCAAATCAATACAACAGTTAACCATTAACCGCTAATCATTAATAGTTAGGTTTTCATGGATTAGCACTAATCATCACTGTTACGTTAATATTTATATTCATAATGTATTTTGTAAACTAAGGCAAAATTCAATGGTGTTAGCTCACGGATTTCAGATTGTCCTTGCTCTCTTGGTGGTACTTTATGAGATATTCCATCCTTTCTCCTCCAGCATTTTCATGAACTGAATTGCTGTTGTTTCACAATTTTGCTGCATCATTTTGTTCTATCGCTTCCAGGATTTCACATGTCAGCTTGACTGGTCTGCCACTTCCTGATGAGAAGTTGTCCCATGTTTCTTATACTCTGCACAGTTCCCACATTGTTTGCTTGGGTACTCCAAACCCTTCTGCTGCAAGGACATCAGCCCTATTTCTGTAGGAAACCTTCCTCTCACAGTAGAGCTACACAATTCCCTGCTTACAGTATGCTGACAAAGCCATCTCAAAATCTATTGATATTCAAATGGACACGTAATACCTAAGGCAGTGTACACTCAAATATTTTGAACAGATCTTGCAGAATTAACTTTGGATGTTTAGTATTTAACATTTAACACTTATTGGTTATCCTTTTTTTGGTAACTATTAGTTGTTATTTGGCTGTTTTTGGGTAACATTAAATTTTTATGATGAATACTGTATTCATGTGTTCATGATTTTAGTGCAAGTGTCTGTCTGCCCCCAGGTCCTAGAAACTTCATGGTAACCTCAACAACGAGTACATCCATTACATTGAGTTGGGATCTACCAGCCCAAGGAACAGTTCAGTCTTACAAACTGACCATCACTGGAGGAGGAGGTCCGGCTACTGTATCCCCTCCTAGTACAACTCATATGTTCTCAAGTTTGACACCAGGCACCCAGTACATGGTTACCATAGCAGCAGTGGATTCAATGGGCAGGGAGGGAGAGTCAACCACCATCACAGTGACTACTAATTTGGCAGGTATGTATAATGTACAAATATATATGCACACAGTGATGTAGCTAGGAGCTAAAAACAGGGTGGCACATACCCGTAGCATGCAATGAGTTATAATAGTTACAGATCGCAAGTAATTGTATCAAGGCCTGTTGGTGTTATTGCTGTACAGTATCCAAACATGTAGTAATAGTAGCCACTCTGGACAAAAACGCATCCTGTGATCTCCAGTTTTCCTTAGTATGGTAGTAGAGGCATCCACAGCACTGCTGTACCATGCACACAGGACCAGGTGAGATGTAAAAGGAGCAAAATTGTTACCTGTTAGGTGCCAGACGCTTAGCCACCAATCAAATATTCCATATATACAACAAATTGAAAATTGACTTTCCAGTAATGAAAGAGTGGTGCTGTGTACCACATTTTAGTTACATTTACTGTATCTACATATATGTATGTCATGTGTGGGTGGATCATTGTATGGTTCAATGGTTCAGCACACTCTGAAAAAGGCCATAGAATGTGGTTGAAATGGTAGTAATCATTATCAATCAATCTGATTGTGACAAGTGTTTCAGTTGGAAAAGATTGACCATTGCAAATAATCGTGATGGTTCAATTATTCCAAAGTTGTGTCTG
Organism: Halisarca cf. caerulea; assembly: GCA_963170055.1. Taxonomy (NCBI): domain Eukaryota; kingdom Metazoa; phylum Porifera; class Demospongiae; order Chondrillida; family Halisarcidae; genus Halisarca; species Halisarca cf. caerulea. The sequence continues at coordinate 186,667 of CAUJGJ010000005.1, forward strand.
TTCATAGTAATTAAGTGGTTGGAGTGTTAGCAGCTACAAATCAGCCATAAGTGGAATTTCACTCTCAGAAATTTAGTATAATATTATGTTCATTGATGATTGTGTTAGTGAACATCGAACATATTATGGATGAATCAATACGCATGGCACTGTCTTTTCTTTAAAATTACATACATGATTGAATGTGTTTGGTTCATGTGTACCCTCATACATGTACATACATGGTCCAACACTGAGATTGCATGTGTCCGATCGATGTGAGTATGTGCATATGAACCAATGTGACAAAATAGTTTCATAGATGAATTATTACATATACCATACAAGATGTATTAAAATATTATTCTCTCCAAAAATTCACCATCCCCAATTTTCATCAAGCCTAATTCTTTGATTTATTTCTAACCATGGCAAATTGTTTACGTCGACTTTAAACTTATAGCAGGGGTGTAGTTGTGTGTACCGGGATGGTCAGGCAAATTGCCTTAACATTTTGGGTATTGTGTACCATTTTGTAAGCAATCTACATATTTCTTTGACTGGTCAGAAATATACTCTATTTAGCCATATCATTTGAATTACATAGCAGTTTATTTCAGGGATACCATAGATATACCATAGGTACTCAAACCCCTATGGATATACTAAAGAGTGATGGGTGATTGTATAATCAAAAGTGGTGATTTTTAACGGCAATTGTCTCACAAGCTTGAAAAATGCCATTTTATGAATGAATTAACGCTATCTTCACTTATTCTGGAAAAAAACTTACTAATTGTCATCATTATTATTGTTATTATTATTGTTATTATTGTAAGAATTTATTTCATTATTATTAACTAGGAAAGGCAAATTTTTCCAATAGTCCTGGAAAGATGTGTGTCATTGAGCTTCCTTATCTTCCCTAACCTGAATTTGTTGGTCTGGCAGTAGCCGGCCTGTCGGACTTTGCACTGCGCCTATGTTACAGGTGTATTTTGTTCATATAAACACAGACTCTTACTACCACAAATGTCTACAATGTTTTCTCTATCTGAAAAGATGGTAGTAGGTTACAGTTTGCCCTTGCTTTTGCTTTCTTCGCTGATTTATTGTACCCCTAGGCCATTGAAGTATGTGAGAGGGTCAAAATGGCTTACCTAAATACCATTGCTAAAGCAGGAATTCTAAGAGTCGTGTTTAATTTTCAAAGTTTTGTCATGTACTCTTAATTTCAGTCATCTACATTTTCTAATAGAAAGACAAAATCATCGGTACACTTGGGGTGATGCATGTTTAGAGATAATAGAGTATGTATATACAGTGGGCCCCACTTAATGGCATAACAGTTAAAGGAATATTCTGGTTAATGGAATATAATCTCCAAGTACAGAATCATTTGTATATATGCACTATAGTAAAAGAGCTGCTTAAAGGAATACCACTTAAAGGAATATTCTGGATATAGGAATAAAAGTTTCACATCACTTACATTCAAAGAGTATATAAACCATACTGCTTATAAGAATAGCATTGTAAATGCAGATCCGAGTCAGTTATAGCTACCCTACAACAAAAAAACAATAACATTGCTTATTACTTCTTAAAATTCCCATTTTAAACAGGTTATCCAATTCACTGCAAATGTTTATGTTGCTCACACATACATACATACATACATACATTAAATATACATAAAGACCGGCCCCACTATTGGCACAGCAGGAAAGTATGTTCTGGATAAAGGAATATTCTGGATAATGGAATAATTCTGCCTGGTCCAGAGGGTATGCGATTAACAGGGGCCCACTGTATGCATGTAGTATGTGGATAGAAACTTTGTAATTCCCTCATGACATGCTACAGTACGAGTCATAGAAAACATAACGCAAATTACGTTTAGCGTTTTGCCTTTAGCGCTTGCTTTGGCGTTTGTCGCATATGTATTTTCCGATATCCAATAGCAGTTTGCGGATATACATTAACGGTTAATTTAGCTGTTAGTACTAAAAGTGTCAACAGTTTTCGGTTTAGAGCAAGCTTTTCCGATATTGAGTAAGTGAGTTACTTGTTTCGATCGATACTTCTAATATTTGCGTTAACTTTGCTTTGTAGCTGGAGAAGATTCTAGATATGAGGGAAACCAACTTGTCAGATACGACGGGAAAGAATTCGTGAAGTTTAAGTATCTGTGTAGCTGTTGTCTCGTCGTCTTAGTGCATTCTTTTCTCAATGATGGCCAGTATGCCACTCTTCAGTTTGAAAGGTCTTCTTGAACCTGGCCATCTAGAAAGCGTCCCGTACTTCTGATACTTGCGAACGATGGCTGAAACCGTCTGCTTCGGGATGTTCTGATCAATCTTTCGAGCCGAAGTACGTACTTGCGAAATTTGTCCGAACGAAACCTTCCTTTGGAAATAAAGCTGGATGATCCTTTGCTTGGCGATATTCTAAACCCACAGCCATTTTTTTGACGATCCGTAAAACGTTAGCGGTTAGATTACTTCTGCAAACGCAAACGCGAAAAGTTAACTTTTCACTGTTTAAGAACTAATAATCCAGCAGCAGAAAAGCGCTGATGTCGCTTTGCCTTTATCAGTTAACGTCAAGTTTTTTATGACTCGTACTGTAAACCTAAGAAATTCCTTTATTACACAACCACTTGAAGATAATCCAGGAAAATTTTCAATGCATCAAGTTTAATTAATATCTTACTTGTACTTTTGTGTTCATTATTCATTGCAAGTGTCTGTCTGCCCCCAGATCCTCGTAACTTCATGGTAACCACAACAAGAAGTACATCCATCACACTGAGTTGGAGTCCACCAGCCCAAGGAGCAGTTCGGTCTTACAAACTGACCATCACTGGAGGAGGAGATCCGGCTATTGTCCCGTTTACTAGTACAACTCAGATTCATATGTTGTCAAGTTTGACACCAGGTACCCAGTACATGGTTACCATAGCAGCAGTGGATTCAATGGGCAGGGAGGGAGATTCAACCACCATCACAGTGACAACAACTTTGGCAGGTATTTTGGTACTGTAGAATATAGAGGTAAAAATGCACAATGTTATTTTATTAGAGATTGTTGCAATTCTATTCCATCAAAATAATTTCCCTTAACACAATGTCATAATGACATCATACATCAGATTACACTGGCATTTTCGTAACAAATTTACCACCCACTTCCTGTAAGAGCCCAGGCGCTTACTATAAAATAGTAACAAATAACTGGTGAATTAAAAGTGAATTCCAGGTAGGGGAGCAAAGGATTGACAGGTGATTTTGAGATGTGGTTGGATCTTGCGTAAAATCAAACCAAACTTTAGCTCCATGGCTAAATCATTTTCTGCAGCTGTGGTCCCTTTGTCTTTGTGTAGCATGACATCAAACAGGACCTTACATTCTGCAGGTAAATCCTTCATTTTCAGCTGCAGCTGTGATTGCTTTGCCATTCTTCCAAACTGTACGTGACTTCATAATTGACCGAGCTTTTGTAGAGCATAATATATTCTTGTAATATGTACTAGTTACTACTGCCCGCGATGGAGTATTGCATTTATTGCTAGAAACCCAAGGGTGTGAAGCACCCGAGGGTGAGTGCAGTAAATTTGATACTCCTGAGAGATGGGCATGTAATAACTGGCTTAATGCCAAATAAACACTCTGACAAATTTGCAGGATGATACGAAGGCATCTCGGACGAGCCATTGGAGTATTGTCCAATTTGAATAATTTTAACCATATCAAAGTACCTTTAGTAACAAACCAAACTCCTTTGAAAGGTGCAATCAAGTTAGTGTGTTTGGTAGGAGCTTATCAGAGAATCTGCAAGTAGGTAGTGCTGGCCACTACTGATTATTTTTATCAGTGTGCACAATGAATCTATATTTGATAAAACTAGTTACTGCAGGGCCGTTATTGGGCATAACGTGTTACTGCGCGTTCTCAGGTCTGCACGTTGTCATGTAATTGAAGCTGCCAAAGGGTTGATTTTTAGCCTAATCTCCTGCAAATATTTCATAATACGGTATAGGTTTTATGTATGTTATGTATGGGTTTTGTAAGGAGGCTCTAAGTACTCCTTGTTTGTGGTTATAGTTGTAGCATAGGTACTCTGAGTTTGAGAATCTATATTAGTAGTGATGCATTTGCTTGAATATCCACAGTTATACAGTGGTAATTAAAGATAGGTAACCATGTTATGTGTGTGTGAATCTAGAGTAAAATATTATTTAAGTGAGTAAAACAATATTTTGTGAGTAAAAATGATACTGTCTGAGTAAAAAATGTCTGCCATGATAATTAGTGACTATTTGTGAGGCAAAATCGTGTGTTAAGTGTGAGCTTGAAGAGCTAATCTACCGAATTGAGCAAAGTGAAGACATGTGTACCCTGTTATCAGGGTATTGGTGACAGCGCTTTATGAGTTTATGGATGCAAGTACAGAATAACTCCTGTATTATTAGGTTTCTGCACGCAGAGAAAAGAGATACAGCACAATCAACTTTGTAAAAGTGGTTTGTCTGGTGGGAGGAGCCACACAGACCCACCACAGTACTGCGATAGCATGACTTTACCATGGCTTCCTTATCGATCTCAAACCCCTCGAGCAACCCTACCACGTATTTGACGTTTATGTGGTTCGTCTTCCTGGCATGTTTGGACTCCAGCCATTTCACCAAGACTTTGTTGGCCTTCCAAGGCATTCTTTTAAGCGACTAGGGCAATTATTGGCTGTTTTGCACATCTGAAGTGATTTTGGCAACACTGCAAATGTGTCAATGTGCATGTACATTCCTTACTCGCATAAGTACTCACACGTGTAAGTACTTATATTCACATAAACTATCTGTATGCTGAATGCAAGTAGCCAGTTATCTTTAGTCGGTACATTAAGTGTGATTAAACAAAGGCTTACAATAGCTGGGGATGTTGTGTATGCTAATAAAAGATTCAATAGTGGCCAGCGCGACCTACTTGTAGATTCTTTGATAAGCTCCTACCAAATGCACTGACCTGACTGCACCTTTCTGAAGAGTTTAGTTGTTAAGGTACTTTGATATTGACCATGTCGACTTTGAAGTTATTTGAAGCAGATAAATACTTAAACGGCTGGTCCAAGATGCCTTTAAATCATCCTGTGAATTTGTCAAAGCATTTATTTAGCAATTTGGGAGTTTCACCTTTCACTACTCTCGCCCTTGGGTACAAAGTGCAAAGCACCTGAGGGTGTGAGTAGTAAATGCAATACTCCCTTATGGGCATACAGTAACTAGTACATACACAGTGTGTGCATACGTCAGTATGTCATTTTGTAATTCCATCATTAGGTCATGAAGAATGGTTATCTAACTCATACTAGCTAATGTGTCTGTGTGTGTGTGTGTATGGGGGGGGGGGGGTCATATGGTTGTGAAATCTACCATTATCACATGATGATGTCATACATGAAAGAAGCCGGCATGTTAGTAACAAATTTACCACCATTAGTAACCTGTAAGAGCCCATGTGCTTACTGGAAATAACAATAAATAGCTGGTGGATTAAATCAAATATTTTTTGGTTAATTCCACCATAGGGTATTTATAATTCCACTCCTAACTGTAATCTTCATTGTAAGGTAGGGTCAGCGGAAGGATTGGTGGGTGATTTTGAGGTGTGGTTGGATTGATGGCATTGACAGTGGGGCGATGTGGAACACGCAGTTGTTAGTAGAAGTTGCACCCACTGAAACTGGGAGAAGGTAATGTACTTTTAGGTCGTGTTGTTGGGCACATAGCCTCAAGTGAACTCCTCAAAGTCTGTGTTATCTAGCATGAAATCAAGCCAAATTTTAGATTCTGTGAGTAAATTGTTTTCAGCTGCAGCTGTGCTTACTTTTCCATTTTTCCCAACTGTGCATGACTTTAAGATTGGGCAAGCTTTTGTAGAGCGTTTATTCTTGCGATAACTACAGAGCCCTTACACACTTGAGGGTTGAACTTATTAACATATTATGCCTTCAAGGTCCTGCAGTAATTAGTACTTATGTATCTACCCAGGCATGGAGTTGGGACAATAGACTGTTTGTGCATCCACACTTGTCAGCCCTAAATGTAGAGGGAGATGAAAGGGAGTTTTTACCCACTCTCACATCCTCACACACACACCACACACACACACCTAAGGCTAAGAACTGTGATTTGAAACTCCTAAACCTATTGCTTATGTAACTGCTTGATGTAAGAATAGCATTGATTTCAGTGAATGACTTATTTTACTGGAGATGTATACAATGCTTCTTTTTTCATTACATGTATTTGTCCTGCTCAGCTCCTGCCAACTTAATGGTAACCACAACAACGAATACATCCATTACATTGAGTTGGAGTCCACCAGCCCAAGGAACAGTTCAGTCTTACAAACTGACCATCACTGGAGGAGGAGGTCCGGCCACTGTGTCCCCTCCTAATACAACTCGTATGTTCTCAAGTTTGACACCATTCACTGAGTACATGGTTACCATAGTAGCAGTGGATTCAATGGGCAGGCAGGGAGATTCATCCACCATCACAGTGACAACAGATATGGCAGGTATCTACAGTACCATATCCAAATGTAATGTATGTGGATGTTACAGTTAAATAAGCAGTGGATGAATAGCGTTAAGTTTAATTTTTTCTAGGGCACATGGTAGACCCAGCATTTTATTGGTAGATACTGTACTAATCTTAGAATTATGAACATTCTTCGTCCTTGAATAGGTTTAGAAACTGGTACAAATTACAATGTTGTTTTGATTTGTACTGTATGTACGACTTTCTAAGTATTGGCCAGCCATTTCTCGTAAGTTGTACAAGGTATTCTTTAATATTGAACCATGTAACCATGTTGCACTGACACAATAAAATGGCTCTTGTCAATAGTATGTAATAGGGAAGGTTTAGCTCTCAGGTTCAATACCGTACAGCGGGAAATTTGCATGTGCAAAATTTTAATGAATTTGTCCCATGAAGCTGTTTGACGGTTTTAATTTCGCGATTCTGAGCTGAACAGCTGTATTCGTGTTTCTTTCAATACTCGCATCCGTGATATGATGGCTGGAATTAGCGAAGAGGGGTTCTCGATCGCTAGCTACATAAGAGAATACTAGGCCTATGTATATACTTGGTAGGCTATAGTTGGAGAGGAATTACTGTGCAATAGTCCCCCGTGATAGGTACTCACTAGCAATAAACAAGAACAGACAGTGAGTTGGTCATGTTCCTACAATAGCTCAAAACTTATTCTTAAGACCACAGCGGCGAAGAGTCTCCAGCAGCAGAAATGTCTATATCTATGGTTGTGACCGATGTCATTGTCAGTTTCCACGTGGATGGGTGCTAATGTATTCGAATGTATTGTACCTAAGATTTGCAGTATAATCTTGGCAACTTAGGCCATTCATGAAAGTAGCAAAAATAAAATCTTGAGAAAATTTCCCGCTATACGGTAACTCTGAGGATTGTATGCACAGCTTTTTTTATTGGGAAAGTCAGCCAAATAGCTGACTCTACTTAATTTTGGTCAGCCTTATTTGAACATACTTTATTTAGAAATGAGAGATTGATGGATGGACTGGTTTTGTGCCCCTAAATTAGGCACTTCACTCTCTTTATTTTCTGTTCCTTGTAGTATTATCGTTTTTGCTGAACAATCAGCAACTACATTTTCAGTCTCAAGTGAATTTCACTTATATGTATTCATTGAGTGTTTTACTGAGCACCAAGCATTAGTATAAACCATTGCCCACTGGACTGTTACGGTAGCAATTAGAATTATGGTAACAGCACAGGGTATTTATAACCGTCCGGAAATAAAATGCAAAAATGGCCGTCTTGAAATAGCTTCACAAATTATCGATCGTTTCTACTTCGTTGACCAGATTTTCGCCCAGTTCTTCTTACTGGATGAAAGTTGTATATATTCCGCACATGTTGGTACTTAACTAGCGATTGTTTCTATTGTCTGAAGGAAGATAGCCAGCTAGGAATACATAGCAGTTTTAGACAAACTTCGCCTTGGTTAGACCTCAGATCCCTCTCAATTCCCATTAAACAACACGTAAAGACAGAACAAGTGGTGAGCTATCTGAAAATCGTTCCGGGCTATAGGTTATAATCTGCCGTAAGAAAGTTATAACCGAAAAACCTGTTTTTTCACCCTTCAAACGGCCAAAATTTAGCATAAATGGTCCAATTGCGAAAAACTGCTTGATTGTAGCACTATGCCCGGAACGATTTTCGCAAACCGAAACATCTTAAGATTCCATCGAAGTTGGATTTGGTGAGATTCGAATGTATCTGAGGTCTAACCAAGCGACTTCATCTTCGCCCTCAACAAAACTGCCATTTTCGTGACGTTTCACGGATACGTAGGCAAAACGTCACAAAAGTCGCCTTCTTCCCCCATTCTGTTGATACGTGAAATTTCGTACGTCATCCGATAGACGCCAAATGACGCATTAAAAACAGCCGCTAATTGATGACGTAGAAAACAAGCACCGCCCATGATCGGAACAAGCAACAGACGGTTATAAACACCCTGTGAGAATGAATGTATTTGGCTCACATGTACTGTTATGTATTCATGTTTACACGCAATACATCTTGATCATGGATATTGTGTCTTCACTCACTTGTACATGAACTTCATATATTTGTCTAGCTCCTTCCCCACCGAGGTCTCTCCAAGTGGTGACTTTTTCTGGTACATCAGTGACACTTCAGTGGACAGCTCCAGCAGTGTTGGGAGATTCAAGTGTTGACTACATCATTGGATATGATGGATCAGACACAGTCTTCACTACTTCCAGTACTATGTTTGAGGTCACAGGGCTTGCAAGTAATGTAGTATTTACATTTCGTGTGAGAGCCAGGAACAGTGTTGGGATGTCTGAGGCAGTTACAGTGCAAGGCAGCACAACTGAAGGTATTAACTCTGTGTGTGTGTGTGTGTGTGTGCGTGCGTGCGTGCGTGCGTGCGTGTGTGTGTGTGTGTGTGTGTGTGTGTGTGTGTGTGTGTGTATGTATGTGTGTGTGTGTGTGTGTGTGTGTGTGTGTGTGTGTGTGTGTGTGTAGGATTGCTATTAATCTGCGTGTACATGCATATGTATACTGTATTTGTATGAATAAAAGCTGGGCTAAAATAGAGGCCGGGGCTCGAATAGAAGCTGGGTGTCAGCTAAGCATTTCTTTAATAGAAGCTGGGGCTCGAATAGAAGCCAGGTTTGAATACACGCCGGGTACTCCTGTGACATAACGAATGGTCTTTTCCACTTTGAGGTATGGTTTTCGGATACGAATGTCACGGTGGAATATCTACGATTAAGAGAAGGTCAGGTACTGTATGTCAAAGAAAAAGCCACACGACATCAAATTCAAGTTCAAAGCGATAGAATGTGTGAAAAAGGCCACCAAAGAAGTGGCCAACAATATCGTCCTCTATTTAAACGGAAACAGAGTGCTGGTCATTCTCTGCTCTCACCTATAGTTCTTTTCAAACAAAGGATGTCCAAACAGACTTGTACATATAGTGCTCTCTAATGTCGCTTTCTTTTTCAAAAGTGCACAATGGTCTATTAGCAGCCATTTTCCTACCATTATTTCCTTCAGAAATAAAAACCGGGCTTGAATAAAGTTTGGGCTCGAATAGAGGCCAGGTCAAAACCTTCTGGAAGGAAATAGAGGGCAGGGCTTCTATCCCAACAAATGCGGTGCCTTCTTCAGGGCTGCATACAGGATTCAGGCTTGGGGGGACGACAAATTGAGCTTCCTAAAGTCTTGGGGGGGGGGGGCAACGCAATATGGGAGTGTATATGTGTACAGAGACTGGTGGGGGGGGGGGGGGGGGAGTATTATAGGTAACAATGCTTTGTACAATTCAAAGGAATTATGGGATTGGTGACAATGGTCTTGAGAATTTTTCAAAAGTATAGCATAAAAGCTTGTTTTTCATCCATTACCCAATAAATCCTGCCTTTCAGGAACCCTTGGTGTATGCTGAGAAACAAGTTTAGGGAGGCGGTAGATCTGTGAAGGGGGGGGGGGCACCCCCCCTAAATGCAGCCCTGTTACTTATAAAATTTATTAATCCACATTTTCTGGAAATATTGTGAAACCGTAATCGATAGACATGTTCCATTACAGCTAGTCCTAGTACAGTGCCAGCCAAAAGTAATGGAACAATTGTAACGTGCACAAAAATGGTGGATTGTACCCCTTCAAAAAGTGATTAAAAATCACCATGGAGAGCTTTCATTAGTCCCTTTAGTATCTTAAACTTGTCAAAAAAGTTTTAAGGTATTGATAAATCGTGTGTTTGCCTTTTTGTTCTTTTAAAACTTGCAAATGATTAGGAATAACTTTCAAGAAATGGTTTGTTATCGCGGTCGACATGATGTTTCACACACATAGTATTGTCCTGCAAAATTCGTCTTAGCTTTTTCAGGTTTGCTTCTAAAGACGACTAATACTGCTACACCAGTCAGGGAATATTTTTAACAGTTGTCTGCTCGTCCGCGATGACCAGATATCCTTGTGGGCAACCATAAATGTCCAACTGGCTTGCCCCCTGAACAACCCAGTTATAGGACAGTGGCAGATATAAGTAAGCCACAGTATAGGAAAAATAAAGGTATCAACAGTGCCTTATCCACAGGGAAGTAACAGTGAATCATTCCAACCATTCCGCGTTCAATTTAAACAATGTAAACCTGCTTCCAACCGTCGAGGTCGTCCGTTTAAGGAAATTGCCATTTTGAGCATGTGATCCTAACGTCGCATTGTTGTGCAATCCATCTTTCTTTGTGCAGCTGCTAGCCTCGTTGTTGTCAGTTGATCACTGGTTGAAATTTCTCCTCCTGGTTATACAGTGAGCGCACAAGATATGAAAAACTAATAAATTGTGAATGTGAGGATGAGATGTTGCTTCAGCTAGCTCACAAGGCAAAATATATTTAGCCCCTCATAACCCGTAGATACTTTAACCTACAGTTGTGTAGGTTCGAGTATCTATGCACTAACCCTAGAATAGGTATGTAGAAGATGACCTTGATGACAGCAGTGAAGATTGCAGTGATGGTGATGGCATTTTTAGCATTCATAGAGGTTTGAGTTTAGCACTTTGTACTGTGTACCCATCCACCTTACATGTATATACAGTCGAACCTCGTTAGTGAGTACACCTGGGGATCCTCCAAATTACTACTCACTATCAGTAGTACTTGCTAACTATATAGATTAGTATTATGGGTTATAAGCTATTAGTATAAGCTATTAGTATTATGGGTTATATCTTGTCCTTGTACTTCCTAACCAGGTATTACTCATTAACAGTGTTATTACTAACGAGGTTCTACGTATTAGTTATATCCCTCCCAAGTGGGATATGCAGCTCATACAATCATACTTTTCCTTAATCACTGAGGGCGGACGTCAGCCCAAGGTGATTAAAGAAAAGTGTGATTGTATGGCTGCACTTCCCACTTGGGAGGGATACAACTAACTTGTGTCATGAGGTGGTACTAATGAATTTGTCCTATACATTGGCCTGTGATCTTGCGCTGGTGAGAGGTTAAGGGAAATGAAGTTAATTGTTTGTCAGGACTTCTTAATGACTTGATTACAAGTGTGCTGTAGAGTTGAACCTTGATTACAAGTGTACTGTAGAGCTGAACCTTGATTGCAAGTGTGCTGTATAGTAAATCAAAAGTGTGCTGTAGAACTTTTATAGCCCACTTTTTTCGTATGATCTACCTGCTCACCATGACACAATGTATACTGTATCCTTACATATCACCTACCATACAGCAGGGATAATTTCGCGAACTAAAATATTCACAAATTTTGCACCAAATTTCTCTGGACAACCTAAACTCCCCAGGGGCAACTTAGAATAACATTCAGGTTGCCCTATGGGCAATCTGAAAAATTCCTTAATATAATGCCCTGCCGGTGTTTCATCAGATGAAGGTAGGGAGACTGTACTGTCCAATTTGGAACCAGCATTTTGAACACAAATTTTCGATATAGTTTAGTATGACATGAGATGACTTGCAGCACTTTTTTCCTGAAACTGTGAGGACTCTGGGTAAGTATTGGCAAGTATACGACTTAAAATTGTCCTTGCATAGTTCAGACTTGACGCTGGACGTTATTCTTGACAATTCTCCTACTCTACTTGTCGATTTTCTATCGCATATATACCTCTGTGCTTGAAAGTGGAAACAATGCAGTCCACGTGATATTCTTCCTACTTTATTCACCTTGCATGGGTCCTTAAGGTATTGTAGATTAGTTTTACTCTTCATTCATCCTGGAAATTTTCTTTGATTGATGATTTCTGTGGTCCAACTGCGATCCACTTGGGGAATCAGCGGCACTTCCGCTGATGCCCAGTACTAAATAGGGACATCCGGTATGCTAATCGTCTGTATAGACCTGATTCATTTGGAAATCATCTCACAGTCAGTGCAGACACCTTCTTGCCCACAAATTTCTTGAATTTGGTCCTCATTTCTGGTGCAGTCATAAAGCGTATTGCTAAACCACAAGTTCCTGTAAAGCAGCTTTTTCTTGGCAAAAGTAGCCTCGACAATTGAAAATTTTACCTTGCTTGCAATATTTTCATGCCATAGCAGTGAAATGATATTTTAGGTGTACACTTGGAGCAACAAACGTTAATTAGCATTATTTCCATAGCTCCAGTTCAGCTCTTGTGATATCCAGATTGTATAATGTTTTAATTTGCTCCATAAAGGAGTGACAGTGTAGTTTTGAAGGCTTAAAAGTCACACAATATCTACTAAGGAAGCAACCTACCTTAAACAAAACCTAAATTGCCAAAAAAATTCTTAATTAAAGGATTTAAGGACATCTTTTTCAGGCTATTAGTTGGTGCCATTTTACGCACATGACAACCGTTTCATTATTTTTGGCTGACACTGTATGTAGTTGCATTTATCTCCTTTATCATTGCACTTTTTTGCAAAATACTATTATCTCTTCATTGGTTTCTTATGTGTATCTTTGTTTGGTTCTTCCAGGAAGAAATAGCATGTTATGAGTACACAATGTTGTAAATGTATTTATGCCATACATACTTAAGTTGTGTATCCACGTTCTATCGTTAGTTTTGTACATCCATGGCACAATATTCCAGTGATTCTGTGATAAATCTCTTTTATAGATTGTTTCATATGCATATGGTCAAGTGATGCTAAAGCAATGCTTCAAGTAGTAAACTGTCCAATGAGATTGAGATTTAACTCGGGCATGCGACTTCAGGAAGTGTGTCCTGACATCTGCATGTACTGTAAAGAAGCCATTATGATGATGCTTACAGCATGGACACTATACTGTATACTGCGTAACTGTAGTATATAATGTCTATGCTTACAGTGTCCATACCCTGTCTCAACAGTTCTCTTTGTCTCCTTTTATCTCCCTCCCAGTTCCTCAACCAGTCTCCAGTGTCAGTACACCACAATCTGAGAGTAACACCAGTGTCTCATTGTCATGGACACAGGCTAGCAACCCTTCCAGTGGTAACGGTACAGTAGAAGGGTACTTACTGGCTATAGTACGAGTAGGAGCAATGGACAACTCAACATTGAGAAGTGTCAGTGTGGATGGACAGTCCAACACTGCAACCACACTGACATCACTGGGTATGTTATGCTCAAAATGCACATGTAGACATGTACTTATAGTATAGAATGTTTAAAGTACTATCAGGTTATATCTAGAATTTAAATTTTGGTGGGGAGGGAAGTTTGAGTATTACAGTGAATGACTGCCACACAAGATATGTATGTAGTTTGGTCCATGTGTTGTATGTATATGCAGGATGATGGGGAGGGGGGAGGGTAATTATAAAGTATAGTAGGGGGGCAGGTACATGTATGTATATGTGGTATCGTAGACATTTATAAATAGAACACATGCAGTGCAGTGCATGATAATAGATATGTATATGGAGTGCAGGGGTATATATGTGACCGTCTATGGGAAAAGGGGTCACTTTGCGGTTTTGGTCAAATACCCGATTTACACATCATTTTGAAGCGTATTCCGCGAGGAATCCAATGATTGGTCGTTTATGTCCGTGTCACGAACGATCATGGAGATATGATGTTTTGTTTATCAGCCACGTGCAGTGGTCATGTGTGAGAAACGGGCAGTTTTGTACTAACTTCCGGTAATCGGTGATGACTCTGTAGTATGCTAAAATCGCACCGCATATCAAGATGGCGTCACCGCATAAGGTTAAAAATCACCCTCGTTCTCAAAAACTACCGAGTGAATTCAATTCAAACTTTGTAAAGTCATAGATCGAATGTATAGCTATTGAATTTTGAAACAAAAGAAAATCCGCCCGGACCCAAAGGGAAATGAATTTTTGCACATTTTGTGCTTACTTAATACCCGCGAAGTGACCCCTTTTCCCATAGACGGTCACATATATGTATGAAACTAAGGGGGTCTAGGGGCATGCCTCGCCAGGGAAAATTTGAGTTTTTAGTTTGTATACTGGTGCATTTGAGGCCATTTTAGACCATTCAAGGCTGATTTTGACACACAAATAGGGCCTTCTCTATAGTAATGAATTGAGTGCCTGTATGTTTACATTTGCATACATGTGTGTGCATGCATGCATGCTTGTGTGTTGTGTGTGTGTGTGTGTGTGTGTGTGTGTGCGTGCGTGCGTGTGTGCGTGCATGCATGTGTGCGTGCGTGCGTGCGTGTGTGCGTGTGTGCGTGCGTGCGTGCGTGCGTGCGTGTGTGTATGTGTTTGTGCATGCCCAGATATATTATGGAGTGCAGGGGTATACGTACATAACAATAGGGATCTGAGGGGCATGCCCCCCAGGGAAAATTTGAGTTTTTAGGTTATACAAGGTTGTATCTGAGGCCATTTTAGATCATTCAAGGTAAATTTTGACACTCAAGTAGGTCCGCTCCATAGTGATTTGTACTGCAGTTAGAATTTTTTGGGGTGGAAGCTTCCCTTCCGCCTGGATAGAACCCTGACTATTGCATACGTACGTACATACATGATATGTAAGCAAACCATTATCTCTGAAAATGAGAATGTTGTATCAGATCAGAGTTGTTTTGTTTCCATATCCAGCTATGTATGGGTTTGTGCACTTGTTTGATTTCCTATTTGCTGTAATCTGTAATCTGGAGTATCATGTAGAACTGTATACTAAAAATCAATTTCACATGTTTTTACAGAAGTGTCCCTGTAGTTTTGTGTATTGATAAAATTACCATGATATACTCAACTTTTTGATCATTGTCATGGTTTACTGTTTGTCTGAAAGTGGCCAAAACAATTCTAAAGGTTGGCAAAGTAATGCTCAGTTGTTTCAATTGTTTTAATTTGTGCTCACTGCTGATGTAAAAAGATACTCTAGTTAGATTCTTGGGATCATTATTGCATTTATTATCTTGAAGTTGAATAACGGGCAAAAATGTCTGTGTTCTTCTTGATAGCTTGAAAGTCTTTTGTTATTGTCTTCTTGAAATCCTATTTGCCAACTTCCTTCCAAAGAAAATGTTAGTGAAATCGCTTATTAGAGAGGTTTAGCACTACGTAAAATGTTACGTAATAAGCTTACTACATTTCACGTAGAAAATTAGAACTTTCTTAGCAACGGTTTCAACATATCAAAGTATCTTAGTATGTTCTTGCTCTATGTTATAAGCCTCGTGGTGATGCTCTCTCCGTTGCTCCTCTAACTGCTGCTCTTCAGCCTGGTGTTCCTTTTCTGATAGCAAAAGAACGTCTTCATGGTCCAAATCTTCCTCAGAATCACCAAAAACTCACCAAGAATCTTTGTCATCGTTCTGTATTGTCATAATGTTACGTATAAAAGTGTTCGACATTGCTAAAATGAAAAACATACTAGATTTTAAACATACCTATCAGCTTACTAGCTTATTAGCTTGTGTTTAAATTCCCTGATTATGATTATTATTATTATTATTGATTATGATTAGCTATGATTAGCTTGTGTTTACACGATATAATAAACCTCTCTATTACGTGTTGAGAGCTGCATATCTTCAGATTTTGGTGTTCTGCATGTTGCAGTATACTTATGTGGCATCTATGGAAAGGCACGCAATGGACTACCAATTGTTTGCCATTTGTTGTAATTTCTCATCAAATGATTTAATGCTATGCTTACACAAAGACATTTTCAGTTGAATTCGTTTCCAAATTGTTGCGTTTCGGCCTTTCGTTTACACGAAAATGCTGAAAACGCCACTGTTTTTGACTGAAATTGAAAAACCCTCTACAGTGTTTTGTCTGTAAATGTTCTACAGTGTTTTGTCTGATTCATTACCATGTAAACGATTGAAAGCGCCGTATTTGGCGGATTTCAAAATGGTGGATGCCGGCAGAAGTTTTATAAGTTTGCTCTACCTTGTCTTGCATCCTACTTACAGATCATTTTTATTAAGTAGGTCATTTGATACTGGTATGCACTTGTCATGGAGAATAATACCCTCTTTGTAAATTCACGATGCCATTCAGACCATTTAATCCGGCGGGCAGCAGTTGCTATAGTTGTAGATCACTTGCAAAGGCAGTTTGGCCTCGTCGTCACTCCATGTAACAAGTTATTCCCTTTGCCTGCTGTTTGCGCGCATCTCATGGCCATCTTCAAATCTACAAAAATCACACCTATCATTTCCGTGTGAACCGGTGAAAATGTTTGGAGTGTGGGCAAACTACACCCAATGAATATACAGTGCCACCCACTTAATAGGCCACAATTGGTTGGGGTGATTTTTGGCCTATTAACCATTTTGGCCTAATAGCCATTTAACTCCGTAATGCATTTATACAGTTTATTTGATTGTTCTACATTACACATTGCATTATATGGGAACATATTACATTATAATCAACACAGGAATGTACAAATACACTGCATTATCTCAGTTTAAAAATGAGCATATGGTACACATAGACTGTACAAAGTTGCAAGCCTCTGAAAAGTCTTTCCTTTTGTCCTGTCCACTATGATAGTATTGGTGATGATGGCCTTCTTCACTTGCAATGTTGAAATCACTCATGCTTCTACAACAGCAATCTTGACTTCAGCTGATGGGCTTCAAGGGAGCTCCAAACAGTTTTTTTTGTCAAAAACATTACCTATTACTAGCTTAGAAATCTTAACTGAGGTCCAACTTGCTTTAAAAAGTATTCACGATCGAAAAAGTATTCACGATCGAATCCCTTGTTACCCACGGTTAGGTCATTGACAAACACTTTTTAGCACCACAGTTCAAGTCTTGCTTTGTTCACTAGTCCACCTTTAGCCTCTTGCGCCAAGAAACACTTTCTAAAGAATCCTCTAAACTCCAAATGTGGACTTGGCCTATAAAGTGTAACCTATCACGTACTAAATGTGTATTTGGCGCACAAAAAACATGGCGGATGGCGGATTCGGCGGTTGGCCTAATATATGCATACTTCTGCCATACTAATGAATTCGCGCCAGGAAATTGTGGTATCATATTAAACGGTTTGGCCTAATATCCGGCGGTATAATAAGCGGGTGGCACTGTAATTGCAACAACTTTTTTGACTTAAATGTCACTGTGTTACGTATCCTAATGCTTCATCAGCTTTGTCAAAGTGGGCCCAAATTCTTCTACTGGAAATGGCAGAAATTTACTGGCCTTGCTCTGACAAAATTATATAGAATATGCACAGTAGCCACTTTAACTGATTATATGCCATATTTATTACACCACGCACACTAAAATAGATGCAAAAAGCCTCCCCACGGTGAAGGAAGCAAGGGCGTTTAAATGAGAGCAAGAATAATGGTAGAAACTTGAAATATACAGTGATAGTGTCCTCTCCTGTAGGCAGCAGCATATATACAACTAAGAAGCTAAAGCTACAAGATCGTTTAGCACAAGCGCCAAAATTGCTTCGAAGACTTTTCATTCATTTTTGGTCGATTCTCTTCCTTTGTGCAATTGTCACATATCATTTAGTAAAGCGTTGTCCAGGCTATGTTTGATGCTAGTTAGAAGGCAATAGGGCTTTCCAAAGCGGAATAACAACTGATCTTACGATTGCCATTTTTTCTTACGCCATATGGCGTAATTGGCCATAACCTGCATTACACCTTATGGCATAATTGGCGTATAATCGGTTAAACCTCCTGAATATTTTGCTATATCTATTCAGAGTTTCTACTCAGTGTCGGGGGCGTAGCTCCATTGTTTCCTGGTTGCCAGGAAACCAGCCTCATTAGAAATCTCTTTAATCTGAAGCCACCAGTATGCTAATCAATTACGCATTTAATCCCAACACTTTTCTCCAATTGTCACCTATACATGTGGTTCTACTGAGAGCACATCACTAACGCTGTACTACATTAATGCATGCTTTGTGCTCTTTTTAGTCGTTTCTAGCTTGTCTGACATACTAGTTTTCAAACTACCATTACAAATTTAAATATGGTGTCCCCATGTATGCATGTGGCCACAGTGTTGATACCATAATATTATGCTACAGTTAGTAAAGGCTATTATAGTACAATGTGTTCATGATACCACTGTTTTTGTACACCATGTGCCCAAGATCATGGTTTTTAGAAACCTCCTCATTTTTCTTCTGGCAACACACCTGCATGAGTGTGTACAGTTTTCCACCTGCTGTCTGTATACAGATCCTGGTACACCATACTTTGTG
>CAUJGJ010000005.1:207900-237900 GCA_963170055.1 Halisarca cf. caerulea
TATTGAGCAATCACGTAGCATAGATAAATCTTCAAAAATCAATCAATATAGAACGTTTCGGCCACGTAGACCTTCATCAGCCAACAAATGAGATTGTGACATTTGTTGGCTTACCACTGGACTTGCAAGCATTCAAACAACCACCCTACTACTCTCTTACATACTTGCTTGGACAATTTTTATGATGAATGTGATGTACAGTGAAAACCTCTGTAGTCTGACGCTTTCATGATCAGTTGTTCTCTGTATTCTGACCATCTCATGAGGTACAGTCACTATGTTGAAGTATGCTAATAGGCACTCCATAATCCAGCAACTTCTTAATCCAACCTATTTTCAAATCCCAGTGAGTGCTGGCTTAGAGAAGTTTCATTGCACCAGTATTAACATGGCTTGTGTTGTATCTTGTCTCCTTACTCACTGTCTGGTGTACTGTATTTTTTTGTTTCTTTATTTTCTATTTACAGACGACCACTCTAGAGTGGTGCTGCAGAGCCCTGATGATGATGGTGTTGACTACATCAATGCTTCGTATATTGAGGTGTGTGAAGTACCATTGCTGTGAGCAATGAGCATATCTTGTTTGGCATTTAAAGCTTCATAGTAATATGTACACATATGGAGTGTACATGGTTTACTACAAGAGACACCTTGTGTTCATCTGCTAACTAGCTTCCAGCTTTGAGGGTAGTGTAGATTAAGTTCTGCATTTTGGGGTTAGTCATTGCTGAGAACTGGGAGAAGAATGTGGCATTTTCTTCAAACCTTATGTGTACAATGTCATTAGTCTAAACAGCCAATATTTTAAAGCTGTATGCTGCTAGTCTTAGCCAATGTACTGTATGTAAATGAAATGGTGCTTTCTGCAGACTACTTCGTTTATATTTCTTAGCAAGAATGTATGCCTATCATATGGTTGTTGGTAATTGCTGACATATGCATGAGGCCTTTGTTATCTTTTTTTTTTTAAATTCACACATCGGTCAGCATTATTTTTGACTAATGTACTTCCAGTAATAGTTGTGTATTGTACTTCAATTTGCCCACATCATGTAAGCAATGTATTGCTCATTGTTTCCTAAGCGGTTGTATGTATTAGCCTTTCGGCACAACGTACTACTCGGCATGATAAGCACTGCATGCTAACTAATAGTACTGTATATACAGTAGTCTGTTATTTGTAAGTGGGGTTCTGTCTTAACAGCAAGGAATTCCCATTTTGTGATACTGAATTAGTGTGTACTGTGTATGTACAGTATGTACAATATGTACTGTATGTACAGTATGTGCGTTTTGTGCAGTATGTACAGTATGTGCAGTATGTACTGTATGTACAGTATGTGCGTTTTGTGCAGTATGTACTGTATGTACGTATGTGACTTTTAGACTTATTATGCCTATTGCACTGGTCCCTGTCTAGGGCTACCACACAAAGAACTGCTACATTGCCACTCAAGGCCCCGTTCCTAGCTCTGTGGATGACTTTTGGCAGATGGTTTGGGAACAAAGGTCTCCAGTGATCGTCATGTTGACCAAAATAGAGGAGGCAGGGCGAGTGAGTGTGACATATGAATACATGTGTTGTATGTATGCTTGACCATAGTCATTGACTACCATTATAGAAAACATATTGTAGATAGTACTTCTATCATAGCTACGTATGTGTAACTTTGTGTGTTTGGTTAAATCTGCAATCTGACATGCAAGGGTTTTATACAAAGGTCTGTCATGGGTACCTAATTATCGAATATTCTACTTGAAATCTCAATCATCCTCCCACTTGTTTGCATGTACGTGTGTACTGTATGTAACTACCTTATGTTTGATGTGGTATATGCTTTGTTCTATTATGCTTGTGCTTCAGTGTTAGTGTGTACTGTGTAGGTATATTGACACCTTTGCTGCTCTTTGTTGTGTAGAAAAAGTGTGAGCTGTACTGGCCTGAAAAGGAAGATGAACCACTAGTGACTGACAGGAACGTCAAAGTGACTCTTGTGGGCTTGCAGCATTATGCTGACTTCGAGATCCGGGACTTCCACATTACCAAGGTGGGCCAGTGTTGTGTGAGAGCAAGTTGGAGAGTTGAGGGAAATGTACATGGTACCTATCATTCAATTTGTGTACTAGTCATTTACCATTTGGTGCTATTTGATGAGACAATGAACATTATCCATCACCCTAGAGTCAAGGGTTGATGTGGTTGGTTCTTTTAATATCCTCACTTCAGCTCAGTAGTTTATCATAATATACTGTATGTATCTGCATTAAATTTTGTCCTGTGCCTGTGAATCTCCAGGAGAAGTCAGACAAGCCATTGCTGGAGGTCAAGCACTTCCTCTACACAGTGTGGCCGGACCATGGTGTTCCTCAGTATGCCACTTCTGTGATTAAGTTCATACGGCGTGTCCGCAAGTCCTACCCAATGTCCAAGGACAACAAGCCAATAGTTATACACTGCAGGTACATGACCTGTGTGAGTGTGTGTGTGTGTGTGTGTGTGTGTGTGTATGTGTGTGTGTGTTTGTGTGTATGTGTGTGTGTGTGTGTGTGTGTGTGTATGTGTGTGTGTGTCTGTGTGTATGTGTGTGTGTGTGTGTGTGTGTGTGTGTGTGTGTGTGTGTGTGTGTGTGTGTGTGTGTGTGTGCGCACATGCGTGCATGCATGCTTGCTGTGTGTGTGTGTGTGTGTGTGTGTGTGTGTGTGTGTGTGTGTGTGTGTGTGTGTGTGTGTGTGTGTGCGCACATGCGTGCATGCATGCTTGCTGTGTGTGTGTGTGTGTGTGTGTGTGTGTGTGTGTGTGTGTGTGTGTGTGTGTGTGTGCACATACGTGCATGGATGCGTGTGTGTATGGATGCACATGCAATTGCATGTGTTGTGTATAGTGTGTACATACATATGTGTAGTACATTGTGTGTGTTTATTTGTAATACGTATGTGCACCATGTGTGTATATTGTGTACCTAGGTAGGTTCTCCTTCTTTCAAGGCATTTACCACATGATTTGAGTGTCGCATTACAGATGTGTTATGTGTGGGTGGGTTTCTGTTATATGGGGATTTGTGTATCATCTTCTGTATGTGTCTTGTCCAGTGCTGGAGTTGGTCGAACTGGTACCTACATCTGCCTGGACGTGATGCTGCAGAGGATGAATGCTGAAAGCAACTTTAATGTCTTTGAGTTTGTCACCGCAATGAGAAGCAATCGGACGTTTATGGTTCAGACCATGGTGAGGTTTGACATGGCAATTGTGGAGTTTTATGTATGTAATAATGACAACTAGTCAATAATGATATAAATTTATTAAATCTATGTATTGATGTATTATTGACTGCAATTGTGCATGGGATTGAAAATGAATGGATGCATGTCCAGTTGATAAAGTAATTAACCTGTAAAGTCCTATGATGATGGAACATTTGTCCAACTGAAGGATAATCTTTGTTTTTTGCACTTCAGCCACATGTGGGCATGCATACCTGTCCACACACACCTACGTACTGTACATATGGTAGGCACGGAAAGAATGTTACCATTTTGAAGCGAACTTAGCAGAAAAACTTTGAGCAAACTTTGAACGAATTTCCATCAAACTTTGTGCCAACTTCTACCGAAGTGCATGGAACTTCGCTTTGAAATTCATGGAAACCTGTACCGAAGTATGTGAAACTTCGAGCAAACTTCGCCCTAACTTCAAATGAATTTCGCTTGAACTTCGCGAATTGTATACTTTGCATGGTAACATTATTCATTATTTCCGTGCCTACCATATGTATGCAAACACTTGCATGATTGTATTTTGATGTACATTGTGGTATATACTGTATGATGCCTCACATGCTGATTTAACGACAATAGGATCAGTATATTTTCATCCATGATGCTATTGACGAGCTCATTGTGTGTGGGGACACCAGCATACCTTCTTCTAACATGAGGATCAAGGTGAACAAGATGCACAAGCAACTTCCAGGCAAAGACGCAACAGTCTTTGAACATCAGTTTGAGGTTAGTGGTATACTGTTCTATTGCATGTTTTGAGATGTGTGTATGTGTGTGTGTGTAGCATATTCGTTGTTTTTCTCTTTACCTCCTTGGCGTTTATGTACTCTTACAATGTATTGTATGTACTTTTGTTAGTTCAAGCCTGATTATGAGGTCTGCATTAACCAGAATGTGTTTTCCTTTCTGATAATTTTATTAATTGTCTGTCTGTGTATCTGACAACTGTACCTTTGTTTTTGGTATTGTTTGTCTTTAGCTTCTTCAGTCTGTCAGCCACACTCCACAAAGTGCCGAGATCTCTGAAGCTCTTTCTGAATCCAACAAGCCAAAGAATCGCAATCAGAAATACATTCCTTGTAAGGTTTATCTGTTGTGCACCATAAGTAAATTCTGTTCATGCTAATGTATGTACTCTGTGTGTGTGTGTGTGTGTGTGTGTGTGTGTGTGTGTGTGTGTGTGTGTGTGTGTGTGTGTGTGCGTGTGCACATGAAGTCTACTGGTGACCACATCATGTAGCTTTATGCAGAAGATATTGAAGTTTCACGAGTGTACATACTACATACGTACATAGGAATGTGTCCTATACTCGTGTACTTGTGATGTTTGCTTTTCTCTTTTCAGACAATCTTAGCAGGCCCAGACTTCTGTCTATGGGAATCCACAATGGTGCTGACTACATTAATGCCAGCTATGTTGATGTATGTGTTTTCTTTGCTTTCAGAAGTTGCAACTATGACCTTCCCCTTGCTTTCCATCCTGACAGGCTTACAAAGAAAGTAACTATTTCATATTGACACAAAGTCCTCTGTACTCCACTATCAAGGAATTCTGGTTGACTGTTTGGCAAGTAAAGTCTGCTTGTCTCGTCATGTTGTGTGACAAAGGTGAAGGAAAGCTGGTTAGTTGAATATTTGCAGCAAACACTGTGTTGTGGGCTATTTGCTTGCAGGACTGTCAGTGTTATGGGACTATGTGGTGTTGGGGCACTGTCTAGTGTTGTCTAGTGTTGTCTGGTGTTGTGGACTGGGTGGTATTTGGAGACTGTCTGGTGTCGGGAGACTGTGTGATGTTTAGAGACTATCTGGTGTTGTGGAGCAGATCTGGTATATCAAGAATATCAGCAGACAACACATATCTCTATCAGATAATTCTGTTCCATATGATTGCATTTAGGTTGTCTGTACCATTTTCTGTTAATGAGTATGTGGAATTTCATGAGTTGTGTGCAGAGAAGTGCTCTCTCTTTGGCCTGTACTGATCACCACTTGTACACACAGGATGCTTGTGTTCAGTTCTGGCCAGAGAAGACAGGAGAGGAAACACTTTATGGAAAAATTTCAGTGACCTTCAAATCGGAGGAGGAAAGTGAAGGATTTGTGACCAGAAAGTTTGAAATATCGGAGGAAGGAAGGGTTAGAGCATTGTAAAGGATTATGTGTATCTTATGTCAACTAAGCACAAATTTTAGAACTGTTTCATTTAATGAAAAGATATGTAAACTAATTCAGCAAACGTATGTTTGGTAGACTATATCTGTACATTAGCTATTTGTACATAATGTATTGTGGCTGGTCACACTGCTACTGCTTGCAGTGCCTCCAACCTTCCGGATTTGTCTGTATTTTTCCGAAAATGGGCTTGGGAATACGGACTAGGGATGCAGATTGGATAGTTACGGAAATTGATGACCACCTTTGGGGGACAGAAATGGCTGCCTCTAAGAGTAAAACAACTTTCAATAGTGTAAATTTGTCACTATCTGTGATCGAAATTGGTATCGATTTAGTTTCCGAGCTTATCTACCCTCTTAGTGACTGCAGTGAAAAGCCTGTGTCCAAAAGAAATGCAAAATGTCCGCTTTGGAGAACAATTCCGTCCTTACAAACATACATTCAGCCGAAGTTGGACGTTGCGGTAGCGTATTCACCCGTCTCAAAGAGAGACACTTGAGCCTGCTAACACCTTTGTTTAAGCTCCTTTTAGTTGCACTAAACCGAGCAATGGCCATTTCTGTTCGTTTTTCCTTAGTACTTCTATTCAAGCAACATTGTTAGCAAAATTTCAACTTATAATGTATTGTGATGTGAAATTCTACGGATGAACCTTCAAAAATATGGATATTGTTTGATATTTATACTGATTGGGAATCCAGCAGATTGGAGGCACTGTGCTTGTGTCCTAGAGAAAGTTAAAGAAAATCATTGCAACCTGAACTATGTTTACTTATTGTGCATTGTACATGTACGTACGAGTGCACATGTCATTCCCTAGTTTCCTCTTCCCTTAGTGTCCTATTGGATGTATGCTGTATATACCCTTGTATGTGCATGCTACCTAATGTTGTATTATATTAATCCACTATCTCAGAACTCACCCCCAAACCGTGTTACCTTGCTCCACTATTGTTGGCCGGATGAAGGCTGCCCAACTGATCACAAACCTCTCTTAAAGATTATTGGCAGTGTTGAGAAGATCCAGCAGGCAACAGGGAACAATCCCATTGTTGTCATGTGCCAGTGAGTGGTCATGTCTGTCTCACTTTGTCTTGAACTGTCTTAACCCTTTATTGTGGACAGGCCACTATAGTGGCTCGCGCGTGACCAATCCGTGTTGTGGGCTATGTGGTGAAATTGCGTGACCGTTATTGTGGACGGGCCACTATAGTGGTGCCTTCTTTTTCTATCATTTTTGGAGCGAAGTGGATTACTTTGGTCACAACTAACGCTTTTAAAGCTAGCCAAGCCTTCTTGAAGCACAACTGAATACATAACTAAGAAAAATTTGCACACACTGACTTGTAAAAGGTTGAAACGTAAGGGTATAAAAGTTCCGCCGACAGGTGAAATAAGTAAGACAAGGTTCGAAAAGGCTTCCTTTCCATTCATAAACTTTACAAATGTAGCGCTATCCACAGTAGGCTAAGGAACAGACCAAACTTGTGCAGTTTGTTCAGTAGCAGCTGAAGAAATAGCACTGAAGATGGTAGAAAGCAAGCAAAGAATCTTCGGTGCGAAATCCGACGAACGATAACATTTCCTCTTGATTTTCGACATCATTTCGAAAGATCACTCTATTGAGGGCACAAAACAAGTACAGTTGGAGCCAGTACAATATGAAAGTGCTTGTAACTGTTCGTTTTAGCCCACAACTATATTTCTAGAAAACCAAATCATTGTAAAACTTTGCATAATTCCGCATATCATCGCATAATCTCTGCATAACACCGAATTTTAGTTCTTTTTTGTACTATTTATTATTAGTTCTAACTTCGTTGTAATGTGTACCACAGCCCTCAAATTTCTAGCATGTGCCCTTATCACCCCACGTAGCCTGCATATACAATTTGAACAAGTTTCGCTAAGATTCGCTTATCTCCCACAGCCACATATTGAGCCACTATAGTGGCCCGTCCACAACAACGCGTTTTTCACGAGCGCGCATGTCCCACAATAAAGGAATAAAGTGAAAAAGAACGTTGGAAATTGACAAAGTTGCTTATAGTAATTGTGTGTTTTGGAGAGTACCTTGGGTAGTGTATATGCCTCATTCCATCTCTACGTACATCTATAGTATAGTATACAGACTGTCCAATCATCCTGATTTAGGGGGATTGTCCTGATTTTTAAGCTTCTGTCCCGAGTCCAACTGGGACAGTATTTGTCCCGATAAGTGAGCATTGATTCAGATATAATGACCATTAGAGATCCGAATGTATATATTTGAGAGTAAATTTTGGAATATTAGCTCAAAATGTTCAGTAAATTAGACACTTCTGAGACCTAAAGCTAACTGCCCTAAAGGTGGCCATTTTATATGACGTCATATCAACTGAAGTGCATACAGGAAGGTAGTTAGAACCTGTTATAGCATAGTATCTATGGTTATAGTCCTGTATGTATGTGATGTTGGCAGCTGGTACATATACACTGACATGCCACAACCTTAGCTTGATATATGTCCCTATTTAGGGTGATGTCTAGGTTGGACAGTCTGGGTATATGTATACAGTGTACTGTACACGAACCATCAATACTGCCCAGAGTATTTATAACCCTCCGTGTGTTGCTTGGATTGTGGGTATTACTTGTTTGTAGTATCATTAATCTAGTGGTTGCATGTTTAGCTTGCTGTAGAGCATTTTTCGTGTGACAATTGATTCTCCATGTGAACTGTGAATGGTTGTTTTGTTGACATGCAAGTGAAACACCACGAAAATGTTTATTGTGCTAATAATTATGGAAGAAAATTTGCATGCCAGATTTGACAATGCTTTTTGATCATCCCTTCACTTCAGTTCACTGGATCACTATAATGTTATGTTGGGAAAACAGGCGTTCTCACTATTTTGAAAGTCTTCCTTATTTTAGGCGGTTTGAAGAGTGGAAAACAGGATTGTTGCTCATAATGTTTTGTTGTAAATAACCCCTCTCCCCTCCCCCAATTTTTGAGTGGTTCACTCCTTATTCCAGTAAACCGAATATTGATCAAAAACTACTATGTATTTAAAGCTAGTTTTCTTCTTTTATTGTTATGTTAACATTGTCTAGTGTACAAACTTGCTCCAAGCCCTTCAGGATTCAAATGACATTCTCGTTTATTTTGGACAACATTTTTATGATGGCCGTTTTTAGGTGACATTAGCAGACATTTAATAAATACTCTGTGATAGTGGATAGTGAGTGAATACTTCTGATGTAAATCTATTGTGTGATGTGTGGGAATACTGTATGTACACTTGTACATTTCTTTGTGTACGGAAATGTGCACATGTTGTGATTGCTCTTTCTCTGCCTTGTGTTCTGTGTAGGGATGGTACAGGGCGCTCTGGGGCTTTTGCTCAAATTGTCAGTCAAATTGAGCGGATGAAAGTGGAGGGAACAGTGGACTACTTCCAGAGCATCAAGCTAGCTCGTATCCAGCGTGCACATCTTGTTTACTCACAGGTATTGGCCGATATGTGAAAGAATGGTGCACCCTGTTCCTACCAGCAAGCCAAGTTTAACATGCATTGGTATCGTGATCCTGTGGTTATTCTCAATTAACTTTTAAATTAGTTTTCAACCCCCTTCAGCCTACGCTTCTACCTTTTTAATATGAATGTTGACTTTGTTTGGTTTCTTTATCTATACACTCAAATTCAATATCACGCCTTTCAGCTAAGACAGTATGCATACATATCTACACATTACTTGTGTGGTAGGGAAGGGGCTTGATGTACATTACATTGTATGATGCTTAATCATTGTATTTGTGTCTGATTTGAATTGTGTTATGAAAGGAATAAGTATTATGATTGGTCTCCTCCCACAGGAGCTGTATGTATTCTGCCATGAATTCCTCTTGTCCTATTTGGACTCCTTCGAAGGATATTCCAACTTTGAATTTAAGCGACCCACCAAGTGACATCTTGTGTATTGAATTAAAAGGCTTACTCTCTATGGCATATTGTATTTGTGCTTATGATTGGTTATATTTTACAGAGTGTACATGCGATAGTGGTAGCATTTTGTATGACTGTACTAAAAGATTGCATGTTTACAAGAATTGTATTACTATTGCAATTTACTGTAGTATCTAGTACTGTACTATAGCGAATGACAATTGAAAACAGGTTTAAATGTAATTGTATTATTTACATTATCTTGTGCTTGCATTATACTATAATAATGTGTATTGTATTGTGAAATGTGAATGTGTGTACTCGATCCTTGTGCTGTGCAGTTTTTATGGTTGACATGAGAAGTGGCATACATTCAGCCGTGCGTAGCAGACGATACATACATACTTGTACATATATGCCATTTAAGTGTGTACATACCTTAAAGCTGCGAATGCATCATATTGTAATTATAATATTGTAAACGTTATGTGCATGACAATGCAATGTATATTTTTGCAAAACTCCTTTTTAAAGTTAATGATTTGTGCAACTTTATATATGAAGTGTATAAATCTTATAAGTATATACGATCGATGTTTTTGAAATGCTATCAATAACATATTTTTGGGGCGAATTATGATGTATAATATTATATAGTGGGTAATATTCCTGGGGGGGGGGGGGGGGGGGGGGTTAAAAATTGTGGTTTTTGTGGTTGGGAAGGGCCCGGAGCCATGCACAAAATATATATTTTCCCAATTTTAGTAACCATGCATGCATGCTCATGGCCACGTTATAGTGGTTCTGTACCATGCATGTGCACATGCATGATAATATTATATTATGCAGCTAGATTTGCATGCATGGATCGAGAATTTAAGATCAAAGGAAATGCATGCAGCTATATAGTCTCTTGAACTCAGTATAGGTCCTTATTGAGGATCAAACTTTATATAAGGATGGCATGCAACTGCAGCAGTATATCTAATCCCAATGAACTATATATATAGTGCGTTCAGCATGCTAGCTAGCGCTGTTATATTGTTATATACTGTATAATTGCCAACATGCAAGGAAGTGGGCTACATTACTGGCATGTAAAAGGACTAGCTACCTGCAGTTTGCCTTTAGCATTAATTGAAATTTATCACCAGCTTCAGCTTCCTAAATGTCTTTTCACTAATTATAATGCATGGTAGCCTCAAACCATATGCATGGCTTGAATTAACTTCCTATATATAGGAATTAGCCATTTTCTTAAAATTATAACTTCTTTCCAGTGCGAACTACAAATTTTTGACCATGAATAAGTAATTTTTATGATTCACAAAAATTACTGGTTATATGGTAATTATTAATGATGTAATTATACATGTGGGTAAAGATTTTTGCAAAGGGGAATTTGATCCCTTGCATATATATATTACAATACATTCCATGCATGCATGCACCTAGCTATAGCTATATACATAACATATATGCAGTAAAAGCTGGTCTGAAATTGTATATAGTTATATATTGTTACAGTGAAACCTGTCTCATAGTCACTGTTCAAGGAAAGTATTATATATGTACTTTCAAACATACATGCATGCATATGTGCAGATTGTATTTTTACCTTATATCTTCATACATATGCTCTTTAATTAAAGTACTTATAATGTATGGAAATAAGTGAATTACTCTAAAGTGTAGATGTGGATATAGCATATTATATGCATGCATGTTTGCAGTCAACATAATATTATGTATACTGCACGAATCTCAAATACAATAATAATACTTTTAATTTCCAAGCATATTTTAATCAGTACAATTTAATATTATCATTATTCTCGCAACATGTACAGACATAATAAAAATAAAATTGGATTATATATTACAGCAAATGGCCATGGGTCACATGTACTGCCTTGCACAGACGATGGATGGCCAGGAGGCAACTAAAGTGATACGTACAGATGTACATCAGGATAGTTTTAGACAAGGTCGATTCAATGCATGCATTGATCAGCATAATCTTCCATTCTCTGCATGTTAACGCCTGTCATTAAATTGTATCCTGACAGGTGTTGTCGGCTTAAGAACGGTTCTACCAGCATATTCCAACTGAGCAATGTCAGTTTCAAGATTGAAATTTCTTGCAATCTAAAATACACACAAGAGATCAGCATCAGCGTATTATGTATTGTGTACAGTAGATCCATGCACAAACAAAGTAGTTTTTATTTAAGTAAAAGTTACAGTAGCTTTCCAGTACGTATATCTCACCTCAACCAGTAGTAAGTTGAGTTCGAGTTCAGCCAAGCGACGACCTGCATGTGATTGGTTTGAAGATAGTCTATGCATATCTAAAAGGCACTTGGGTTTAAGCATTAATGTATACTTCTCATAACATCAAGAAAAATTAATGCTATCAGATCGAGGTGTATCAAAATAGTTATCATATAAGTTAGGTCTTAGTGTTAAATTTATAATACTAATTTTATTTAATCTCAAGTACGCATAATCAAGCATGTTTCTGACATATTATTCAATTGTCAGTGAATTAACTCCAATCCCAATCTAAACTATGTATGCATACATATATAGGTCATTGTAATACTGTTATCATCTGTTTTGACATGCATACAAACAAATGTAGAAGTGCATGCATATGACATTGTATGTCTTGCACAGATAGATCTGGAACTGACTGTTAAATATTTGGTCAAGGATAGTATTATAACTTACGATGTTATACTCCTAAATCCCAATGTATGAGAATGTACATAAAGTTGATGAGAACATATTATGCATATTATATGTATTTTAGATACAGAATTTATAACCACAAAGATTTAAGTAACCATTTAATGATATGTATTAATTTTGTACATACGCAGACACATCCCCTTACATACATACATGCTAACTGTAACAGCCTCAAGGACCAAAACCAAAGGGAAGTACAGATACATCTTCTTACACACATGCTAACCGTAACAAGCTCGAGGACCAAAGCCAAAGGGAAGATGTGCAAAAGCATTCTTCTTTTTTGACTCTCTTGTCCAGCGATCAGGATTGAATGTCAATGGGTCTTTAAATATTGTGGGATCTCTAGACATACTGTAGCCATCTGTGGCAATCCAAGTCTGTAAGACGAATGAAACCAGCAATACAAATTACTCAGAATAGAATGATTGAATGCTGCAGCTGTTGAAGGGACTTACGTACATTTTACTGTAAATCATCAATCATCACCATAATTGGTGGGTTAAATGTGATTACATACAGGTACTATAGTTGACTGCAATTGCTCCTTCTAAAGATGTGTGTACACAGATCTAAGGGTTTTACGAACATTAATTGATTGCTTGAAAAGTAAACTTAACAGGTCTAGAATCAAGTACTGTACATATGTTGATACATGGTAATATATACTATGCACAGTATATGTACGTCATGTACTTACGCACCATTCAGAAATAACGCATGTAGGACATGTCCATTTGCACTTAAATGGCTTCCGAAGTCGGCGAACTCGCTACAAAACTCCTCAGTTTCTTACTTGCACAAATCAAAATGGACAGTTAATGATCTCAAAGCAGTATAAACACATCTAAGCTACTTGTTGCGCTACTTTTGAACCAAATATTTTCCTTTGGTGTCCGAATAATCGACGATTCATCCGACTGTCCCAATCAGCAGTTATTGGACTGGAGTAAATCAGAGCGTAGGCCTAGAGACACAGAATATGGACTAAAATGTTCCTATCAGTGATACCTAACGTTCTACCCATGGGGATTTTGAATACCAAAACAGTTTTAAAGATATTCAAGAAAAACTTATAAAATGTTCTGAATTATTCCGCAATAACTCCCTAGAAAAGCGCAGCATCAAAACCCCCATGGGTAAAAAGTTGAAGTACCCAACACTGATAAGGATAAAACCCTCGGAAGGCTCCTAGGACGATCCTCTGATTTACTCCACGACATGGCAGTTTGCTGACAAGATCTCCTTCACAAAGAGCCGCCTTTCACATGACAGTCATGTGATTTTTTATGTGACGTCATCCTAGACTTTCTTTGCAGCTCCAAAGTGAGGACGATCTCGAAGCCTTGAAGTGGATTAACAAGGGAGTAATCGATACGCAAGCGAAATCAAGTTCGATGGAAACATCCCATTCTGATCTATAAGCCATTTTCAGCAAAATCAGGAATTGATTGGAGTCAAGCGTCGGCAACAAAGAAACCTGAGTCGAACCGTCGGCGATCGGCAACATCGAGGTGTGCGATCTTTGTTTAACGCGCTAGTCAGTGTTACGTTGATACTTTAGAATGTCTTCGTTCAACCTATTAACTGATTGTACATGTCCTGGGCATCATTCGATCTCGAATGATTTGCAGTTCGTGCTAACAAATACTGATCGTAAATGCGATCCTTTAAGTTTTCTATAAAAAGAAGTGTATCTGAGATCAATCGTGCCCGAAATAGCATTTGCAAAAGCGTGAGTGCAGAATAACGCTAACAAACCTGAGTCTGTGAACAAAATACTTCATCACGCACGTGTCACATGACTTGAAGCCTTACGTAGGAATTTTTAGGCCAAATTCCAGCTCATTAACACCATTACGAGATTTTGGACATGTCCCACATGCGAACGGGATAAAACACAGATGCAGATTTCGGTGGATACCAAATCTAGTAAATTCTCATTGATCTGCCACCACTTTGTCTGCCAAACCATTTTACGTATCTGCCATCAATTTTGTGCATGAATTGATGGAAAAGGCTACACATTGATTTAGGTAATCCACCAAACTCATTAATTCACTCAAGTTCTTCAGAACAAATTGTGGTGGATAAATAAGAATTCACTGTAGACAAAGTTAGCCAAACAGTGAAGCGAGCAACTCACTCCTTTGGGAATAGCATATCCATCTAAGGTCATGTCCTTAGCAATAGATCTTATATTGCCTCCAACAATGGGATGCATCCTGAAATGGACCAAAAGGACAAGAATACAGTTGATGGCTACACACTTATGCAACACGTAAGGTAATCTGTTTAAAAATACTGGATTGCTTACTTCATGAAATGGTTTTGCATGCTGTATGACAGTAGAAAAGTATGGTGGGTCTGAGCGGCTCACATGCACCATAGATACTCCAAACATGCATGTTTGGAGTATCTATGCTTACACATGCATAAACACACAAAACCTCTCTAAATTGGACACCCTTAAGATTTTTGACATACATAATACCACTCTTAGTGTGTGCTATATAATGTGTTCTAACCAATCATTGTAGGGTATAGGGTATTCTTACTTAATCTGGGGAACCTTTAGCCAGAGGCTACTGTAAGAGGCACCCAGAAATTGTTCTTGATGTACACTCTGAAGAAGACCACAGAATGTAGTTGAAATGTGAGTTACCAATATATTCTGATTGTGACAAGTGTTTCAGTTGGATGAAGATAGAACCATGGCAAGAAACCCTCAGGATCAGTGAAAATGTTCAGTCTATAGGCCTGGGCGGGGTTTCTAGATTAGAAGCACTCAACCTGTACAACAAAATTTTTATTGAACAAGCAAAAATCAAAAGTTTAAATCAGTAAAACACGTAGTTGCATGGTAGATGTAAGCCAAGTGGTAAAAGGAAATTGGAATTTATCACCTTTTCTGTATACGTACATACATGCATTGTAGTATGCACATGTATGTGTAACATGTGAATCAGTCTGAAATGATCCCTCAGTGATCTGGAACCCACTCTGAACTGATTTTGTTTTCTTACATCCTGCTGAGTCAGATCTCACCTCAGTGTCTCAGTAATGATGTTCTTTGCATAAGGCAGCTTCTGTAAATCCTGTACTGTTGGTACACCGTGTTCACCAACAACAGACAGTACCTCCTCTCTCAGTTTCTCCTGAACATGAGGGTTCTTGGCCAGTTCATACAACATACTTGTTGCAGTCACAGATGTCTGCCACAAACAACAAGTAGGTTATGTCATCCTCATAAGTATGCACAGATACGGAATAATTATGTTGAGTTGTATACGCAGGTATGTATGAACATGTATGTACATAGCTTTGAAATGCAAAACAGTATAGGCTAGAGACTGCATGCCATCTGTGTACAGAAGTATGTAAGTTCATATCATGTATGTATATACAGGTGCTAATTAGAATGGGCCGTCTAGTTAAAGGTCAATCACTACAGATATGTATAGGTAGTGTTTAGAACTTCATGTTGGCACATGGTTCAGCCTACCATATGGCTTCTATTGATAGATGGTGCTTGTATGTAGGTGGCATATGAGGCAGGTTTCAAAGTAAGCACACATGTACATTGGGTGATTGTGTGATGAAGTGAAATTGCATGGATGTATTGTAGGCATGTACATACATGTGTATGCATGGTCATTCCTATGTTTCTTTCACACAGTATGAACATACCGTATCAATTCCCGCTGAAAGAAAGTCGCGTACAAGCACATACATATCCTTTTTTGTGAAATTATCATTCAGCAACCACTGTTCAAGGAACCCCACACATTCTTCTTCAGGGTTTTCCAGTTGCGAAAGCTTGACTATCTTCTCCTCAATTAGTTCTTTTGTTATTTCTTCAAGAGTGTGAACACATTCCAGAAATCTCACACTAGCTGGTGTAGGGAGGAGTTTGTACCAAGGTATGATAGCAAACATTGGTCCCAGTCCGTCAATAAACGAAACTCCAGCTTTTTGGAACTTCTTCATCCGTGGGGTGGGATTGGAAAAAACATGCAAGCTTTCACCAAGGATGAAGATTCCAATGCCTGCAGAGAGGGGCAACAAATACGAGTGTCTACCAAAAGACTCAAAACACTTGAAATAAAAGGATGGATGCACATTAATTAATATTCAGTATAAAAAGTAGATAAAAATAAAGCACATTTTTAATTCAACTCAATTAACAGTTCAACAGTCAAGATAATACATTTTCGTAAAATGACTGAAGTAGAACATTCACATACCTAGAGAGCGATAAGAACATTGCATGTTCTTGTGTATATGTATATACGTATGAGTATTTTTCTTTTATTCACATTGTATTTGTTGATTTGAATAAGTTTACCACATTAACATGTACCTTCAAAGGACCAGTCCATGAGAGGCTCGAGAACATCATCAACATAGTTGTTGACTCCGCGATGTTCTCTGAAGTACTGCACCACATCTCCAGCTACTTCATGGATCAGTGGAGTGAACTCCAGCACCTTTCTAGGAACAACCTGCTTGTTGGACTTGCTACGGAGTGTACGCCATTCATCCCAGTTGCTAAGTAATGCAGGTCAACAAATGCACAATCATGACACAATCCTTTGGTAAACTGTTGTAACAGTTGTTGTATGTGTGTGTGGGAGAGGAGGGGGAGGTGTTACACATTACTCACATACCATGCCTAGGATTCATTCCAATGGGTGTAGAGAAACCTACATCCTAAGTAATGCAGCTTTCCCTCTTTTCCCCATTCCCCCAAAATATTGGATAGAAATTGTGGAATTGTTCCCCAAAGTATGCAAACTTCACTGACAATCAAAACCTTAAATTCTGTATGTCCATAGGATTGGAGAGTGGACACAATTAGAAACAGCAAATTAATGTCATAACTGACTTTGTTGGTAATTTATACTTAGTCTAGTTCTGAAGAAAAGAAACAAGCATTCCAAGGGTTTCAGTGTGGGTGGGTGAGGAGGGAACCTACGTACAGTCCTCTCCCTTTATGTTAGAACTATTGGCTACAACATATACAATATTATGTATGATACATTATTATTATGGGTAATACTATACATTATATATATATTCTTTTCAGCCTGAATCTCCATATATCCACCACCAGTCTCTGCAGTCAGAGCTCAGGCTCTTCTACTTGGATGATGGGACTATGGGTGGTAATCTCCAGGATATGACAAAATTAAAACTTGCAGCTGATTGAGCAAGTGGCAACCCCCGCAAGAGTGAGATTATCTGTGTGGATGACGAAACCAAAAGTGTCAATGCTTGGTTCTCTCCACATCTCGGCATGCTAACCCATCTGAGGCTTGCCTACTGGGCTCTCCCATTGGCAGCGCCTTGAGAGTGTTGAGACAGTGCTCAAGTCCAAGCAGAGGTCCTTTGAGCTCCTAGGTAAGAGACTTAAGCTACGTACACTCCATACGCATGATGTCCTTTAAATTTGTCTTTTGAGGAATACCATAGCTCTACCAAAGATCCTGTACATCCTCTGCACAACACCCTGCGTTTCCTCTCTAACCCTGTTTGAATTGGATTGCACCCCAAAATCTCTCTTAGAAGCGATTTGCAATGCATCATTGAGCGATGAGAGTTGGTCTCAAGCTTCCCTTCCCATTCGGGTAGGCGGGCTTAGTATCAGGAAGTTCACCATGCTGGTTCAATGTGCCTTTTTAGCATCAGCTTCTGGCTCTTCCTCAATAACACAAAGAATTTTGCCCTCATCAATGACCATTGCAGTATGCCCCTTCAAGGATGCAGCTTTGACTCTTTGGTCCAAGGGACATGACTTTGAAGCTCCAATTGGTGACAGTATATCTAGTCAGAAGGTTTGGGATACATACTCCCCACATCGAAGCGACTCTTTCATCACTTCTCTCCTCGGCTGATGAGATTTCGAGGGCACGCCTGTTAGCATATCAGCGAAGAGAATCAGGAGCCTAGCTCAGTGCTCCCCCGGTGGCATGGATGGATAATAGCACAGTGAGGATCGCAGTTGGTCTTCGATTGGGTACACATTAGTGTACGCCCCATTGATGTGTCCTTTGTAGAAACCAAGCATTGAAACTTTTGGTTTCTTCATCTACAAAGATAGTCTCACTCTTGCTGAGGTTGAGGACGAGACCTAAATCTTCTGCCGCTTGCTCAATCAGCTGCAAGTTTTCTGTCACATCCTTGAGATTACCACCCATAGTCCCACATCCAAGTAGAAGAGATGCTCAGCTAATGCAATCACACTTTTCTATAATCACCGCAGACGTCAGCTAATGGGGATTATATAATATAGACATACTTATATGTACAACAATCTCCTTGTTGTGTGTGCATAGGGGGTTGGGGGGCTACATACATTCAGACTCTCTAACACTTTCATACTCTACTTCTCACTAATATGTACATGCAGACTTCCCTGTACACCTAACATGACTATAGTAGTGTATTTCTGCCCTCCCTTAACTGTTGTGAAATTAAAAATAAGCATACAGGTTACAGGTAGCCTATAGGAAGTAAGAGTTTACGGAATATTTTGCCCCTAATTAAGGCTTCTCCAGGACCACTAAGACTTGTATTATAATCCTCAATATTATTACTGAGCGGTTCAGTGTGGTTAAGTGTTTCTGTTGTATAGGGGAGTCTGATTGTGGTACCCACTTACTTAATTGTATATTTTGGCCAATAAGGGGTTTCTGTGTGTGCAAATTGCAAGTCGACATCAAAGTAAACTAGCAGCAAAGTGGAATCATTCAAAGTGATGGCAGAAATGCACAAAGATTCAGGAGATTCGAAGCAAGATCACGACGTGCAAATTCTGTCATCCATGTTATGTACAACCTTTAAGGCAGAACGTGGGTTATGTAGTTCTCCGGACAGGCATGAGACCATCTTTTATATCCATGCCTCAGGCCGCATAGAATGCTGTGGATAATTTTAAAGTACTCAGTGACACGTTTAAAGAGGCATAAACTTGGGCTATAATGATAAAATATTGCCTTAAAAATCTACGAACTAGGAAATTAGCATAGATATATATCTATGTACGCATGTACGTAGATGCATTGTGTGTGGTAAGCTCAAGCTCACTCTATAACAAGCCCAGTTCCAAATCCGTTCTTGTTCATGAACCACACAATGTTTTCTCCTCCCGGACGGTGTGGCATCTCCCCTTCGTTCCTGTGCATGGCAGCAGCATGTTCAGGGTTTGTAGTCGTTAGTAGGGCATGCGACATGAAAGGTATTGGTATGCGATACAACCTTCCCTCGACCGATTGAAGCACAGCTTCCGACGTCTTGTGGTATTCATCTCCTGGGAAGATGATTCTGTAGAGAGCCAGCCATTTGTTCGCACCTCCGGGATAAGGGATGTCGTCCACTGTCTTTACTGCCTGATCTACTGATCCAAGATTGTTATTTACGGCTACTGTACTTCGATATCGCTGACCACCTGCTGCAGACAAAGTAAAGCTCGAGCGTACAGCTCCTTTCAGGCTTTGGGACAAACGCAATATCACGCTACTCCTTTGAAACATCTTCGCTGACGGAGAGTACGGCAAAATAATGATGAAAGTCCGACTTGTGACACCCAGTAGTATACGTACTAGAGACACGATTCTATTTCAGATGACACAAGGTGATCACGACTAGCTACAGCTGCCCACGCGTGCAGGAAGCCATAAAGCCACAGTGATATCTGTGTATAAACAGTGCAACATTTTAGGACACAGGAAAAAAAAGAGGTGCATATGTTTTGGATCACATAACACTTGCACAAAGTTACACAACTTGAATCCTATATACACATGCATGCATACATGAAGGCCGTTATATATGCTGGCTTTCAGTGGCTGTTGTTTGATACGTACTGAGGAGATATTGTGATCAAGTGACAACATGCAAAGTTAATTCCCTGTCAAACACAGGGAAACATACCTTTTCAAATGGGGGCACACTACAAACGCATTTCCTGTCAACACACAGGGAATCGTACATTACCTTAATGGGGGTATGCTTACCAATTGGCCAAATGCTTACAAAGTGCATTCCCTGCCAAACACAGGGAAGCATACATTCAAGTATGGGGGTATGCTTACAAACTGACCAGATGCTACAAAGCTTGTGCATTCCCTGCCAACGCAGGCTAGGGAAACATACATTCAATAGAATGGCGGTACCCTTACAGGCTGACCAGATGCTTACAAAGTGCATTCGTGTCAAACACAGGGAAACATACATTCAGGAATGAGGGTACGCTTACAAACTGATCAAATGCTTACAAAGTGTATTCCCTGCCAAACACATGGAAACATACATTTGAGAATGGGGGTACGTTTACAAACTGCATGACCAGATGCTTACAAAGTGCATACCCTGTCAAAAACAGGGAAACATACATTCAAGAATGAGGGTATGCTTACAAACTGACCAAAATTACAATTCTCTGTCAAACACAGGGAAAAATACATTAAAGAATGGAGGTACGCTTACAAACTGACCAGATGCTTACAAAGCTCCCATGCATGTAAAAAGGTGTGTTTCCCTGTGTTTGACACAGATTGCACTTTGTAAGCATTTGATCAGTTTGCAAGCGTATCCCTATCCCCATTCTTGAATGTATGTTTCCCGGTGTTTGACAGGGAATGCACTTTCAAGTAAGCATTTGGCCAGTTTGTAAGCGTACCCCCATTTCAAAATGTATGTTTCCCTGTGTTTGTCTGGGAATACACTTTGTAAGCATTTGATCAGTTTGTAAACATACCCCCATTCCTGAATGTATGTTTCCCTGTGTTTGGTAGGGAATGCACTTTGTAAGCATTTGGCCAGTTTGTTAGCGTACCGCCATTCTTGAATGTATGCTGTTTCCCTGTGTTTGACAGGGAATGCACTTTGTAAGCATCTGGTCAGTTTTATCTGTACCCACATCTTAAAGTGTGGGTTTCCCTGTGTTTGACAGGGAATGTGCTTTGCAAGCTGGTGTACATAATCAGTATCCTTGTTTCAGAATGTACATTTCCCTGTTTTTCAGTTGGAAACTATCATTGCTGACAGTAGCTTTGATTTATGTGGCCAGTATTGGTTTCTACACAATTCAACTGTTACAGAATATTTAGAAGAATTTGAAACTTAAGTTGCAATCTTTTGTCCTTGATATAGTAGAACACTTATTTTTTTCCTTGTTCTAAGATGTAGCCCCATATGGTGTATAAAGCTAGACCATGCATGCACTCAAGAGGTGTGAAAGATCAACGGCAACATGCTGGATATTTTTTTCATAAACCCTTCTTAATAATTGAATCTTCCTTATGGTCTTGCCTTTGGGTGGATGATTTAGACGCTGGTATTCTGGTAGCTGCAGGTGTTCAGATTAAACCCGCATAACTTAAAAATTAATGTCTACTGAGCCTATTGCATGTTCTAAATCCATCAGCAGAGATGTCAGCCTGATCCATTGTTGTGGCTTTCTGATTTTTAACTCTTTGCTTGTTTGGCTATATCCATATGTTGCATGATTATATAGAAGCACATTCTTTGACCATGAATACATGGGATAGCTATAGAGTGATATAAATTTTTAAATGCATGATCATGCATGCAGCTGGTGAAGGGTCATGCATTTATGGTGGACTTTATAGTCCTTTGTACATATATGCACTGTTTAGTGCAAATTTTATTCTAGATCTGAACGTTACAGTATAATATACCTACCGATCACAGTGAAGCCTCTCTAATCTGACACCTCTGTATAATCCAACATCCTCTTTGATCCTACAAGCCAAATTTAAGGTGTTTTCTGATTTTTACATTTTATCCATGTTATACCCTCTCCCCTCCTCCCCCATAGCATAAATACAAGCATGCATCAAATCAATTTCTGCTATACAAACACTGACAATACATTGCAACTCATACAATCAAGTCATGCATGGGTCTTTCTGTCATTAAATTGTACCCTAACTGGTCCTGCTGGTTTAAGAATGTTTCTTCCAGCAGACTTTAGCTCGGTCAAATCAGAATGAAGATCAAAATTCCTTGATATCTGCACAAGAACAAGAATTCAAGGTAGCAAAAAAACAAGCTGAGCAGACAGCCTTCGGACAATTTCTACCAATGGAAATCCCATTAAATTTTGATAATATGGACCTATTGTTGCCATGTACTACACTCTGCTGCAATCACATATTATTAGACTAAGCCAAATTCCTTGCATGTGAAGGCAGGTCATCACTTGTATGAGATTGGCAGAAAGCTTTCAGAAAGGAGTTTTCTCTACTTTGAATGCACCTGTCTTGCTGGGCTGAGCTGCATGGCATTTAACAGGGCAGTAGCCTCCACTGCTTCTAGGTAAGTACAAGTACATTCATACCTGGTCCTGATGCTCTATCTTTGTCTACTTTGTTGCTTTGAAACAGTGTCTAAAGAGTGCACGAATACAATGCTATATCAACGCTTAGTCTAGACAGCTACGTACCCCACCAACACTACATGCTTTCCACATAGTACAGGCACCTAGGGCATTGTGTGTTTTGTCCTTACATGTACAGTACTCCATTTGGGAAATTAGGACAAAAGAGATACACAGTGCACACACACTACACTCGGCTACCTGTGTAGCATGAAGTTATAAGTACTTTTATATAGCTAATTGTTCTTTCTGAGTGTGATCAACCTCAGTCTCATGCACGTCATCGGCAAAAGTTTATTCTTTGTTGGGCCATATGTGTGGGTGTGTACACAGACTCTAATGGATTGAGAGTGGAAGGTCAACATCTGATCATGAGCCTATGACACAATCACTTCCTTCCTGTGCAGCCATACCCAAGGAATAATTAGTACATCTGATTGGAGGGATTCTGTACTACACACATCTGCAGAGCAACTATACACACCTGCAAAGGAACTATTCACACCTGGGGAGGAAGTATACACGCCTGAAGAGGGATTATTTAGCAGTTAAGACATAGGTGTGAGGGACACATGTATGGTGAATGCACTTAATATATGCCATACAGCCCAAGTGCATATGTCTCAACCATTATAACAGGTGTGTAGACCCTCCCCTGGTGTGTAGTTGGGCAACCCCTAGAAGACTTTCTCGGCTATGACGCTAAGTTCACTTTCCATTGTGATAATAAAGATTGGTTTTGTTTGCGTTCGATTTAGAGCATACTTCTTCGGAACAATATTTAAAAGGAACAGTACAAAGAAGTATTTACCTGAAATCACACTTTTACCAGTATAAAAAACTGAATACCCATGTTTTACAAAATATAAAACCACTGTACGTATAATCATGCCATTACCATGATAACGGATCGATGCTATATGCACCTGGAGTGAACTATATACACTTTGGAGTAACTATGCACACCCAGGGGGGAACTACACACTGGATGAGGAACTACACACACGGGAAGGCGCTACACACTGGAGGAGGAACTACACACCTGGGGAGGAACTACACACCAGGGGAGGAACTACACACTAGGGGAGGAACTACACACCTGGGGAGGAATTACACACCTGGGGAGAAACTAC
Source organism: Halisarca cf. caerulea (assembly GCA_963170055.1). NCBI lineage: Eukaryota > Metazoa > Porifera > Demospongiae > Chondrillida > Halisarcidae > Halisarca > Halisarca cf. caerulea. The sequence goes on from CAUJGJ010000005.1 coordinate 231,576, forward strand.
ATACCTGGGGAGGAACCACACACCAGGGGAGGAACTACACACCAGGGGAGGAATTACACACCTGGGGAGGAACTACACACTGGAGGAGGAATTACACACCAGGGGAGGAACTACTCAGCTGGGGAGGAACTACACACTGGATGAGGAAGTACTCACTGGAGGAGGAATTACACACCTGGGGAGGAACTACACACCAGGGGAGAAACTACACACCTGGGGTAGAACTACATCTGAGAGCAACTACATAATATAAGGAGGTACCACATACCTTCGGCAACCCAAGGCAATTTACATATCTTTTTACATCAATAAGGCTGGCCACACGGTATGACATAGGTATAACTGGTTTGGATAGACACGGTTATAGAGCTCATCTCTGGTAGTGAGAACTTACCTGTACAAGTAGAAGAGTGAGCTCAAGTTCTGCCAAACGTCGACCTGTGTGACAAAGTGGGAGATAGAGGAAAGTGTACTAGCCACACATGCTGTGATTGCATGCGCAGGTACATGCATACATGTGACTGTACGTACACATGATTGTGTATGGCAGCAGTGTACCCCTTGTCAGACACTAATGCATCCCTCAACAGGTAAATAGATCTACATGCACACACTAATCCAACAGAATCAGTAGTTCTTTCTCAGAATGTATACTGCAGAGGCACAAATCTTCTAGGGATGTACGTATATTTTACGAGTTTTGAGTGAATAAACCAGCTCCTATAACAGTATGTATGTATGTATTAGATAAGTAGGCCAAGCCCATTTAACCAGAATTTTTGCGAATGCGAGCTCATTTGTGAAATTCACATGAGAAAATGAGAAATTATCACCTATAACATATGTACAAACACCCTTCAAGGAACCCTCACTAATTATATAGTCCAGCATTATATACATTGTTTTGTCTAGTTGGATGTATGTCTGGGGGAATTGCTACCACAGGCACTTGGAAATCTAGGACCCACAAAGTCTGAAATCCCATGCAATTGATGATCACAGTAATCGAGCATGCTTAGATGTGCTGGGTGGAATTTTTTTGTGGGCAAAGGAAATGACCACATGCAATAAAACATATGCAATTTATAAGGAATGAGAAGAGAATTATGTGCAACAAAATTTGACTATGGTGTGCACCATGGTGTAAACTTGGCTGTGCAGATCAAGAAGGAACACTTTCATCCTAAATCCCATTACAAGCCATATTAGTGGCCAATAAATGTTCTTGACGTATGCATTTAACATTCACATCAATTTCATTGTTGATAAATAGTTTCACATAAAACAGACTTAAACCAATGTTTTCCACATTAAAACTTCCCAATCTATTGTATTCCTAAGTTCATATAGTACCCTCCATGTATGTGCACACATGTACTAACCGTAACAAGCTCTTGGACCAAAGCCAAAGGGAAGATGAGCAAAAGCATTCTTCTTCTTTGACTCTCTAGTCCAGCGATCAGGATTGAATGTCAGTGGGTCTTCAAATATTGTGGGATCTCTAGACACACTGTAGTTATCTGTGATAATCCAAGTCTGTAAAGGAGAAGAAGGTGACTTCAATTTAGTTGTATATTATGGTCAACTCATAAGTGCTAGGCAGTTAGTACATTGCATGTAGGCAGTCTCATGTATATACATTTTGAAATTTCTTTAGTGGTGGCGGTGAGTCATGCATGATGAGGGGGTGGGGTGGGGGTGGGGGGTGGGATAGCATAAGGCATTTGAAAGGGGGACAAGGATTAACTGGAAAGGGGATGGGGTGGATGGTAAAAGATCAACTGTGGTGGGGAATGTCCCATCCCTGCCCCCTTCCCCAACCCAAAATTAGCCCTGCTGAAAAGTATGAAAGGTATGCAGAGTAATGATAATTTTGATATATACGTATAAGCAACACAGAAAGTGACAAATGGACACATGCATCCAATACACAGTGCTAACAAGACAATATGAGAATTCTGAGATAACAAGGAAAGAAGAACATTAATTTATAATATCCCACAGATGTTGAGGATCAGTGCATAATATGTGTGTGTGTGTGTGTGTGTGTGTGTGTGTGTGTTTGTGTGTGTGTGTGTTGTGTGTGTGTGTGTGTGTGTGTGTGTGTGTGTGTGTGTGTGTGTGTGTGTGTGTGTGTGTGTGTGTGTCTGTGTGTTTGTGCATGTACATTAGTTCATACATGCAGGTGAGTGTGCTCATGTATACAGTTGGCACAAGCCCATACTGCAAACAAGCTGCACTGACAACTCACTCCTTTTGGTATGTGATAATCATCCAAGGACATATCTTTAGGGATTGTTCTGACATTAATAGATACTATGGGATGCAACCTACACAAGAGAGAATATTAAAAAGTAACTCGAGTTAAAAACTCATGAGGGCTGCTGCTCCACACGTTCGAATCACTTGCAAAGTACTAAAGAGTAACTGCTATGAACTTGACACAATGTATTATAAACTTTGTCGATTGTCTTGATAACTCATTTCTATAATACACACTTCTACGTATGTATTATATGTATGTATGTATGTACGTATGTATATGTATGTATTGATGAAGTCCCAATGAATCCTAAAAAAATGGTGACTGTTTAAGTTACTTTGAAAAACCTGAATATAGAGAAAAGTTGAGTGAACAATGTTGAGAACCATAATATACTGAGACAGGAACCCACAACCTATAGCTGAACCAATCAGGAGATCTGAATACCAGTGTCACCAAAGAAACACCCAAAAATTTACCATGCATGGCCATTGTTGACCACCTGTAGCTAAGGTCCCATATCATCCATGATATACCACATGTACATATAAGGTAGAGTGCCCTAATCCTGATCACCGCATCTCCTAGCAGACACAGAAAGATTTAGGCTTCATTATTCCGTAGCTGTAATGTCCTGTGGTAGGGCTGAGAAATGCCAGGCTAAAATGTCCCCAACTTTAGTTCCTGAGCTCAGGAAAAGTGCCGATTGGCATTAGGGAGTGATCAGGATAAGGGCACTTTACCTTAGACTAGCTGTGTATCTTTGTCTACCACTTTTAGTACAGTCATACAAGTAGACATTTTTGCTGATCCAAATGATTTTCGGGCTATGATAAAGATAATACAGAACTGTACTATCCCGTACACACATGAGAGAAAGACAAGCATAAGCTTTCACAGTTGACCAAGTAAAGCACTCACAAATGACAACATATCCATATAGTACTACACACATTATGATACATGTACAGTGGAACCCACTTAACACAAACTCGCTTAACACAAAATTTTGGTTAACATGAAAGGAGAAAATGTCCCCTGCAACGCCTTTAGTATTCCTAATTGTTCTGATAACATGAAATTCTGATAGCATGAACGTACACTTTTCATCAGTCCCTTAAGTTTCGTGTTAAGTGAGTTCCACTGTATAATAGGTGCACGTGCTTTAATATGATGCATGAGATGGCAAATTGTGTGTACGGTCAAAGAAATGAAGCTTTTCATTCCCTTGCATTCTAGATTCTATGTGCGCACATAAGCTCAGAGGGGGATCTAATATTCTCGCCCAAGTTCAAGTGATTAGACATGTTTGTCTCACCTCAGTGTCTCAGTAATGATGCTCTTTGCATAAGGCAGCTTCTGTAAATCCTGCACTGTTGGTACACCATGTTCACCAACAACAGACAGTACCTCCTCTCTCAGTTTCTCCTGAACATGAGGGTTCTTGGCCAGTTCAAAAAGCATATTAGTTGCAGTTATGGATGTCTATCAGAGGGCCAGTGATGCAAAGTATAGCAGTTGAAGTGAACCACATTGAGAAACAAAACTTGTTGCACTGAACAACATGACATTGAACACTTAAGCCTGGTTCACAATATGTCGCAAGTGCCTGCGACATGACACGACACTCTGTTGCAGTGCGTAATTTGGCCATTGAAAAGTACACAGAAACTTGCATATTATCGCAAAATTGTCGCTGAGATTAGAAAAAATTCCTATTCACGGCAACAAGCTGCAATGTGATCAAAATAGACACTGCAACATAGTGTTGCGTCGCGTCACGGGCACTTGCGACATATTGTGAACCAGGCTTTACGTCCATTACATGAGCAAGGGACCTGGATATGCACCTGCACTGCGCGCAGTTGGGCTGCTTTAGTAATGAATCACAGAGCCTAGTTTGTGTAGCTAATGCATAGTAGGTTAGCAAGATCAGGCATACAGAGGAGTGTTCAAATATACCACAAAAGCTAGAGTGATAATAATACCATGAAAGGCCACCTACATAGCACTAACATCTACTTTACTGTCTTGTGGAGTATGGTGGTACTCTATATATATTTAGGATAAAAACCTGGATGCCATGCATTAGTGCAAATTTATTTTGTTCGAAAACTAGTGGTACAGCAGTACCTGTGTCAATCCCACATCCTTGTACCATTTTAAAATAGTTTTGTGTGTCCCTATTGCATGAAGGGTAACTGTATAAAACCATTTAAAATGGTAAAAGGAAGCAGGATTGACACAGGATCATGCGAAAAGCCATTATCAAACAAGGATTCTCCAAAAACACTTGGAACAAGGAGAAGTTGCAAAACCTGTACAGGGCTAGGTGGGCAAAGGGCAAGACAGCCATAGGGCTAGACAAGCATAGGGCTACACATACATGAGGCTATTCATACACAGTATAGTGCCCAGTGTTGAATAGCTATCATATTATAATCTCCAATGTGTGCAAAAAAGCTTTTTAAAATTACTTTGCCCGGAATGAACTGTGCGTACTCTGACCACATTGTGGTTAGAGTACGCACAGTACTCTGTGGATACACACAAGATGTGCTTCTTTACAGCGGCATTAGTTTGGCTAGCTAGACTGGCTCATGTAGCACCTGGGTCGCACTTGGCACTAATTGAGGCAGTCTACCTAACCCGACTACCACTGCACACAACCAAAGCACTCACGGTATCAATGCCTGCTGCAAGGAAGTCACGCATGAGAACTGCAATATCCTCCTTGCTAAAGTCGTCACTCATCAGCCACTGTTCTAGGAACCCAGAGGGTACTTCATCAACATCATCAGATTTCGACAGTTTAGCTATTTTCTCCTCAACAAGCTCCTTCGTGATCTCTTCCAGTTGATGAGCAGCATCCACAAACCTCACACTGGATGGAGTGGGTACAAGTCGGTAGAGTGGAATGCCAGAGAATAAAGATCCGAATCCTTCTACAAAAGAGGCACCAGCTTTCTGAAACCTCTTCATTCGGGCAGAAGGGTCCATAAACAGATTTAACCTCTCGCCAAGAATAAAGATGCCCATTCCTGGAGAAGGTAAAATGCCAAAAATGCGAACAGTACACATATTACATAGAACACGCAATACAGTTAGACATTAGTTGATTGTGCACATGCCTCCTTAGGCTATAGGTGAATTTGCAGATGAAATGAGGGAACTGAACCAGTTAGGGGACAGTATTGCACAGCCATGTACAGTAGTATCTCTTCTGAGAGACCACCTTCATGAAAGATCCCCATGACCGGCTGTGCTGGTCACAATGTGTCCTATACTAAGCTTCCCTTGACCATAGACCACCTCTTTGAGGGACCACCTTTCACAGGTCCCTAAGGGTGGTCTCTTACACAAGTTGCGCCACCAGTCTGGTTGGTCAGGTTTCAACCTGACCACTTTTTATGGAAACTTGAATAAGTTAAAACTACTCAAACTAAAGTAATACAGAAATACCAGGGCTACTTAGTACTTTACCGTTAAATTGGGTTCTGTTACATAAACTAGGATAGAAGGAATTACAATTGTAGCACCTTACATGTATGATTATAAATCTCACTTGCAAGAAATTGCTTTGATTGGCTTGCTAATGACACTAATATTCAGACCAATGACAGCACACACTGTTGCCATATTATTATGACGGTCTTATTGTGCAATACCGGATGGCAGTTTAATTAAACATGGCCAATAGCAATGTGCTTGCTCCTACCCACAATTTACCCACAATTGTGGAAACTAACAGGGGTTCAAGCTTTCAAACAGTAATTTTCTAGAACTTTTTGATCAATTGTAGAGCGAAGTAGAGGCCATCCTTGGTAGTAAAAAGACTAAACTGTAAGAATTTCCTACGTTTAACTGCTTTAAGGTGCAAACTAACAGTCAATGAGGGAAATTGTTGGATATACATGCCAGGGGAATCCGTATTCAAGAAGCAATTGAGGCTCCAAACACTGCCATCTTGGTAGATACGTATATAGGTGGTCCTTATACAAAGGTGCATCCATATCACTGAGGTAGATCATGGATCAGCTGTAGTGCAGTAGCGCATGAGGT
>CAUJGJ010000005.1:242900-255400 GCA_963170055.1 Halisarca cf. caerulea
TAAGAAATCAGTGCTCAATTTCAAAGTAGTGATGATAGCACAAAATATAACAAAAAACATAAATTAAAAATACATCATCAAAAAGCTAAAAACATGCTGTTTTCCATGCTAGGAATAAAATAAATGAAATTTATCGATGAAATGAGACAGAGCCCTGTGTGTGAAGAACGGCCATTATTAGGCTTCGTGACCAATAATGGCCTACCCAAGTGTCCCTGAAGAACTCTTTGTATCTTTGCTTATATGCAATGTGAGTCATTGGATTCTATGTTCAATTATAGATAATATATGGCCCTAACTGGAATGCTAGTAAATTATTCTTCAACTTCATCTGTTGCTTCTCTACAATGAAAGACCCTTAGGTGTCCCATAACTCCCCACATTACTCTATCCACTTGTTGCCGCTCTCGGGGAAGGTCGGAAGGGGCAGATCGTTAACAGATTTCAACTTCTTGTCTGACAATTGGCCAGCGACCTTGGCACTTGTAGACTGCCGACTCACCCATGAAAGAGCCTCATTCACCTGGTACAATAATCCTTTGAAAGGTTTACTACAGACTGGTGCAGAAATTCTTGAAGGAATCATGGTGGTCCAAAGCTACAAATCGTCTCACGCTTTCAGCTAGGGGTCGATGGCACATGTAAGAAAGTATCCAGTATAACGCAATATGTAACATTACTACATTATAATGCAATATATTATCATTATAATACATTATTATAGATTTATTATTATTAGTATTATTATTATTATAATCAAAACACAAATACACTGAACTCGGCAATGACTATTAATAACAAAAGCAATAATTCAGATAACAACAATAATAGCAATAATGAGAACTGATTCTAACGTTATGAAAAACAGACTAATATACTGAACTACTAGTATGATACAACAAAGACAATAATAAAAATAAACATAATTATATTGCCTAAAACCTAGCTACTACTACTAACCCCCTCAGAGGGAAGGGAGATGTCTGGATTGGGGGAGTATAATCAAGGTGCATTGTACCCGAGACTGCAATTGTCATGAAGACATGAAGAACGCCAATGCTGCACACAGTGGGAAAGAGAACTACAGTATTGACAGGGAACAGAATTGAAAACAGAGGAGAATCAAGGAGAGCCTGTACATCAGGAGCAATGTTGACTCAGGGTTAACCCTGAGTCATGTGGGATCCCCTGATTGGACAGGCATCGTGCATGTTTTGATCCCATTGGTTATTTTTTCCATCCTCTCATTTAATCACTTACGTTGGTTAATCAGCTTTTTTAGTTGTTTAGTTGTGTGTACCTGAAGAAGTATAAGTGGGTGAAACATTGTACAATTGAATGATTGTTGATGAAGAATTGTGATATGCATTATTTGTTCAAAGAAAAAAAAATCCAAATCGATCTAGCATGTCAAAGAATTTCAACAATCATTTAATAGGTGGTTCTGTTGTATCTTTACGGAATAGTAGTGGATTGTTTCCTGCAAATGTGGCCAAATAAATGAACATTTGGCCTCTTGCATGTAAAGTTCGGAAGCTAAGACTCTGAAACATTCACAGCAAATTACAATGTATATCCCCTAATTTGTTATAAATTTCAACTCCAAAGTGTTCAAGTAGGTTAAAACAGATCTTGACGATGTCATGTACGCTTGTAATCTGACCGCGTACAAACGCATACCCATGAGAAAGTGAATTCTTTGCATAGGGTGGTACCCAGAACTACAGACACTATACCGAACCTTTTGCACTATTGTGAATAAGCTCCTGCATGTATGTTGCAATGAGTTTGTCATTTTTATGACCATGCATTATAGACACAAGAAATTTGTAGGTTGTCAAGAATTAGCTGATCTACAGAAAATGAATGTTTAATGTACGTTGTCATGGTACTCAACTCATTGCAACATGCATGCAGGAGCTTATTCACAATAGTGCACAAGGCTCGCAGTGGCACAGTGTCTATAGCTCTGGGCTACCACCCTGCGTGGTCAACTCACATTCACGAGTATATGCAAAATAATATTGTTTGCGTAAGGCCAGATTTCAAGCATATGTGACATTGTCTGTTCTAACCTGACCTACTTGAACATTTTGGAGCTGAAATTTTATAGCAAATTGGGGGGCATGTATTTGGATTTGCTATGAATGTTTCAGAGTCTTCCACATTGAATTGACTGAGGAAACAAATTTTTGGACAAATTTTTACATATTATAAGCGACCAAATACTCATTTATTTGGCCGCATGAAGGAGATGAATTGTTCCTATTCCTGAAAGACACAACAGAACCACCTAAATTTCCAACTACAGCCAGTACATATAGAGGGTTATTGTTGACAGGAGTTGAAAGTTCATAGCCTTTATTGGTACGAAGTGTCAGGTGACCAAATTTGTATCAGGCTGAATTGGCGTCTTTTACTCCACATCATATGAACCATAGAAGACACAAGTAGATAATAAAAATATTATTATAATTACAATGGCATATTATTGTACTTTCACTGCAAAAGTGATAACTATTATAGTATTGAATAACATGCATGAGCAGCAATGATAATAGTCAATCATATCCATCAATGTCATCCAGTGGAGCAAATGAGCTCAAATAGCCCAAATTGGACAGAGCATTAATTTCCCCTGTACATGGCAACTGAGATCCACTGAGTGAGGAACTCACCTACTCTAGGACCCTAACCCTAACTCTTTTTATAGCCCTGGATCAGACCCAGTGCCGGTGTTGTCACACATGCTGCGTACTGCCACATGCTGAACATAGATACTCATGTACAGGCTTTGTTTCATTTGGATTATCTATATTGTCTACTCTGTTTGGTGATTTTTGCACAGACATTGGTAAGCATGTAGTCCTATACCCCCTTCTACCGGCCTTCCAGTTCAGGCCGCCATTCAAAATTATAGGTTTTACCACATTTTCTAGGTTTTGTCTGGTTTCGCCGTGCCTTCCCATGCAGGGTTTTGCCAGACTCTGGAAAGAGGCACCCATATCTATTAACATGGATGACATGACAAAAAGTAATGATTTCATTATGTGATTCATTTCAGAACTTTTGTAATTGGTTTGGGTGGCCATGGATACTGGCTATAAAGCTTATCTCATGCGGGCATGTGCAGCTAGTGAGAACTTATTTATATATATACCTGTATAAGTGGAAGAGCGATCTCAAGTTCTGCTAAACGTTGACCTGCGAGACAAACGTAGGAGATAAAGGACAGCATACTGGCCATACATGATGCAATAATTATTGTACACAAGCGCGTATACATTGTATGCATGTGACAGTATACACAGATAATTGTGTACAGCTGCAGTACATCTTGTCAGACACTAAACAGGTACCACAGATCTACATACTTGTACAAGTTAGCAGTAGCCATTGTTTCTTAGTTGATTGTATGGCAGTGAACCCTGAATTAAGGAGTAGTCAATGGGTCAGTAATTGTCATCCTGGTAGCTAGGTGCCTACAAAGGTGCATATCTGTATCACTGTGATACATCATGGACTACCATAGTGTGCCTATTATGTATGGTGAACATGCGAAGACAGAGTGGTATTATTTCATCAAGGTGATTTTCATGTGCTTGGCATGTATTCAACAAAACGAAGACAAACTGTATCAACCTACCTTCAAAGACCAGTCAATGAAAGGCTCTAAAATATCATCAACATAATTGTTGACTTCGTGGTGTTCTTTTAAGCACTGCGCTACATCTCCAGCTACTTCATGGATCATTGGAGATACCTCCAACATCTTTCTAGGAACAACCTGCTTGTTGGACTTGCTGCGGAGTGCATGCCATTCTTCCTATTGCTGAGCAATATCCATTTTTCACACAATACTATGACACCATGCAAGTGTCTTTGGGTAAGTGCATATATACGAACATGACATACATGATTACATCGGTGAGGCATGCAGTGTGAGCTCCCAATATCAGCATTAACCACATTTAGTGTCTGATTAACTTAAATTATATTATTATTATACACTAAGCTGAAATTGTAATTTTATATCAGTATAAAATGACAGCCATGTTGTGTGATGCCTGTTAAATCTCAATCACAACTGTAAAAAACATTGTGGTTGACATTCTGTCCTAGCTCTTCTGGTTTAAGTTTAAATTAACTTATTAGACTTTTCTGTGAATATAATATTATAGGAGTTTAAGAATAACCATCATACGCTTCTGAAGATACAGCCTGCTCTGTGAGCAGATAATTTTTCTTTGAGGAAAATATAAAAGAGGCCGGCTGGGGGTTGTAACCCCAGTAATTGCCCTCTAGATCAGACCCTGTGTGTGTGTATGTGTGTGGCAGAACAGCAATTTAAGTCTTATTCTGTGGATCCATCCCTGTGTGTGTGTGTGTGTATGTGTATGTGTGTGTTTGTGTGTGTGTGTGTGTGTGTGTGTGTGTGTGTGTGTGTGTGTGTGTGTGTGTGTGTGTGTGTGTGTGTGTGTGTGTGTGCAGTCAACCGTAACAGGACTTAATAAGCTCACTCTACGTATATCACAAGTCCAGTCCCAAATCCATGCTTTTCCATCAGCCAAACAAGGCTTTCAGCTCCTGGACGTTCAGGCACCTTCACTTCAGTCCTAAATATGACAGCAGTGTGCACGTACTCTTGGTCAGAAGTAAAGACCAAGGAGTGTGACAGAAAGGAAGTTGACACGCAGTACATTTTCTGTGGACTAGATCTAGCAATCTTTTCTAACAGTTTATGATTATTGTTTATATGCGAATCCCATCTGACTGGACTATAATTTGGAATGCATGTATGAGGTAATTTGAGGCACATGCATTTGTTGAGCTCACAATTCAACAGTCAACTATTATGAGAAGGCATGTATATAGGTTGCGGTTGAGCCTGTGTTTGACTTTAATTGAAAATTTTGGTCCCATGGGACGAAATCTCCCAAAAATATGAAGTATCCCATGCAGCATTCTTAATCTCCGTACATACTGCATATAGCTCCAAGCTTGCATGCATATGCATGGTTGCATCATTGATGCTTCAGCAATATTATGGTTGCATTCACACATACTGTAATTACCTTAAATATACCTAGTAACACTTCAATTAGTTTCTTGTAAGCAATAATAAACTTTATTTAGTCATATCACAGGCATTTCGCACACACGTGTACACACACATATGTACTGTATATCATGCTTTATTGTCATTTATATATAAAGAATTCTGATAATAGTATTATAATATTATATTGGAATGCATTTAGAACTTTTAGTGCATTTTTGATTCTTGTCACACTTTGTGTAATATGATATTAATCACATTAGCAGAAATACCGAATGATAATTATATATATCCAAAAATAACACTATTCTGTACAATTATAGTATTAATAAAATTATTATTATAATGTACTTTTATCATAATAATTAGTATATTTAGTAATATGTGATTATTATATTAAATAATATACATGCTATATTACTTCACCACTCTGTCATTAAACTGTATCCTGACTGGTGTTGTCGGCTTGAGAACAGTTGTACCAGCTGATTCCACGTGAGACATGTCAGTTTCAAGATGGAAATTTCTTGTAATCTGATATGGATAGCAAATTCTTATGATTTTAAACCACTCTAATACAAGTCAGTTGCTTGCACAATTAAATATGAATTAAACTAAATTAAATGGTTCAGTGATAAACTAAATTATATGGTCATAAAATAATAATATAATAAAATAGAATAAATCAAATGGTTCAGTGATAAACTTGTAATTGGTTACCCGCTTTTTACTTACCTGCCATAGGGTTATAGAGTACACACTGCATGTGGGGTCTCATATATTTATGCCATTCAAATTGACAATGCAATAATTGCTACATGCTCAAATAATTAAGGTTCTGCATGATCTTTGACTGTATAGTAATGTAAATTCCTTAATATATATGCATTAAATTGTCAGTAGTAAATCCTTATTATCATTAAAATTTCAGCATATACTCTGCATGGTAGGCATTGAAATAAGTACGATTTTAAGAAGGCATGCAAAAAATCCATCATTGTGAGGAGATGAGAGATGCAAGTGATCTGAAGGCCTACAAAAAGTTAATGAATATTTAGCTACTAAGCTTTTTGTTTGTGTCGTAAATTTAAATTTAAAGTATAATTATAATGACAGCATGAAACTGGAACAATTGTGTAATATGTCCATGCAATGTATAGGGTTCCAGGTAGACAAGACATGGTCAGCGGAACTAATGGATTAAATTTTTAATGCTGATAATCTATAATTTATTTTCATACTCACTTGGATCAGTAGAACAGTTAATTCAGCTTCGGACAGGCGACGACCTGAAGAAACAGAACCAATTACAATGGAATATTACCACTGCCACTATATAATTTACCAATCTCAGGCCAAACTCAAAGAATGATATAATGCAAGTCCCAAAGGTTTGTATGTATACTGAGATGCATATATACGGCATTATAGGAATTTCAAATTACATTATTAGCTGGAATTATTTGCTTTGCATTTTCATTATTTATCAGTATGTGGGCATGCAACTTGTAGCCTTCTGGGCTCAGCATGATGTTTCTGACTTCTAACTAGGCTCTAGGCGACAGATATCCGTAAACTAACCATAACAAGCTCTTGGACCAAAACCAAAGGGAAGGTGAGCAAAAGCATTCTTCTTCTTTGACTCTCTTGTCCAGCGATCAGGATTGAATGTCAGTGGTTCTTCAAATATAGTGGGATCTCTAGACATACTGTAGTTGTCTGTGATAATCCAAGTCTGCATATAAAAGAAATACAGCAATACAGAAATTATGCAATGTATCATATCGTGACAAGTAATAATGATATGCATATAATAGTTATAATTAATATCAGAGGATTTCATGAGGATAATATATAGCAGTTCAACCACTGTAGCTCCGATATACACCTAATATACAGCAACTTTTATTTCAACAGAAATAGTCACTGTGTTGAATAAACAAGGTGTTAATTTATATATATACTGAATGTCACAGTCTAGCATCAATTATATCCAGCTTACTCCTTTAGGGATTATGTAACTGTCCATGATGACATCTTCAACCAGTACTCTTCTATTGGTGGTTATGATTGGATACCTCCTACAGTATGTGTACATACATAGTAAATAACTTCACACATTCACATTATTATTGTAAAATGAAGACTGAGCACTACGCACAAGGAATGATGTGGAACTGCCTATAAGGATAAGAGAACACACTGTCAGTCATCACTATTCTACCTCTCTATATAGCTGATCATGACACAATAATTGTCATGAAAGTCTTGGGTGCTAACCTAGCCTATAATATAGCCTTTACAGTTACCCTGTGCAGGGACAATAATTATAGTCCTGATCGAGGTGAAGTGAACTTCTGCAGTGTGACAATTCTATTCATGGTGTCTTCCTGTGGACAGTGTATTTCATAAAACTCATGCAATATCAGTTTCCCACCAAACTACATGCCCACATATTATACATAGACTCGACGGAATTGCTAAGGCAGAGTTTTAGTCTGGTTGACTTCCTCTTGGCTGGTTTTCCTCATACATATGTACTAAGGGTTTGGTCTGATGGCTTAGAATTGCTATTATATGCATGATCATTGATTGGGTCTAGTCCCCTTATGTGATGAAGGTACGTTACACCCCCCCTTGGGCCATTTAGACCACGAGCAATAATCAACATTAATGTTGTCATATAATATATTATGTATAGAACCCCGGACTCATAAAACATATGTGACAATACTAATTTAAGTAAATCTCACCTCAGTGTCTCAGTAATGATGTTCTTTGCATAAGGCAGCTTCTGTAAATCCTGCACTGTTGGTACACCATGTTCACCAACAACAGACAGTACCTCCTCTCTCAGTTTCTCTTGAACATGAGGGTTCTTGGCCAGTTCAAACAGCATGTAGGTACCAGCTAAGGACGTCTTACAATGACAGCCAATGTGAAAGAAGTACGTATATAAGCTATCCCAGTCAGTGATGGGCGAAACAACACGTTGCATTTAAATCTTTATATACATGATGTTATGTACATAAAATTATAATAATGTGAAGCATAATAAGTAACACCATCCATACCAACAATGGGCATGTAATTTTTATACAGTGCACATGAAGTTCAATTTTGACTCATATGCATGTCATGTACATGCATAAAATAGTTAAAAAGTATGTATATATTGTGTGCTTACCATTCATGATCAATGGATAAATTTTAATACTTAAGGTGGAACTGATCAACATAAAATTAATACTTAATATAAAAGCTATCATTAGCATTTCATGCATATTACAATATTGTGCTAGCAGTTGAGGACCTGAATATTAAATTGATGGCATTACATATACACATAAATAGTATGACATGCATGCATCACACACACACACACACACACACACACACACACACACATACACACACACACACACATACACACACACACACACACACACACACACACACACACACACACACACACATGGTGTATACTAGCTTACTGTGTCAATTCCAGCTGCTAAGAAGTCCCGAACCAGAACAAATATATCATCATTTGAAAAACTGTCATTTAGTATCCACTGATCAAGGAAGCCAACAGCATCTTTATTCAGCTTGCTTCTTAGCCTTGTGCTCTTTTCTTCTACAATATTTTGTGTTATTTCTTCCAATTCCTGTACTGCATTGACAAACCGAATGCTACTTGGAGTAGGAATTAATTTGTAAAGTGGGAGAATGGTTAACAAAGGCGTGAGTCCGTCAATGTATTGGATAGCAGCTTGTTGAAATGCTCTCATCTTTGTGTTAGGAGTGGTGAAGATGTTAAGCCTTTCACCTAGGATGTAAATCCCTATTGCTGCACAGGGTGAGAATCAATGCAATGTGAAGCCGAAAGGAAGTTTCACAGATACTGAGGTAGTAAACTTAGAATACAATAAAGGTATAGACACACATAGTACATAAAAAGAGACAAATATACCAGAACAATCATTGAACCATAATATATAACATAGTGTAAGGTACATGTATTAATTATAAAATAATTATAATAATCATGATAATATAATCACATAAATTACATGCAATGCACCTTCGAATGCCCAGTCCATAACAGGCTCAAGAATGCTGTCAACATAGTTGTTGACTCTGCGATGTGCTCTGAAGTACTGCACCACATCTCCAGCTACTTCATGGATCAATGGAGTAAACTCCAACACCTTCCTGGGAATAACCTGCTTGTTGGACTTGCTGCGGAGTGTATGCCATTCTTCCAAATCTCTATGAAACAAAGGACAATATTTTTGCTGAGTCATGCACCTAATTCTTCATATGCATGGGCCAGTCAAAGTTGTGCGAAACCAGGACCTTGACAATACATATTAGGGGCCACAGTATACTACAGTCAATATTATAAGCCACCATCTGTAGAAAAAGGTATTGAAACTGGTTATGGTCAGTATACAGTCTAGAAAAAATAGTAGGTAATACTGCAGGGTAAGCTGTGCCGGCGCCAGACTATAATACCCAAGGCCATTGAGCACTGTCACATGAAGCACAAATTCCTTACCTGGATATCAGTTTGATACCAAATGTACAAAATAAACACACTAGATCCATGTTCACTGAGCTGAGATTGAGTTAGTCATGGATTATAGTCTAAGAAACACTATCTTATGTAAACCATTAAAATATTTTTTATGAAAAACAGCCAAAATTGTACAAATTTGCACCTCTTGGCAAGATCAAAGATAACATCAAAGGATTGTTTTGAAAACAATGGACAACTAAACACAAAACAATCATTGATTGTTTACAAAACATTGATATATTGACTGAATGTCCAACTGTTGCAGCTGGTGTACCATTGAGGGTACAAATTTGCACATTTTAGTTAGATTCCTGTTAAATAATATTTTAACAGTTGACATAAGATGGTGTTAAGACTAACCCTGAGTATATGGAAGCCTCACATTCACATAAATTCAAGAGCTTCCTCATCTTATTGACCACGGAGAATCCACACAATGGACTGATTGTGTCAGTCATGTTGTGGTTGTCAGACTTTGGTATGTTAGGTTGTAGTAGGCTACTAGGAATTATGTACATAGCATGATACTATATGCAGGGTAAAGGATGTCGATTAAAGGACTATGCTACACTAAAGGATATCAATTGTTCCACATACGATATATTACAGTGACTGGAAAGTTTACATGGAATTCACTACCCAGGAAAGGGCGGCATCCAGCCACCTCGTGTCTCCCTAACGAACCTAATGGTTATAGAAGTCTAGGGCAATCCAACCTAGCCTAGCCTAGTTAGTGACTGTGAGTGACTGTTGTTACAGTTGTCAATTACAGTGACTGTTGCTATCAGTTACACAGACTACAGGACCTTCATTGACTTACAAATATGAACTAATTGACCAGTTCAAATTTCTAATTTGAATTTCGTCCATTCATGATGCATTCTTTGCTTTCACGAAGCAAGCTGACTAAGTTTGTGATTTTCCATAAATTTTTGGGCCACTGCTAATTTTCAAACCACTCAGAGTGAGATAAGAACGGATACCTGATAAAGATGTTGAATAAAAGCTATGTAGTGATAATCTGTAATGCTTATATTTCATCTAATATTTATTAATCTGCTATAATAAGTGAAATTATGTGAAAATCATGATTCAGAATTACTCAGTATTGTATACAAAGCAGTGGATCAATTCTTCACATAATACAGTGAAACTTCTATGACAGGACACACGTCAAAATTCAGCCACCTCCACTAACAGGACACCATCACAATTAAATCGAGTACCCCCAATTAAAATAAGGACTCCTACGTAACAGATTGCGGTCCCAATGGCCGGTGTCCAGATTTACTCAGGTTTCACTGTCGCGCCAAACAATCCAATAGCACATCCTAAAACTCACGACAGAACTAATCCCTTTCCAAACCCGTGTTTCTCCATGAACCCTGCCAGCGGTGAGGCTCCAGGACGAACGGGCAACTCCCCTTCGTTTCTGAACATTGTGGCAGCATGATCTGGGTCCGCCGTGACGACGATCGTCGCTGGTCGTGATATTGGCACACGAAATAGACGACCTGTGGATAGTACCGTCTCCTCTGCTCGAAGATGGGCTTGCTTTCCCGGGAAGACCAAATTGAATATGTATTTGAGTCTTTTCGCTGGTACTGGTAAATCGTCCACTGTTAAAATGTCACCTCCGAGTCGATTTGACTCTTTGAAATGGAGATTCTGATCACCTAGTATTGTCTGCGATGATATCGCCCTTCTACTCTGATCCACTACACAAGGAATTCTCAGTAGACTTGAATTCATTTTGAGGAAAATTCGTGTACTAAGCCAAAAAGTTAACTTGTATACGATTTAATACGAACTACATTCTACATATGCCATACAACTTCGACTCAGAATAATTAGGTGCGCACTATACGCAGATCCTCGCTGATTACATGGTATATGCTGTTACAGTTTCACTTTGTAGTTCAATATAGTTTCATCAGCAAAGTTGAAAGCCAATTGCCTTGTACT
This sequence comes from Halisarca cf. caerulea, assembly GCA_963170055.1. Classification (NCBI taxonomy): domain Eukaryota; kingdom Metazoa; phylum Porifera; class Demospongiae; order Chondrillida; family Halisarcidae; genus Halisarca; species Halisarca cf. caerulea. The sequence continues at coordinate 254,504 of CAUJGJ010000005.1, forward strand.
AATAATACAATGTAACTCTCCAGCCTAAGATGAAACTCAAAGGGACCACCCTTAAATGTTCCAGCATCTGAAATGAATTAATGCAGAATGGCTAAGGCTTGGTCCAGGAATTAATGTTATAATATATAGATTAATTTATTAGTACTGTGTCTTGAAAGAAATTTCCCATTAATTTAAGAAAGTTTGCCTTTAAGAGGGTTCCACTAATATATTTTAACTTATTGACAATGTCATACAAATTTCAAGATTGGTGCATGACTTTGTCAGTATTTATATTATCTTTTTAATATCAGCATAAAGTTTTAAATTCATCAAAGGAGAGCGAATGTTTCCATGTCTGTATGCAATCACATTGGTGAAACATGTACGACATACAAACAGTTTCACAATGTTATACCCATAAATGACATTAACAGAGTTAATTTAAAATAAAAGATCCAACAAAACTATACAGCTCAAGGAATGCATAAGAAGGTGTTGCTCAGTGTGCCACACATCACACTCAAGCAACAAATAGGAGATTTCTTCAACCCTTCCTGACTGACATTGGTGATGTACATGTCCTATCTTCTCTTTGGAGCCCTTGCCTTGAACGGGGCTGTCTTACCTGTCAACAACATCATTACTCTCCTATATATTCCTCTTAATAACCACCTGCCAACACCATGACTCAGCTCCTTCCTCAACAGCCTCAATGCTCCTAGCTTTGGCTTGGTGTCAAGCTCCTGACTCCAATCCTCTTTGATTAATTGTATTGCATGATTCTCTAACATTGATATGATCCCCCCTCCCCCGACAGGCCATGTAAACTTCAACTCCAACACCACCCCACCCAAGATGCTTGAGACATCTCTGTATAGATTCCAAACCCATCCAACTCTATTATACTGCAAAGCT
>CAUJGJ010000005.1:262900-280400 GCA_963170055.1 Halisarca cf. caerulea
AAACCAAGGAGAAGATGTGACCACATGGAGAATTTTTATAATGATAGTAACTCACTCCTTTGGGAATGGCATATCCATCTAAGGTCATGTCCTTAGCAACAGCTCTCATATTGCCTCCAACAATGGGATGCAACCTGAAATGGACCGAAAAGACAAGAATATAGCTGACACAGTTACATGTTTAATAAGGTAATCTGCTTAAAATGCTAATTCATGCAATTGTTCACTTCACAAAGGGCTAAGGACCAAAATGTATATCATTCGACCGGAAAGGATTGTGCATTAGAAAATCAAGTATGTTGGGTCTGAGTGGCGTGCACGTGCACAAACACACTCAACCTCTCTAAACCATACACCCTTAGGATTAGTGAAAATATTCATTCTATATATTTAGGTTGGTGCTGAGTTTCCAGATTAATTACACACTTTACCAGGTACTGTAAAACAAAAGTTCACAGAACAAACAAAAATAACAACTATATACCCATAAATCACTCATGATCATTTGTATGGTAGATACAAGCCAAGTGGAATGTATAAATGGGGGTTATCCTGAATTTGCTACCTGTTCTGTATACTAACATGCACATGTATACGTACACTGTGCCAATAAAATGCATGAATATAGGTACATATATATCATATGTACGTACACGTATGATATACATATTACGTATGTACATGTGTATCAACATGTCTCAAGTGATCCCCCAGTGACCTGGAGCCCACTCTGAACTGATTTTGTTTTCACATATGCTGTTGAGTCAGATCTCACCTCATTGTTTCAGTAATGATGTTCTTTGCATAAGGCAACTTCTGCAACTCCTGTACTGTTGGTACACCGTGTTCACCAACAACAGACAGTACCTCCTCTCTCAGTTTCTCCTGAACATGAGGGTTCTTGGCCAGTTCATACAACATATTTGTTGCAGACACAGATGTCTGCCACCAAAAAAAAATTAGCCTCATATACGTAAGCATATACTTCTAAACATTGATAAGGAATAGATACAGATTGGTATTATACACAGACATGCATGCATGTACGCGTACATACGTACGTACGTAGCCTTAAAATACAAAACAGCAATGACTAGAGATTGCATGCACACGCAGAAGCACTTCTATGTACATATAATACGTTCATATCATGCACATACGTATGTATGTAAGTGTTATAATCGAGCTAGTTTATACTCATTGGTAAACACAATGTGCATATGATGAAACATGCATCCATTCACTATAGATACCTAGGTGGTGTTTATAGGTGTTGAGAAACTTCAAGTTGATACATGAATCAACCTACACTGGGGTCTATTGATATGTAGGTGGTGCTTGTGTGCAGGTGGTCCACACGGCAGGTTTCAAAGTAGGTAAATACCTTTATCACATAAGGTGATACGTACATAAGTACAGGGTCATGTGTGATGACATGTAACTGGATACTGTATGGACACATGGCCATTCCTACATTTATGTATTTCACATATTTGAACATACCGTATCAATTCCTGCCGAAAGAAAGTCACGTACAAGCACAAACATATCCTTTTTTGTGAAATCAGCATTCAGCAACCACTGTTCAAGGAACCCCACACATTCTTCTTCAGGGTTTTCCAGTTGCGAAAGCTTGACTAACTTCTCCTCAATTAGCTCTTTGGTTATTTCTTCAAGGGTATGAACAGTTTCCAAGAATCTCACACTAGTTGGTGTAGGGAAGAGTTTGAACCAAGGTATGATAGAAGACATTGGTACTAATCCATCAATAAATGAAACTCCAGCTTTTTGGAACTTCTTCATACGTGGGGTGGGATTGGAGAAAACATGCAAGCTTTCACCAAGGATGAAGATTCCAATGCCTGCAGAGACGGGCAACAAATACAGGTGTTTACCAAAAGACTGAAAATACTGGAAATGAAAGGATGAATGTACATTAATTAATATTCAACCTAAAAAGTACATTAGAATAACGCACACATAGAACATGTATGTTCATAAACTTCAGCAACCGAGGTGGTACACTGTACTGCAATGACTGACATAGAACACTCGTTCACACTAGTGAGTGATAACATACAGACATATGTATCAGAATAATATTAAATTGTGTGCCAAATAAACATGTACCTTCAAAGGACCAGTCCATGAGAGGCTCGAGAACATCATCAACATAGTTGTTGACTCCACGATGTTCCCTGAAGTATTGCATCACATCTCCAGCTACTTCATGGATCAGTGGAGCGAACTCCAACACCTTTCTAGGAACAACCTGCTTGTTGGACTTGCTACGGAGTGTACGCCACTCATCCCAGTTGCTAAGTAGATGCAGACGAATACATGATGATACAATTCTGTGGTAACCCTGGTATGTGTATGTGTGTGTGTGGGGGGGGGGGGTGCATGCCACACGAACACCAGCGGATGGGGAGAAACCTGCTTCCTAAAAGGGTAGCTTTAGCCTCCTCCCCTTAGAACACTGTCAATAATTATAAAACAAATTGGTTAATCTTTCCCCAAAGTGTGCAAATTTCATTGGCAATCTATAAACCTGCAATTTACATGTCCATAGGATAGGAGAGAGTATACAAACAACAAATACATACCATATTAACTGGTTTTGAAAGGGAGTATATATACATGTAGTTGGGGGGTTTCACGGTGGATGAGGAGGGTATGCAACCCCCCCTCCTCCATATCCTGGAAATACATACGGTGACACCTCTGTAATCTAACACTTCTATAAACTGAAATTCTCTCAAATTCGACCATCTTGTGAGGTAGTCACCACAATAAAGTATGCTGAGAGTTGTACTCCAAAAGTTGACAGCTATTTTAATTGCTGTCCCTAGAGTGTTTGATTGGAGAGATTCCACTGAATATTCTAGTGCATGCATAACAATCTACTTGTAAGGGGCTACTCTCAGACCCCCTAACAATTGCGTAACACTTCTCACCCATGGACATGCAGATTTCCCTGTACGCCTTACAATACTACATACGGTGTAACATGTGAAATATACGTGGACACCTTGGGGACCACCAAGTGTCCTGATTAGAGAATCTAATGCATTGATTTACCAGGATTGCCCCAATGTGTCATTCATATGCCTATGAGAATTTGGGGTCATAACGTTAACCTAACATTCACTTTCCTGAATATAGCAGCTTTTACAGTAGTGCATCTCTGCCCTCCATGAACCGTTTCAAAATTGAAAGTCTGTGTGCTTAGAGTAAGTATGTAGGTTGACCAGATAAATCAGTAAGAGTTTGCATATTTTGTTACTAAATCTCCTCAAGGGACCCCCAAAACTTGTAATAATCCTTGATTGAACAGGAGCTCAGGTCAAAGTTGGCTATCACATTGTCAAGTGCATATTAGCAACATGATGACTCAGCACTTGCAAGGATATCCATCACATGGATTATGTAATCCCATGTCAGGCACATGGATTACGTATGTAATCTAGCACATGTGTCACTGCGGGAGGGGAGGGTGAAGTGTGGGTGTAAAGACCCACAAAAGCAGAACATGCATGGGCAAAACAATCCTTGAAATGACAAGGGAGCATCCTAGCTTGCATCTCTAGTATGTTGTAGATAAAAGCATGGCATTGGGCTCACAGAGGCATATATATGTATATATATATATATATATATATTATATGCAGTCAACCTCAGTATAACGAACCCCTCAGGACCACTGACAAGGTTCACTATATCAGGGTGTTCGCTATATCAGGGTTCATTTACATAGAGTAAATAGGTGTACATTCTAAGGTCTATGTTCGTTATATCAGGGAGTTCATTGTATCCAGGGTTAATTATAGTGAGGTTCGACTGTATGTATATACACTGACAATTATGCAATCCCATACTTCGCGCAGGGAGTATACATTATGGCATAACCACCCTGGTCGCGGGGTCTCAGGGAGTATATGAACCCATATTATACTCCCTCTTCACTTTTTTGTTTTGTTAAAGCTTTAAAAAAGCTTTAGATGTGTAAAGCTGCCTCATTCTATACTTGTTTTACTTGTAAAAATTAAACTGTAACTTGGACTTTTGCTGCAGAGACAATATCGAGTGCCGGATGATTCGATTGTGAAGAGATCACAATTGGCAGATTTCACTCCGTACGATGCACTGTAGGCTCACTCGGGACAAGAAAGGGGTTAAGGCTCTTGAATGATCCGGCAACGACTTGAAATCACATCTAGCAGTCAAACGTGCGGTGATAAAGGAAAAGAAACTTAACTATCGGCGTCTTGTTCTCGGTCAGTGTATATATTACATATGAACCATGGCTGCCAGGTGTATTGCGTACACATACGATCCTCAGTCGTGGTCATTGGAAGTTTGTGGATAGATATACCCTGAGCCGAAGGCTAGGGGTATATCTATCCCCAAACTTCCTCTGACCTCGACGTTCGGGTTGTATATATGTGCAATACACCTGGCAGCCATGGTTTATATATAACATATATATACATATATATATATATATATATATATATATATATATATATATATATATATATATATATATATATATATATATATATATATATATATATATATATATATATATATATATATATATATATATATATATATATATATATATATTATCTATATAATTATATTTACCTTAATGCATGGTGATGAGTTTATCTGAGCTCTTTTCATTGCATGGATGCATGTGCACTTGGGGCAAATATACAAAAGCTGGTCAAAGTTTACTTGTCAATAAGTGTCCCTTTTGTGGTTTGCAAGGATCATGAGTCATCCCCATATTGGGCCAGTAACAAACATGACAGTTACTGAGATGTGCGTAGGTGCAATATGTGTGATAAAGGTTAAGCTCACTCTATAACGAGCCCAGTCCCAAACCCGTTCTTGTTCATGAACCACACGATGTTTTCTCCTCCCGGACGGTGTGGCATCTCCCCTTCGTTCCTGAACATGGCAGCTGCGTGTTCAGGATTTGAAGTCGTTAGTATAGCATGAGACAAGAAAGGTATTGGTATGCGATACAATCTTCCCTGAATTGACTGAAAAATAGTTTCTGACGTCTTGTGGTATTCATCTCCAGGAAAAATGGTTCTGTAGAGGGCCAGCCATTTGCTCGCGCCTCCGGGATAAGGAATGTCGTCCACCGTCTTTACCGCCTGATCTACTGATCCAGCGTGGTTTACGGCTACTGTGCTTCGACATCGTGACTGCTGACCACCAACGGCAGACAAGGTAGCACTGCTCGAGCGTACAGATCCTTGTAGGTTTTGGCACAAACGCAACATCACATTACTCCTTTGAAACATCTTCGCTGGCGGAGAGTAGAATGCAGATCAGCAGTAGTCAATATTATTAGACGTACGTCTCGTATTATGAGAGAGCTGCGAGCTGAATACTATGCTATAGCCAATTTGAGAATTGTGATAAAAACCACGGATATTGAGTCACGAACGAACCTTTCTATTTGGACGACTCATGCAAATGTGATCACGCGTCCACGCGTGCACGAAGCCACTAATTATATACAAGTAGACTAAGTGTCGATTGTATTGCATGTCACAGACAGTAATGATTAAATAAGTGATATACAGTCATGCAAACCTCACCTGGGGACCCTCCAAATTGCTACTCACTATCAGTAATACTTGCTAACCATATAGATTAGTATTATGGGTTATAAGCTGGGGTATCAAATCCTTGTACTTCTTAACCAGGTATTACTCATTAATAGTGTTCTTTCTAACGAGGTTCTACTGTACATACAAAATTAAACATAGGTACAACGTACTTACGATAGAATAATAAGAACGAGAAATGAAGAACATACCCTAGATACAATACGACCTAAGTTGAGTTCAGTAGTTATTTGATTAGAAGCCGTCCGCGAAACTTTACACCCACATAAATGAAGCTCAGCATGGGTCTGTCACGCCACAATTGGTCCCCCTGGACCATCCGTGGAATAACAGATGGTCCCCCTGGACCATCTATGGCAGTATAAATGGTCCCCCCAGGACCATCTACAGTGCAATATGTGGTCCCCTCTTGCCATTGATGGACCCCCTATAGGACAATGCATGGCACTGTGTATGCTCCCCTTGGACCATCCATGGCAGCATAAATGGTCTCCCCAAGAACTTCCAATTCCCACACTATGGTACCATAGATGGTCCCCTCGACTCCCCCACTCCCCACATACACCACCATCCATATGACATAACAGATGGTCCCCCTCAACTCCCCCACTCCCCACATGCACTACCATCCACATGACAGTGGCCATAGATGGTCCCCCTCCACTCCCCCACTCCCCACGTGCACTACCATCCAAATGACAGATGCTCCCTTCGACTCTCCACATGCACTACAATATGGCATTGGCAGAAGAGGGTCCCCAGCTCTAGCTAAATGCGCTATTACAATAAGTACAAATAGTAATCATTCCAGTAACATGATAACAATAGCAGCTAAATTGTTTGGTCCCGGTCTGTATGTCAAATAACAGACTGCCTACTTGCACGATTTATAGTACCAAAGTACATCATTGTTGGTACAGGCTTCTTGTGGCACCTCCACACAGTCTAAGTGGAACCACTCCTTGCAAGAGGAACACATCACCATATCTCAACCATTTGATGGCTGTCTACAAAGGCCGTAGACGTGCAATCGTTTCTGAGAAACTATGCTTGGAAATCTAGTTGAAATAGTCTTTAGGAAAGGGAAAAAGGTGTTTCAGTTCCAAGCAGTTTTTCAAATGCTGTCTCATATGTTTCTGTGCTAAATGAAAAGATCCTGGATTGAAAACATTACGTAGTGCTATGGAAAGCATTTGCGAGTGGAAATATCCCACAATCATTGATTCCAACTTATACTGTTGAATGTGCACATGTTCAAAAACAATGCACTTGCCTTCAAAAAGCAACATATCAGCAATCACCTGCTGTATTACATTAGGCAAATGTACGTGCAAAGTGTCATAGACTTCAATTTAATTACTCCTGGTAGATTGGCTAAATTTGATACCATCACCCAGTGGCTTGCTGAAATACACAAGACTTGCACAAATTCCTTATTCCTGTGTATTTCAAATGTTCGGGTGCACTGAAGGATAGGTGACTGCAACCCTGAAATGAGTGGATGTTGTTCTTTCAGCAAGAAATATGCACCTTGGATTGAGGTCAGCTTTATCTTGCTCAGATACCACCAATCTGTCTCTGTTGTTAAGTCATGGTGGTTGGTCAAATCAATGGTCCTGCCATGTTGCTTGTTCTGGTCGGTAGTATAGTAGCATGTCCTTCCAGGATGGCACCTCAATCTGCAAGCTAATTCCGCTTTCTTGCAAGGACACTTTTTTGAGCCACAACGCTGCATACACTTGCAAGTGATGACAGATGGTTGTTGTACATTGGTGGAGACAGACTGCATCTGCACAGGGATTAGAGTTTCAGAGCTTTACTTCTGTATAGAGATGATAACAGTGGATGGAGTAACTTCGGTGGTGACAATCTTTGTTTGTGCAGGGATAGTAGATCTGGATGGAGAAACTTTGGTGGAGGCAGTCTGCGTTTGATCAGGGATGATAACGCTGGTCGGGGTAGATGCTTGTGATCCAGTTTACTGCATGCATGGAATGGTGGAAGTGGGTGTCCGTGAAGTGCATGACAGTGAGATTGTAGATAACGCTGATGGTGTGCTTGCTTCTGAGACTATCGATGTGCATCTTGTATCTGGACTTCTGCAGTTGGATCCAGGAGCACCTCTACCAAATGAATCCTGTTTGGTCCTACTGTTAATGGAGCTTGAAAGTGGATGGTAGGGCTTAAGGTGAACATCATTAACCCTGCTAACTACAGTTGAAGGATTGGCCACATCCTGAAGCCGATACTACTCCCAAATTCATTATTTAGCACAACATAAGCATATAACAGGCATAATCATGCAATACATACTGGCCCTAATGCCAGTAGTAAGACACACACACACACACACACACACACACACACACACACACACACACACACTACACACACACACACACACACACACACACACACACATACATACATGCACACGCGCATGCACGAACACACACACACACACACACACACACACATACATACATGACATGCACATGCACACACACACACACACACACACACACACACACACACACACACACACACACACACACATACTCACACACACTACATACATGCCTACACTCACACACACACACGTACACACACGCACACACACACACACACACACACACACACACACACACACACATACTCACACACACTACATACATGCCTACACTCACACACACACACGTACACACACGCACACACACACACACACACACACACACACACACACACACACACATACACACATACCCACACACCCACACACGCACATGCACACACACACACACACACACACACACACACACACACACACACATACACACATACCCACACACCCACACACGCACATGCACACACACACACACACACACACACACACACACACACACACACACACACACACACACACACAATGGCTTCCTCAACACTGCTCAACACTGCCACCCAGAAAGCCTTTGTTGACGGTGTTCCTGGCTGCTCTGAACCTCATCTGAAGATGCTGTCCATCATTCAGGAGGCTCAGAGAAGGCGGAAGTCTCTCTGTGTCTTCTGGATCAATCTGGCGAATGTATTCGGTAGTGTACATCATGACTTGATCACCTTCTCCATGGCACACTACCATGCTCCTCCTCAGATGATCCAACTTGTGTCCAACCTCTACAGCGGGCTGTCAGCTGTAGTCTCTAAAGACACATGGACCACCAACCCCATCCATCTTCAGCTGGGAGTCTACCATGCAGGGCGACTCGCTGTCAGTTATCATCTTCAACACCGTGCATGAGCACCCTGGTGGACTCCATCACTCAGCGCTACTCTCACCTTGGCCACAGTCTCCACTCCACCTCCTGCAAAGTCAACCTTCTGCAGTATGCTGATGACACCTCACTCATCGGCAATGGATCTGCCTCTTGCCTAGAGTCACGGAGTCTTGGCTATCATGGTCTGGGATGCGGGTCAATGTCCCCAAATGTGTGAGTGTTGCCATCAAAGCCTCCACGGGAAAGGCCTAAAACCCCAAACTCCATGCAGCTGAGTGACGAGTGCATACCATACCTTGGCAACTCCACCTTCCACATTCTTGGTGCACCAGTGGCTATCCACTCCACAGGGACTGAGACCAGGGATCACCTAATAGCCAGGTTGCATCCATGCTGCAGAAGGTTGATGAAGTACCCATCACCCATCAGCAGAGACTGAAGGTATTCAAGGTTGCCATCTGTCCCTGGCTGACCATTGGACCTCTTTATCTTGGGCCTTCCTATCCCGTGGCTAGAAAACCATCTCCAACCAGTGGCCACTAGATACCTCAAGAGATGGAGAGGGCTAGCCAGGTCAGCAGATCCCAACAGGCTCTTCTTGCCGAAAGCCAACAGTGGACTTAATTGAGCTCCCCCACTTAGTCACCACTTACAAGAAGATCCACGCTGCCAAAGCTCAAAGCTGGGTCTTATATGTACTCCGGTGACTCTGTTGTGAGAACCATTACCACAGAGAACACCCTCCGTGAGTCCCAGCTCCACCGCTCTTGCTTCCATCCTCACCATGAGGTGGCGGAGGTGATGCAGGATGATCCTGGAGCATCCAAGGAACATGTAATCTCACAGGTCAAAGCCAAGGTCAATGCCATGGACACAGCAGCCAGGCTTGCCCACACCAGTAGCCTTCAAGTTCAGGGAGTAACTGTGAAGGAATTTTCAGGACATGTGGCCCAAAACTGGTCCAAGGCCATCTCAAGCCTCTCAGAGTGGCAGTTCAAGTTTGCCCTCAGCTTAGTAACGGACACTCTTCCACACAACGCCAACCTTTTTTGAAGTGGAAGAAGCTGTCCCATTGAAGTGTCAACTCTGTGGGGAGCACCAGTCTCTGGCCCATGTTCTGAATGCTTGCCAGAAGGCTCTTTCTCTGCATCGCTATAGTGCAAGACACGATGATGTCCTGCAAGTCATCACAGATTTTGCCAGCCAACTCCTGCCTGAGGGGATGCACATCACTGCAGACCTGCCAAGGATGCAGTACACCTTCCCTCAGGACATTACCACCACAGACCTCTGCCCTGACATTGTCATCTGCAGGCATACACACACACACACACACACACACACACACACACACACACACACACACACACACACACACACGCACGCACACGCACATGCACCTTTAACGGTCCATCTGTTGATGATGGAAATATCCTTGGGCAACGTGCCCTGGATATATTGACTATAGCTAGGGGCTCACATTGCGAAGGAATTCTGCTTCTATATAATTGTGACCCATCATGTACAGTACCGTCTGTGTTGGGTTAGATCTCCTTGTTGGCGAAAGAGCCGTCCACATATAAGCAGATCAACTTAGTGTAGATAGCCATTTTGTAATTCTTTCCCGGCCAATGCTCCTTTGTAAAAAAACTATAAACCTAACCCTAACATTGTGACACCATAATCACTTTATTCATCTTGTGAAAGAACTCAGTACACTTTGAGTATACTACCATGCATGTAATAATTGCTTATACTAAAATGTTATGTCAACAACACAATTTCGTGCATTATAATTATAATTCACCATAATTTAAGAAAGTATTGTGCAAGGCAAATAATGCAAACTGCACATGTGTATAATGTGCATGTTTGCATGCAAGTCAACAACATGACATAAAACAATAATGACTATACTAAAAATTGTCATATTATATAACAGCAAACGACCGCAAGGGTTGACACAGATGATGGATAGCCATGTATGCAGGAGGCAGCAAAATTGGTACAGATGCACATGAGACTAATCAATTAATGCATGTATAAATTAGCATAATCTGTCCATTGTCTGCTAACGCCTGTCATTAAACTGTATCCTGACAGGTGTTGTTGGCTTGAGAACTGTACGACCAGCTGATTCCAAGTGAGTCATGTCAGTTTCCAGATGGAAATTTCTTACAATCTAAAATGTGCAAGGTCGAAGAGCACAATACCACACCAACCTTGTGTACAGTAGATCAATGAGATAATACAATGCATTCATGTACAAAACATATTACTTTTATAAAATATTGCATGTACTCACCTCAACCAGTAGTAAGTTGAGTTCAAGTTCGGCCAAGCGACGACCTGCATATGTGATCAGTTTGAAGACAGTTAAAGTGGACCTAAAAAGGACTTGGAGTTAAGCAATTATGTATACTTTCCATAGCATCGAACAAACGCTACTGGAGGTGTATGAAAAGAGTTGGAGGCGAACTTTTTAGTGGTTAAGACATAGGCGTGAGGGCTGTATGGCATATAAAATGCTGAATCTCAAGGGCGCATAGTGCCCAAGAGAGCGTGTACTTTATATGCCATACAGCCTGAGAGCCTAGTATGTCTTCATTGGCTTGATTTCCTTCAAAAAACTTTGACAACACTGACAAAATTCTCTTTGGGCAAGTGTGGCATACTCACGGCTGGCTCACACTTGTCCTGCATGCACTCGCACTATGAGCTTATGATAAACATTATGGGAGCATGGGAGATGATACCCTCTGTCAATTCAAATACCTAAATTTAATTACACTTCGATTTCATTCCTATAGATTTTCACGCATGTGTGCATACGGTTACTTGCATATGAATTTCCCATAACAAGCGATTCGAGTTTAAAAAACTCGTGGGCCGCCTACGGCCCTGGAAACTCAAATTGCTTGGAAATCGGCGTTATTGACTAAAATAATATTTCGAAGAACTCTTCTGGTCTAAAAGACCCTTCGCTGATAAAATCAGGAGCAAACGAATGAATTTCACCGAAATATAGCCGAAAGATTTTGTACCGACTTCGCGTCCGCCATGTTGTTGACATATATATATATATATATATATATATATATATATATATATATATATATATATATTGACATTGTTCCGGATGTTCCGGACACTTCCGGTGAAAGTAAAAACAATATAGGGCCGCCTTCCGGCGGCCCAAAAATACAGGCATGTCCGTATAAAATTTGCATACATACAAGCACACTGTGATTATTTTATATTAATTTACTATTTCTTGTACTGTAGAAGTACGTACATACGTACGTACATTATGTCTTGTGTAGATAGATCTGAAATTGACTATTGAATAGAGAATTGGAGTTTGGTCAAGGATTGAATCATAGCTTTCCACGATATACTCCTAAAATTTGACTACAGACTTCATAACCACAAAAGATTTCAAAGTATCCGTTTAATACGTACAGTATATTATATATATGCATATGTACATGCACAGACACTTCCCCTCACACATAATGCACTAACCATAACAAGCTCGTGGACCAAAACCAAAAGGAAGGTGAGCAAAAGCATTCTTCTTCTTTGACTCTCTTGTCCAGCGATCAGGATTGAATGTCAATGGGTCTTCAAATATTGTGGGATCTCTAGACATACTGTAGTTGCCTGTGATGATCCAAGTCTGCAAGATGAATAAACCATGCAGTAGTATGTACGTACAGGTGTTGAAGGGACTTACTAACATATTTAAATCGTCAGCGCAACTGGTGGTTTAAGTGATCTCATACAGCTATAGTTGATTTCAACTGCTCCTTCTAAACTTGTACATACATGCATACACACGCAGATTCAATTATAATTTGATCGCTTGAAAAGTAGTGAAAACATGTACGTATGTATACACACATATGTTCATACATACGTACGTAAGCACAATATACGTACAGTGGAGTAATTAACGAACACACAGTGATTTTCTTTTATAAGGCCAGGCAAAGTTAATTCCCAGTTTATCGTTTCGGCCCGCATGTGATTTGGCTTGCGCCTGATCTACTTTCATTATTGGTGGTTATGTGATCAAAAATGAGTCTAGCCGTTACTACGTTACATATTGATTTCATTAATCTGTGTTACAAATGTGATTTCAATAATACATGTAGTTGCACATGTATTAGTCTTATAACAAAATTAATGATATAATACCCTCATTTGTCTATTTATATTGTTTGCATTAACTTGAAGGTTTCTTTATAATGATCAAAGTGTACTAATACGTATGTAATAAATAATAAGTGCATTTCAATACAAATGAATAATGAAAAATGACAACCCCCCTCATGCTATAGTTTAGAAGGCTTTAAAATTAAATTGGGAATCAATTTGCCTAGCCTAATGAGGTAAAAGTCAAGTCCTAATGCAGTCATTATACAGTAATGCAAATGTTAACATTATATATAACAAACTCGCATATACTGTATATAGTGAATAATCGCTTTAACCAAGGAGAAGGTGCGACCGCATGGAGAATTTTTATAATGAGAGTAACTCACTCCTTTGGGAATAGCATATCCATCTAAGGTCATGTCCTTAGCAACAGCTCTTATATTGCCTCCAACAATGGGATGCAACCTGAAATGGACCAAAAAGACAAGAATATACAGTAGTTGACACAGTTACATGTTTAATAAGGTAATCTGCTTAAAATGTTAATTCATGCAATTGTTCACTTCACAAAGGCCTAAGGACCAAAATGCATATCATTCGACTGGAAAGGATTGCGCATTAAAAAATCAAGTATGTTGGGTCTGAGTGGCATGCACGTGCACAAACACACTCAACCTCTCTAAACCATACACCCTTAGGATCGGTGAAAATAATCATTCTATTTAGGTTGGTGTTGAGTTTCCAGATTAAGTACACACTTTCCCAGGTCCTGTAAAACAAAAGTTCACAGAACAAACAAAAATAACAACTATATACCCATAAATCACTCATGATCATTAATTTTGTATGGTAGATACAAGCCAAGTGGAATTTATAAATGGGGGTTATCCTGAATTTGCTACCTGTTCTGTATACTAACATGCACATGCTGTGCCAATGAAATGCATAAATATAGGTACATATATATTACATGTATTTACAAGTATGATATACATATTACGTATGTACATGTGTATCAACATGTCTCAAGTGATCCCCCAGTGACCTGGAACCCACTCTGAACTGATTTTGTTTTCACATATGCTGTTGAGTCAGATCTCACCTCATTGTTTCAGTAATGATGTTCTTTGCATAAGGCAGCTTCTGTAAATCCTGCACTGTTGGTACACCATGTTCACCAACAACAGACAGTACCTCCTCTCTCAGTTTCTCCTGAACATGAGGGTTCTTGGCCAGCTCAAACAACATACTTGTTGCAGACACAGATGTCTGCCACCAAAAACATAAAAAATGTTAGGCTAAGCCTCATATAAGCATATACTTCTAAACACTGATAAGGAATAATTACAGACTAGTATTATACACAGACATGCATGTATGTACGTGTACATACGTACGTACTTAGCTTTAAAATACAAAACAGCAATGACTAGAGATTGCATGCACAGAAGCACTTCTATGTACTTATATACGTTCATATCATGCACATGCATATGTATGCAAGTGCTATAATCGAGCTAGTTAATACTCATTGGTAAACACAATGTGCATATGATGAAACATCCATTCACTATAGATGCCTATAGGTGGTGTTAAAAAGAGGTGTTGAGAAACTTCAAGTCGATACATGGATCAGCCTACAATGGGGTCTATTGATATGTAGGTGGCGCTTGTGTGCAGGTGGTCCACATGGCAGGTTTCAAAGTAGGCAGCCCATATGACATCAGGTGATACGTACATAAGTACAGGGTCATGTGTGATGACGTGTAACTGGATACTGTATGGACACATGGCCATTCCTATACATTTATGTATTTCACATATTTGAACATACAGTATCAATTCCCGCCGAAAGAAAGTCACGTACAAGCACAAACATATCCTTTTTTGTGAAATCATCATTCAGTAACCACTGTTCAAGGAACCCCACACATTCTTCTTCAGGATTTTCCAGTTGTGACAGCTTGACTATCTTCTCCTCAATTAGCTCTTTGGTTATTTCTTCAAGGGTATGAACAGTTTCCAAGAATCTCACACTAGTTGGTGTAGGGAAGAGTTTGAACCAAGGTATGATAGCAAACATTGGTGCCAATCCATCAATAAATGAAACTCCAGCTTTTTGGAACTTCTTCATACGTGGAGTGGGATTGGAGAAAACATGCAAGCTTTCACCGAGGATGAAGATTCCAATACCTGCAGAGAGGGGCAACAAATATGAGTGTTTACCAAAAGGCTCAAAACACTGGAAATGAAAGGATGAATGTACATTAATTATTATTCAATCTAAAAAGTACATTAGAATAATGCACACATAGAACACGTACGTATGTTCATAAAGTTCAGCAGTCAAGGTGGTACACTGTACTGCAATGACTGACATAGAATACTCGTTTACATACCTAGTGAGTGATAACATACAGAGATAGGGTGTATAAAAACCATTTAAAGTGGTTAAAGGATGTAGGATTGACACAGGATCGTGCAAAAAGGTATTATCAAAAAAGGATTCTCCAAAAACACTTGGAACAAGGGTAAGGTGCAAACCGGTACAAAGCTAGGTGGGCAAAGGGCAAGACAGGCATAGGGCTACACATTAATGAGGCTAGATGGGTATAGGGCTAGACAGAGTTTAGTTGGACTGAGTGTACACTGTGCAAATTCCTATGTCCCGCATGTGCAGCACATTATACAGTACATATGTGCTGCAGGATCCTGTGTCAATCCTACATCCTTTTACCATGTTTAAATGGTTTTTATACACCCTTGTTCGTGTATTTTTTCCTTTTATAATGAAACGGTTGCTTGAATATGTTACCATTGCAGTTGAGAAGGAACACAATCAAATCTTGTAAAATAAAGAAACTAGAATCTATGCAGTTACCCGACTAAAATCAATGTGTACCCATCTAGAAACAAATGGTCAAACTAAAAGAGTACTGAAGTCTACGATCATCAAAGTACAGGCCTTACGTAAGTCTAGTCTCGAGGAGCCATTTTGCCAATCCCAAAATGACCGATCTGGCCAATGTATGGGATTTGCTTAGTAATTTTTTCTCTCGCTTTAATTAGAAGTGTAGGTGTTGCTTCAAAACCTACAGAAGGCATTTCGCGCTAACAATCGGAGTTTACTGGCGAAAGATGAGACCTCTGGACCCTTTGTGGCGACCTGTAGCTTAGTTGGGAAAAACAATGAGAAGAACAAGAAGAATAAGAATAAGAATAAGAATAAGAATAATCTTAAAATGGTACTGGTGTTGTGTAGCCATACATTTTCGTCTTCAATTTCAAAGCTCTTTAAAGAAATTGGTCTATGAAGGGTTTTAACTACTTCATCTTATAGCTAGTGTGTCAAAAGGCACCAATATCACTTCTAAATGCTTCTAACTGTACTGTATCATTAGTTTTCGGATTAAAACAAAATTTGTGCTAATGTGTGGTGGCTATGTTTTTTAGTATCAGTCCTACATATGGAGTACTACCGTACTCCGTAATATGCATCAGAATAATGTAAAATTGTGTGTCAAATAAACACTTACCTTCAAAGGACCAGTCCATGAGAGGCTCGAGAACATCATCAACATAGTTGTTGACTCCATGGTGTTCCCTGAAGTATTGCATCACATCTCCCGCTACTTCATGGATCAGTGGAGTAAACTCCAACACCTTTCTAGGAACAATCTGTTTGTTGGACTTGCTACGGAGTGTACGCCATTCATCCCAGTTACTAAGTAAATGCAGACAAATACTTATAAAATATTAATGACATAATCCTATGGTAACCGTGCTATACATATGTGTATGTGTGTGTGTGGGGCGGATGGGGGGGGGGGGGGCACACAAACACCAGTGGATGGGGAGAAACCTGCATCCTAAAAGGGTAGCTTTAGCCTCTCTCCCCTTAGAACACTGTCAATAATTCTAAAACAAATTGGTGAATCATTCTCCAAAGCGTTCAAATTTTATTGACAATCTATAAACCTGCAATTAGCATGTCCATAGGATAGGAGAGAGTATACAAACAACAAATACATACCATAACTGGTTTTGAAGGGAGTATATATATACATACACATGTAGTTGGAGGGTTTCACGGTGGACGAGGAGGGTATGCAACCCCCCCCCCCCCCATATCCTGGAAATACATACGGTGACACCTCTGTAATCTAACACCTCGATAAACTGACATTCTCTGTAATCCGACCATATTGTGAGGTACAGTCATCACAATAAAGTATGCTGAGAGTTGTACTCCAAAATCTGACAGCTATTTTGCTGTCCATAGAGATTCCACTGAATTTGCTACAACATTCTAGTGCATGCATAACAATCTACTTGTAAGGGGCTACTCTCAGACCCCCTAACAATTGCGTAATACTTCTCACCATGGACATGCAGATTTCCCTGTACGCCTTACAA
>CAUJGJ010000005.1:295400-347900 GCA_963170055.1 Halisarca cf. caerulea
ATCTTCTGTCCACTGTTTGCTTGAGCAAACCTTTCAATATGTTGTTTATATCCCTATTTATTCCTGTTGAAAATCCCATTCCACTACTAATGGCCACCACTTTGATATCAGCATTTACATAAAGGAAGTGCCCCTTACTTACAACTAGCTTACGACGGCTTGACCTTTGGGGGATCTCAATATCTTCACTATCAAGATGCTTTTGTTTGCCAGTTGAACGTAATGCTGTTGCAGATGATTTCACAGCTTCAACAGTTGAAGATTTTGAAGTAAATGGAGGTGTGTGGGTCGGGTCTTCTTTCAGTGTGGATG
Organism: Halisarca cf. caerulea; assembly: GCA_963170055.1. Taxonomy (NCBI): domain Eukaryota; kingdom Metazoa; phylum Porifera; class Demospongiae; order Chondrillida; family Halisarcidae; genus Halisarca; species Halisarca cf. caerulea. The sequence continues at coordinate 295,713 of CAUJGJ010000005.1, forward strand.
AATGCTTTAGCATTACTTGCTGAGCGTGTCGTAAAAATGGCTCCAGTGTTTCATAATCTGCGATGACAATGCGAATATCTACCAGAGCACTGCTTTCTCTGTAAGCATACTGTAGTATAGTATCAATGAGGATTTGAGCCAATATATTTTTAGGTATAGCGTAAATACCAAAGTTTATTGCAGGAAGGGCAATGGAGGGCAGATGATGTTCCTCTGCACAATGAAGGATACTGCAGCAGGTTTCTTGCAGTAGCTTTTGACATTCACCAAGAAGCAGTTTACGAGCACCTGGTCCAACTGCATGAATAATACATTTACAGTGAAGAGTTCCACCTGCCTCGGTGACCACCACTCTACCAGTTGGTACTGGGCTTCCCATCCTCTGAAGTAAGGCATCTGAATTCTTCTGTACAAGGCCATTGCTAGCATTGTTAATAGCAGCTGCAACACCACTTTCATGCCTAAGGTGATTGTTGGTGGGGGTAATAATGGCTGTGGTGCGCTCTTCAATTATATTACCCTTCTTCACTGTCAAAGTGCATGTGTTGCTCAAAGGTATAACAATGTTTTGAGATTCTTCACAATTTGAATCACTTTCTCCAGAAAAGGGATTCAGTGCTTTCAATGTACTTGATACAGCCCCGGCAGCATAATCAAGCCAGGATTTTCCCTGATTTTGATCCTTGTTTTTGGCTTCCTCACCAACAGTGACAGGTAACTTGCTGATGGGTGGCTGTAGAGACGTACCCAACGATCTCTCCATTGTGGATACCAATGCACTGAAATTCTTCTCACTGTGAGCTAAAAACCTCACATCAGTCAAGAACTCATTGTTAGTGAACTGGTAGTGGTTGAACATTCTAACAAATGAGGGGAGGACAGATTCTGCATTGAACCCTATAGTAGCAAAAGAGTTTACTGCTACCGCAACAGTGGGCATCTCCAAAGTGTCTGCTTCCTTGAACACACTGTGTAAAATCTGTCGAAGATATTTGTTATGATCTTGATGATTACCTAGATTGCAGTTTAAGACATTTGCAATCACGAGAAAGCGGCAACCAGTGACTGTAGGTGGACAGTGAACTGTGAACACATCAAACCTCTCAGGTTTGTTGCTTTGGTATCTTCTCTCAACTACTGTTTTCAGTTCACCATTCAACGACTCATTGAGATCCTTATTGAGGCCCACGGCAAATCCCAATTCACTGCAAATGGCAGCAATCTTGATCTCAGTGTGTTCATAAAGGAAGTGACCTACCTTCACCAACAGCTTTCGATGACTTTTCTCAAGAGGAATCTCTACTGCTAAAGGTGTTGCAGCAGGCACAGGTGAATCTGTAGAGGTCTCACAAGTGGGGATTCCAGTATGCATAGATGCATCAGCTACTACATGTTGAGCATACTTTAAGAAAGGTACTAGGGTTTCATCATCAATGATGACAATGCGGATATCTCTGAGGGAAGACTTGTGCTTGTAGGGAAAGTGAAGTATAGTATCAATGAGTATCTGAGCTACAAGATCCTTTGGCATTCCATAAATACCAGAACTAATAGGTGGGAATGCTACAGAACCAATGCCTTCCTTCTCGGCACGTTTCAGGGAATTATCACAGGCTTGTTTCAGAAGTCCTTTGCAATCCTTAATTTTACGCATGTTGGCATCAGGACCCACTGCATGAATAACAGCTGCACACCTAAGATCCCCACCGGCTCTAGTGAGTGTTACCTGACCAGTTGGAATACGATGTTTCATAGTTTCTTTAATGACACGATTAGATTCCCTCTGCACCCAACCATGGCTAGCTCTGTCTATGGCAAAGGCTACCCCAGCTCCATGTTGTAGCTGTTCATTAGCTGCATTTACAATGGCTGTCACTTCTTCCCTTACCAGGTCACCTTTCTTTACAGTCAAGGTGCGCTGTCCCTCCATTTGAATAACTACAGGACCTGGTGCTGATTTTCTGCCTTCAACATACTGTGTTTGTGCATGGCCATCTGCTGTAGTAGCAGGATGTCGTTTGATATCAGAGATTGCTTCATGATCCACTGATAGCAAGTGCACACATTGATTACTAATATCAGGAAGGAAAACTACCCTGGGGAATTTTGATTCCAAATCAGATAGCCACATCACCAAAGAGTCTTCATCAAGAGGGCCTTGTACTGGTAGGGTATCATAAACTGCTCCTTTGCCAACAGTTAAGCTTTTATATGATGCAATAAAGTTTGCCAATTCCTGTGATGATTTATACTCTCTCAAAACACGAACTGAAGTGAAATCCACACTGCATTTGAAGTGGTCTCTATTAAACAGTTGACATTTCAGCATCAGCTGGACGATGCCAGGATTCAAGTTGGTGCAACAGTCTTCGTTATGCTCTTGCTTACTTGATCCACTAGGGTCCATCTTGGCAACATTGCCTGTGGAAGAAACACATGCAGAGTGATCACTAATGTGAGTCTGCAAAAATAAACACACTGTTAAACACTATATTGAGGTGCTAGGAGAAGTGAACATACACGATTCTAGCTGATAATGAAAATGTTCGTGTCAATTTAAAATGGTCACAATATATATCCTCAATGCACCCGTTTACTTTATTATTACCTATATTGTTTTTACTTTCACCGGAAGTGTCCGGAACGTCCGGAACGATGTCAATATACATATATATATATATATATATATATATATATATATATATATATATATATATATATATATATATATATGTCAACAACATGGCGGACGTGAAGTCAGTACAAAATCTTTCGGCTATATTTCAGTGAAATTCATTCGTTTGCTCCTGATTTTATCAGCGAAGGGTCTTTTAGACTAGAAGAGTTCTTCAAAATATTATTTTAGTCAATAACACCGATTTCCAAGCGATTCGAGTTTCCAGGGCCGTAGGCGGCCCACGAGTTTTTTAAACTCGAATCGCTTGTTTCCACTCGCAAATGCAAAATGATATTAGGCAGTCTCCAATTTTATTCTCTGCCTTAGAAGGCCATCTACGGTACAAATCCTAAAAAAATAATGTTTTATCCAGGATTACAAAATTCTAACACCAACAGTCTGTGAGAATGAACTTCGTCACTGTACATGGCAGTAAATCTCACCAAATTATGTATTGATGATGTGCGGCTGTTAAGAAAAAAAATTAAAAAATTAATTGCTGCCTGTCAAGCAGTGCTGTGGCCATTACAGGGGTATCACAATTAACTACCATTGCAATTATCTCAGTATTAAAGCAGTCCAATAACCATTACAGTGTTTCTCCCAGAAATATTTTAAGGCATGTTGAAGTTCATGCCACCTTGAGTGACATACGACATATTATCAAGGGGTAGATGTAAGTAAGCTGACATAAGGGGTGGAAGGCTAGCCAACTTGGGGACCTTTTTTGAGTGAATGACTATACATATATATAAAGTGGAACCTGTCTATTGTGGTCACCATATTGGGGCAAAGTATTTTCGCTGGTATAGACAGCTGGCTGCATTACACAGTGACCACAATGGACAGGTTCCACTGTATTTATATTACATATATTTCCTCCTTTAGATGACTGGTGGGTGAGCTAAGGTTTTCCAGTCCACCTAAATCACTGTATACTTCTTGTTCCAGCAGATTCACAACTACTGTTTCAATGCCTTCTTTTCTTTAGAAATGCAGTCAACTTAGCTTCCACTCTTCCACTAAACACGAGACAGTTCAATTCAGCAATCAAATTATGTTTATCCCTAAGTTAGATCAAGCACTTGTGACGCCAATCAAGCATGAAACGCCTGCTGTCACACAAAGTACATTATCATGACGTCATCACATTAAAATGGAGAATACTCGCCGAGGTTATTTTAGTTTAAGTTGGGGCATTTGCATGATTTGTTCTCCTAAAAAATACTCTAAAGGCCCATAGATGTACACTTCTGTAAAAGGCCCATAGATGTACACTTCTGTAAAAACTAGGAAGAAAAGAAGGCATGTCGGGCCGACATGCCTTAAGATACCTGGGGAGAACACTGCATTACCGCTACAGATCTCCACTAAAGGAATCAATTACCATTGCAACTACATTTGTACAATGGCAATTACAATAATTATATATTTACTAATCGCAGATTTATTCTTGGATGCTTTGAAAAGTTATTACACCTTACCAAGATTTCATATTTGTGGTGATTTAAATAGTGTGATTGATATCATTTTTCCATTTCTACCAGGCACTTGGTTTACTGTAGCACAGAAAAAGCGCATGTGGAACATGTCCTTTTTCACTTGTAAGTCTTTAGATTGCGAAACATTTTAGGTTTGGTTTTGGTCCAATTTCGTTTAGTAGGTCTATTGTATCTCTTCGAAAAAAAATATATCATCGTGTAGCGTGTTGTATTGTCTCCATTTTAAGCCCGAAATCGAAGTAATAGCGTATATGAAGACGAAGTTATTACCGAGCGGAAGCGAGGTTGATTGTTTTGGTCGCGAAGGGGAGTCCAAAGACGTCACCCACGCGCTTAACCCTTTAACGTGGATGAGCCACTATAGTGGTTCACGCGTGACCAATCCCTGTTGTGGGCTAAATGGTGAAATTGCGTAACCGTAGTCGTGGAAAAGCCACTATAGTGGCTCCTTCTTTTTCAAGCATTTTGAAGCGAATTCGATTGCTTTCAGCACATTTAACAGTTTTAAAGCTCCCCAAGCTTATAAGAAACACAAATGAATACTTAACTAAAGGAAATTTCCGCACACTAACTTGGAATAGATCGAAATCTAAGGGTATAAAAAGTTCCGTCGACGGGTGAAAATACTCACTGTTCGAACAGCTTACTTTCACCACAGAAACCGTCCAGAAGTAGCGCAAATCCACTGTGGGGTACCAAACAAGCCCTAAATGAGTAGTTCGTGCAATTTCAGCTGAAGGTAAAGCCCTGGCACTTGAGGAAGCGAGTAAGGAAACTGTCATGCGAATTCCATCGAACGATGGAAATTCTTCCTGATTTTTGGCATCATTTCGAAGGATTACTCTTCAGAGGGTACGAAAAGGTACAGTCGCAAGCAGTAAGAAGGTGCAAGAGCTTGTAACTCTTCGTTTTCGCCAAGAACCTCATTTCGACGAAACAAATTCTTCGTAAAACATTGCATAATTCCGCATATCATTGTATAATCGCCGCATAACACAGTATTTCCGTTCTTTTTTGTACTATTTTCTATTTGTTATAACTTTGTTGTAATGTGCACCACAGCTCTTGAATTGCTGGCATGTGCCCTTATCACCACACGTAGTCTGCATATAAAATTTGAACAAATTTCGCTAAGATACGCTGATCTCCCACGACTACTAGTTGAGCCACTATAGTGGCTTTTCCACAATAACGCGTTATTCGCGGGTACTTTTGTTCCACGATAAAGTGTTAATGACTTTCGGAACTAGAAATCTGGATATTTGGTCCCAGAGGCGTTTTCTTTCGTCAAAAGTTGCATTCACGTCTTAAAAACTAGCAACAAATCACATACTTCTACGAAGTGGGGCACGGCAGTGCTACAGAATGAGATGAGTGAACTGCGTATGGACTAAGTTGTGTTGGCACAATGCAGACTTTTCTGACACTTACATTTCGGTCCCTCTCGTCGGCATTCTTCACGCTAAAGGGCAACGAAGGTTCTTAAGATGCGAAGAGAAAACATTTCTAAAAAATTTGGGCAACGATTTTTGAAACTGTCTTTTGTTGAAGCAGGAAATGGCCTTCTGTCGTTCGGGAGCTCTAATTGGTCAGCCATGGTGGTATCCATTTTCGGCAGCCATGTGCATGACGTCAGCAGCGTGATGAGTATACGTACATTCCTATTTACATTCCCGCGAGGTTCTGAACTACGTTCACAGCTAGTAAGTAGTTTTCTTTGTCATATCTCAAGGCACAAAAATACCGGGAGCCACTGGAAATTGAAAGCTATGGACACCAAAAAGGGTAAGTAGGTTACTTATATAGCAATATCTAAAATTTCCATGTGGGGGATTTTTGTACTGAAACAGTTACTGAGAAAATCACTGAAAACCATAAATTGACACAACGGACGCTCACATTTTGGCTTGTAACTTTTGTAGGAAGTCAACAATCACAATCCCCCACATGGAAAGTCTAAAGTTGCCTATGACAAATTGAAAAATCTAAAAAGACTAGGCTAATTGGCCCTAACTTTTTGGCTCCCGGCTATTAAAGATACACCTTAATGAAAGAGTAGATGAGGCCATTTTGTCACATGACATGTGCGTGATGTACTATAGTGGACGTGAGGACTAAATTCGGTCAGAAGACACGACGACCATGGCAGTGAATGATACGCCGACACAAATACATTTTAAAGGAGTCAGGACATTTGTAACAGGAGGAGGATACTTTTGACGACGATTCAAAGGGTGCAGAACTTTAACGTCGGATATCAGAGTCAAAGTAAGGTGCGTAATATCTGGTGGTAGCCGTTACTGGCTTTTGAATTTAAATAGCGAATGTTTTACATCTAGAATAACATGGCCTATCTTCATTTTTCTACTCAATGGGTTGGAATTAAACCCGTTGAGAGAAAATAGCATGCCATCTCGGAACGTCTTGCTGTTTCCAGGGATATTAAAATACTGATTATTAACGCAGAATGAATACGATTGAACAAATTATATTGGGATGAACTTTCGCAAGTGCACAGAAAATGCAAAATGATTGCTGCAGCAAAAACAAACTCAATGCGTACACCTTAATCCTCACGATTTATCATGCACATGTCACAGGACTTGAAGCCATTGAATACCATTTTGCTCGGATTCCAACTAATTAGCATGCAGGGCAGATTTGGACATGTTCCACATGCGAGGCCTCAAACTAGCCAAAGTCTACCTTCTTAGGGGGCACAATATATCCACAGATATAAACAATATCCATCAAAGTAGTTGCATGGTAATTGTGTAATTTGATTCAAATAGCAAAAGAAAACCAACTATACCAATACACCTACTCTGAGACTGAAACAGGACCATTACAATCACATTACCATTACCAGCAAATAGGCAGGTAGGTTGTATGCACAACCAGCCAGCAGAAGGGTACTTCATGGTTTTAAAGGAATGCAATAAGAAAGTATCAATATAGCGAATTTTACATGGAATTTTCATGTGCAGACTGTGTGAGTTCAACCTTGATAACTTGTCATAGTCCCTTTTCGTCTTCTCTAAAACTACAAAACCTGCAAATTGCAGGAATAAAGAAGAATATCACAAGCCCCAGCGATAAAAAGTTAGCTACCGTTCGTAGGGATCCTCCGAAGTAGAATGTATTGCAACATTGTAAACAAAGTCACCTGATAATCACATGACAAAGGCTCTAAGATGAGTTTTCTCGATAACAAAATTACTCTTGAAAAGGCGGAGATCTAAATGCTTAGTGGAGACACTAAAATATGGTAGGATAGTTGACAAAGGATGAATCTAGCTTTTCATCGCATTGCCTCATGAAAGCTTCCTGTAGTCATTTATGTACATGTGTTTGCAATTTTTTGTCTTCCGAAAACTGCGAAAACCTTTAAATCTCAGGGAAGAAGTGATATTTTAAAAGGCGGTGCAGTGAAAAAGTTAGGTAGTGTTCTTGAAGAATCCTCAGAAGTAAGTAACCTACCAATAGCCAAGATTATTGTCATAAAAATCACCTTAGTAGTTGAAACTTTTGCGCATTTAAAGTTTTGCAAATTTTGCAAATGAAGCAGTATTCAAGGAAGTTCAATTCGCGAAAGTTTACTAGACATGATAATCCGATTCAGAGTAAACAAAGACCCTTTACTGTTAATTGTTTAACTAACAATGGCCCATTGCTCAATAGATTAGGTCATTCATTGTATGAAGAGCCCTTTGAAACATCTGCCGTATCTAAAGGGGAGAGAGTTCTGCAGCAACGTTATGAACATGTCTTGTCCAATAGTCGTTACCCAGGAATTAGGTAGTTCTGTGAAACAATAAACGCAACAAACTTGCAAATTTATTCACGAAACTCTAACCGCGTGAAAATTTCAACTTTAGCGGTATATGCTTTGCTTGGACTCCTATTATTTCGATTTTCGATAATAGTGTTACAAGCCAACAAAGTAGACAAATATTCATTTGAGAGTTCGCACAACATACAACACCTTTGCTTCATTGTTATACTGGATACAAAGGGAAAAATAGGGGTGTGATTACGAGTGACTTTTGTGGCCCCCATTATAACCTACATTTAGTGCATCTATCATTCAGAGAACATATCGCAATATATAATGATAGCGCACCTTCTAGGGGGGTATGGGGGCATTTTGAATTTATACTCTAAGAGGTGCATTTTCAGACTCATTTGTGGTTCTCAAATGACATGAGATGACCAGATTTATAGTGCTAATCTGACATTAAACACCTACGCATGTGGGACATGGCCAGATTTGTTATGATAGTGATCCTCCGTTTGCATAGGGGTGAAACGTTATCTTTCGGCGCCCATAAGTTATTAGTCACGCTTTTATCTTGTGATTCGGGCGGATATTCGGGCGTATACGAAACCAAATCCGCATTAAATGACGTTTTCTGTCGTCACCGTTGCTCTTTCACATGCTGGCATGTGACCTAACTGGATATTCTTCGAAATTTTAGTTTTTGGCTGGACGCAACGTGAGGAAACAAGCTAGAGACAGTCTCTTGGTGTCAGCATTGAGCTATTTGTAGTTAGCAACTTTTCCATGTGGGTGCAAGAGAAGCATTGTTCCTGTCCCGAGTTATAGGAGCTAGAATTTCCCCCATTGATGGGCAATTTTGATGATCTCGGCTTCGGAGAGGAATGGCGATGGCACCCGCATGGAAAAGTTAGTAAATGTTTTGCTATAGCGATTTATGTGAATAAATAGTCTTGGAAGCGTTTCACCAGTTAGCGCCCAAAGAGTTTCGCATTTTAGTAGGGGTCGGGAAAGCCTTACAAACTTCTTTGCAATTGAAGTAAGCCTTTTGAAAGGCTATTCCTCGAAACGTTTACATGTCTACCTATGTATTAAGCCATTGTTTGACGTTCTGAAGCTTCTACAAGTCGAGAAATGAAGCTATAAAAACGACCGAAATTTTCACACCTCCGAATTAGCGTGGACATGTCCCACATGCGTATGTACAATATCAGGGTTCTAACTAGGATTATCTTTTTGGGGGGTGGTGGGGGGATGGTGGGGGGTTGTAGGGGGGCAGGGGCGGATCCAGAAATTAAATGGGGGGGGGGGGGGGGAGAATGGGACCATCAGAAATCTGAAACTGCCTTTTTAGGGGTGGAAGCCCCTCTCTCCCCATTCAGGTATGCTAGATTATTGATCTATGGCTTCTTCAATCTGCAGGACTTGCCAACAATTATCACCTGCTGTCATGGTTGTGCAATTGGACTATAGTATGACACAATATTACCAACAACATGGCAAATTTGGTAAAAGAGAAGTAGATCGACCTGAAGGCTGGGTTTGGCTTGGAAATAGGGTTATATTCTGGTGATTTTAGTATCAATGGTGATTTTACTTACATTTAACAACTTGAACCTAAAGACAGAGTGATTCTGAAGATACTATGTTCAATCTTCATTTTTTAGCCTACCATATTTTACAACCTTAGCAACTTAGGGGGGGGGGGGGGGGGGGAGGCCCCCTGTGCCACCCCAACGCTGGATCCGCCAGTGGGGAGGGGGGAAGCTTCAGTATCACAGGTCATGTCTGTTGTGCAAGACATGCCGGTAGTTTCATATGTACGCACATGATATCATAATGTCTATAAAAACATGCAGTGCATGCACAGTGATGTAAGGATGTGTGGATATGTACGTAGTAGAGTCGTAGGGGTACATATATAGGTAGGGGGGTCTGGGGAAAATTTGAGTCTTTAGGTTATATAAGGTGGTATCTTGGGCCATTTTGGACCATTTGAGGTTGATTGTGGCACAGAATTACTCTTTGACCTTGAAGAGATTGTAGATATGTGGAGCAGAAAAGGTAGAAGAACAGCTGTTTAGGTTTTAAAACAACTAAATGAATGCATCAATTACTTTGATATTGAAACTGTCAGTAAGAAAGTGTTCTAATGCATAATATGTGTATGATTCAAAAAACATGTTCAGTCCAAAAGCCCACATACCTAATTAAATGCATACTGTATAGCGGGAAACTTTAGCGAGGTTTTATTTTCGCTTTCGCAATTGGTTTAATTCGCGAAGATTATACCGAAAATTCTAGGCTTGAATACATTCCAATACATTAGCATCCATCTGTGTGGAAATGTACAATGATATCAAAACACATTTCCACTGGCTGGAGTACATACTCTTTGCTGCTGTGCACTAAGAACAAATTTTGAAATCTTTTTTAGGAACACGACCAACTCTCTCTCCATTCTTTCTCATTGCTAGCAGGACCTATCACAGGGACTATTGCTTCTCTGGCAAAGTTATTCCTCTCCAACTATAGCTTGCCGAGTATATGTATATGTGTATGCTCTAGCCATTGAGAGCCCCTCTTTGCTGATTTCAGCCATAGTAATACAGATAGGAGTTGTGAAAGAAACATGAATATAGCTGTTCAGCCCAGAATAGCCAAATTAAACCCGCAAAACAGCTTTGATGGGACAAATTTGCCAAAATTTTGCCTGCAAACATTTCCCACTTTACAGTATTTATAAATAGCCACATATTGTAGAAATAAGTGCGTAATATATGAAATGCTACATACCACGTTCTTTCTTTGAATTCTGTGAATCAAGCAATGAGCCTTCTCCAGGATAATTATCTTTTCTATGACCCTTTGTTCCAAGGGTATGTTCTGCAATGGCCACTAGGACGGTCAGGTCATTCTGAGATGCTGCTGAAAACTTCACTTCAGTTAAGAAATCATCATTGGTGAAATGATACTGACTTAACATTCGAATGAATGGAGGAAGAAGAACATCAGGAGGGAATCCTAGACTTTGGAAAGAGTGAGGAGATACAAGAGCTTTGGGCATTTCCAAGGTGTCTGCTTCTTTGAACACACCATGTAAGATCTGCTGGAGAAATTTTTGCTTGTCTTGATCTCTTTCGACATTACAAACCAGGATATTAGCAACCACAAGAAATCGACATGCAATAGTTGAAGGTGGACAGTGGATGGTAAACACATCAAATTTGTCAGGTTTACTTTTCTGATATCTTCTGTCAATTGTTTGTTGCAGTGAACCTTTTAGTTGCTCATCAAGGTTCTTGTTAGCTGGCTCACTGAATCCTAGTTCACTACAAACAGCAACAATCTTGACATCTGCATCTTCATACAAAAAGTGGCTATTTGCAAACGCAAGCTTGTGCTTACTCTTTTGAAGAGGAAACTCTACCAATTTAGGTACACTATAAGAACTAGATGCATTCTTGTGCATTCCGGCTTTTGTATTCAATTCTGCAAAATCTACAAAGGAAAAGTAAAAAAAAACACATGTAAATAATCACTATTCCAATATAGACATAATTTTTCATGCGTCTTTTAATTCTCACGGGTCTACCAATTTATATTCATTTTGATGCTACAGTTACAGGCATAGATACTCTTAACTGGCACAGAAACATGCTATCATCACACATGCACAGATGACTTTAGATACTGTGCCAAATACGTAGGTATGACAGAAGACATGAAGGACATTAGTTTCATTCAATACTTTGTAATTCAGGGTAGGAGCCTTCAAATATGGAACATGCCATGTGTATGCTTCTAATATGCTTTTATGCTTATGATAAATGCATCAGATTCTTCCAAAATTGTACATTCTGAACAGGCAAAAGGGACAGAGCAGCATTGGAAGTAGCCACTATTCTGGTTAGATTTCATGAAGCAAACCTAAAGGCTGCTGAGTAAAAGTTAATTGAGCTAGCGGATCATTTCATAAACACTATCTGCTGACTTCATTTCAATTGAACACCAGGATGAACCTGAAATTATGTGTTTTGGCATGAATTGCTGCCAAAATGCTATTTTCGCAGTTTTTTTTACACAGAAAGGATGGGTAGGAGGGTACAATGATTCAACTAGTACAGACAGCGGCCATGCAGTAGGCTGAGCATATCATATAGCACAGTACACATTCTAGGAGAATGTCTTGACTTGAGGAAGTGCACACCAAATGTTTCTGTATGCATCCCCAGGTAACCTTGCCTTTCCACAATGCCCAGTCTTGGCAAAAAAACCCTGGAAATACTGTACCTTTTAGGATAGGACTTCAGATTATGCATAACAAGGTGTTAAGATGCAAGCAGCAGAGTTAAATACTTTCAAATGCACTGTCGATTAGTTATTTATACAGCAAGAATAAAAACATCATTCTCACACTTTGTATTTGCATTAATTGGTGACATATTGTTTTAATGCTATGTTGCATGCAATTGTAATGCAGGGAATATTTTTAACAGTCGTCTGCTCGTCCGAGACGACCAGATATCCTTGTGGGCAACCATAAATGTCCAACTGGCTTGCCCCCTTGGGCAACCTATAGTTGTAGGACAGCTAGTGGCATATATAAGTAAGCCACAATATTGGAAAAACAAAAATATCAACAGTGCCTTATTCACATGATAGGAAGAGTGAATCATTCTACACGTTCCGCGTTCAATTCAAACAAGGTAAGCCTGTTTCCAATTGTCAAGATCGTTCGTTGATGGATATCACCATTTTGAGCACGTGACTGAATGTCGATTATTGTGCAATCCGTCTTTCTTAATGCAGCTGCTAACTCCGTCGTTGTAGGTCGATCATAGTAACATTGTTGGTTAGAATTTCTCCTTTTGGTTATCCAGTGAGCGCAATTGTGAATTTGAGGGTGGGGTGTTGCTTCAGCTAGCTTACAAGTCGAAATTAGTTTAGCCCCTTAAAAACCCATGCAAGAGTAGGCCATGTAGAAATATTAATATATACCAAAACATGTTTTAGTATCTATGGTAGAAGATGACCCTGATGATGACCTTGATGACAGCAGTGAAGTTTGCAATGGTGATGGCAACATTTTTTAGCATCCATTAGCAATTAGCATACAGTTGGTGAACTAAAGAACTAAAAGCTACCCTCGTAACTTTGAAATTCTTTTTTTGCACATAATTTGAGTTTAACACTTCGTACCTATATATCCATCCATCCTTACATGTATATTATACTGTATCCTTGCATATCACCAATCATACAGTAGGAAAATTCCATGGACTGAAATGTTCCCGAATTTTGCATCGATTTTAACGCACAACCTGAATTCACCAGGGGCAACCTAGAATAACATTCAGATTGCCTGTGGGCAATCTGAAAAATTCCTTAAATATTTGCCCTGTAATGAATGCTTAATCCCTTATTATCGGACTTCAGTGCTTGCGAAAAATGTGCGATTGTGGGAGATAAGAAATGTCAGCAAAATTTATACCATATTTGACGGAATGATAGACTGGGCTTTAATTTCTTTCCTGGCACTTCTGACCCGGCCATTAAACGAGCAGGGCTTTTGTTTGAACCCAAAAACTTTCTCATTGAAAAGTCCTTTATGATAAACCCACCTGCATTCTCTATATAACCACAATAAATTGCACCTCAGAGCAGATAACTGGGCTTAATCGAATAAGAACCCATAGAACGGGAACATCTTACCACTTACGAGCTAAACCCGAATTCTGTCCCATCGCACAAGGAAGTTGTTGGAATCATTTGGCAGCGTTTACAGGGTAGTTTGGTTTCATTTTGGTATCTTTATCCATATTAGCAAAGGCTAAACAATAGTAGAAGTCAATCTAGATGTTCTACACTTGATGATAATTGACTGTGCGTTGTTCCTTGATTGATCAATGCAGCCATTTTGTTTACTGAGACCTGGTGTTAAATCAAAACCCAGCTATTATTTTGACCCGGCCATTGTTTACCTAGGGCTGCTCTTACCCCCGGCTATTAAACGAGCCCGGCCTTTATATGGTCAAATATGGTATGCACATTATGTGTGATGATAATGGTACATGCTACACATTTGAGAGCTGTGGTGCACACTAAAACAAAGCTATACCCATTAGTAAATAGTACAAAAAAGAATTAAATTTGGTGATATACAGGGATTATGCGATGATCTGCAAAATTATGAAAAGCTTTACGACGAAGAGATTTTCTAGAAATGTGGTAATCATTATTTTTTATTAATAGTCTAATTCTTGATCATTTGTCAATCTCATGTATGTGTTTATGTTCTGTTATATCACAATAGTGTTTTATTAAATGGATATATGTAATTTTTTTTCCTTTATTTTCCTAATGTTTAAGATGTGTATGCAGAGTATATATATTTCTATTCTATATCTCGATGTATATTCAATTTCTTGGTAATTCATAAGTCCCACCCAAAAAAGAAATGTGGTTCTTGCCTAAAACAAGCTCTTTACAAGCTCTTCCGCATTGCATTCCTTCTAACTGTACTTGTTTTGTGCCCTCAGTGATCCTTCAAAAAGATGACGAAAATCAGAAGAAATATTATTATTCACTGGAACTCGCATCAAAGGTTCTTTGCTCACTTTCCTCAAGCTCCAGTGCTATCTCTTCAACTGCTATTGAGCCAACTACACAATTCTGGCCTGTTCTTCATCCTACAGTAGATAGTGTTACTTTGGGAGGGTTTATGCGTGAAAAGTAAGTTTTTCAAACCTTGCTATTTGTACCCGTCGACGGAACTTTTATACACTTGGATTTCGATCTATTCCAAGTCAGTGTGAGGCAATTTCTTGTAGTTATGCATTCATTTGTGCTTCTTATAAGAATGGCTAGCTTTAAATCTATACAAAAGCAATTGAATTTGCTCCAAAATGATAGAAAAAGAAGGAGCCACCAACATGGCTAGTCTGTGCACAACTACGGTTAAGAAATTTCACCATTTGCCCACAATACAAATTGGTCACACTATAGTGGCTCGTCCACAATAAAGGGTAAATGCAACAAATATGTGGGATCATGACTTACACTTGTATGTTAGTTATAGTTCAATACTATTAGTTATAGTTCAATATCATAGTGTCTGCCATTTTTCCACGTTTCTGAGGAGCATTGCCTCTCTATAGCCGTAGTCCATGTGTAAAGCAAGGATTAGCAGAATTTAAAGGCATCCATGAAAGAAGGCAAATAGAAGGGAAATTTGAATATAGTGTGGATTGGACTAATATGAACAAATCCCCCCTCTCCATAGCCCCAATGTGTACAATGTCTGGAAAGAATTGAGATAGATCTGGACCATAAATCGGAATCATTTGCATGTGCACAGTCACAGTTCACGGGCTCATTATAGCGCTTTTCGACTGGGGAAGAAAATGGCCGCCGCTCGAAATGGTAACATATACATCGAATTTTACAGCTCAAACAACAATGTACGTCAATTTTTACAACTGTTTAGTGTTTTAATGTTATTTAACGAAATAATAAACTATAAAACAGGCCCATGTGTCATACGCAGAAGTATAAAAATGATTTTGAAAAATGTCCACTTTTTCTCTAAACGTCGTTTTGGGGACGTGTAGACGGTCACCCAAAGAGATGAAACTGGTATGAGATGAAAGAGTAAAGTTCATTTAAGATATGGATGCTGAGCGGAGAACATATAACTCCAACTGAAATAGTTATAACGAAACATGTACTTTTAGCGGGTAAAAATGGCTAAAAGTGACAATTAAAATGGTAATATCTTAGGCTAACCTGCTTATATAATCCCCGCTCAGCGAAAACAAGTAGACAAAAGGATTTTAAATCGTTGGATTCTTTTGTATTTCGGAAAAAGTCCCGGGTACACGTCCCCAAAACAAGATATATTTGCAGGACGGTTCCAATCCGCCATTTTAGGATGACGTAAGGTGCGCGTCATCAGTATTGGCATATTCGTATGGTACATTGGAAATAAGCGCCCTACAATGTTATCAACTACGTGAACAATCGATCTGGTCGGCAATTTGTTGTGCGGATAGTTCTATTTTTCATTAAATGGTTCCAACAAGTATCGGTGAGTTCTTATGCATATATTTTGTCATTGATAGTCATATCTGCGGCAAAAGTGGCATACTTGACGACTAAGACGCAGAGACAGTGGCACTAGCTTGCGTGCGAAATCAATCGATTAGTACAAAGTCAGAAAGTAGACTGAGCCTGCTAACATTTTTCCGATTTTAGCTAGTGTTTCATTCGTGATCTAGGATATCCTGGATAGTATAGTGCAGTTACCTGTCACAGCACTTTCGTACATTGATTCGGCATTCTGCAACGATCATTTGAGGTGGAAAGGTCAATATCGGCGGTACCTGGCCCTTTTTGACGGTACTAGTGTAGCTTGAACATTGCGATTAAACATTGATGTGCTTTTATAAATACCTAAACAAAACTTATTAAGGCACAAAACGGCTTTTTGCCTTTTCAAAGTCGATAGGATTCGAAAGATTCTGCGATCGCTAAACCACTGTAAGCGCCCGCTACTGATGACGTATTACAACGTTTACCTTCTGTTGGTAATGACGTATAAGTAAAATGTGACAAAATCCACAAATTCCATAACTTTGTCGCCTGTAATCCCCAACTTCCAAAAAGTGCTATAATGCCCCTGTGTTTGAGCAAGATTCATCATTTAAAGTTCATTCCATGGAGAATACATAGTTGTGATATCAAATAAGTTATTTCCATCCAAAGAATGGAAACAGTTTCAAAGTGGTCAATCATGCTTGTATCCTGATGACATCATACATCAAAGGTACTAACTACGGTGTAAATTTGATACACCGGGTTATAGCAGAGCCTAAGCACCCCTTTGTCATAGCATAATGTAATGGTCATGCTAACAATTCATTCAAGCAGATACAATGACACTAATCGATTAAATTGCAATGAATACGATGAAAGCGGCTGAATTGTGTGCTCATCTGGTCCATGAAATTCATTACAAATGGATTAATTTCTCTCATGTACCTGAGTAAAGCAGCAAGAATGTTTTAGGTGGATATTTGGTACCATTGATTCAGCGAGCTTCGATTGTAACTTAGCGAGAGCCACCAAACAAGAACATCGTCTGGGTAGGACACTTTAAAGTCATCTGGGCATTTCTCTTCTTTAAGGATGTTTCAGGCAGAAACTCTCACTCTAAACACATTCATGGCCCATCTCGTGTTCTTCCCAGTGTTTTCTGGGATATAGTCCTTTGCAAAATCCTCCTCCTTCGATTTGGTTACGATATTGAATCCAACTGTTGCAGTAAGTGGCTTTCTAACTTGATTTGGCAGTTCAAAATCATTTTCTAGCTTGAAACTCATTACAAAAGATCTCCAGAACTCAAATATATGCTTATTTTAAAATTCAAGTATTATAAAGCAGCCAATCAGATTGTAGATAGCAGTAAGCAACAAATTTGATTGCAGATACAAGCCATATGTATCATGTCTACAAGGGGTGTATCAGTTCATCGATCATACTCACCCTTCGGTGCTTCATGTCCTCGTGACTCGTACAGCAAATGTGCAGGTAAGTTATGGCAGATTCGTGGTTGCAAAGGACGTTTTGTGGTTTTGACAGGAATGCGATTAAATCGTCACGCCTAATACTAATTATCACGTTTTTGCCGTGTGACCACCTTCCTAGTTTTCGAGATTTAAATTGTTGCACCATCAATAGAAAGGGTTCTGGCCAACCAAGTTAGCAAATCGATCGTAGTAAACTGTAAACGGGCGCACATCTGAAAGTGATCGAGGATCTGAAGCTCTAGCTTGCCTCCCTATACGAAGGTGTATAAATTAGCCTCTCTATACTTCAGGACATGTGAGAAGAGCTCTTTTCCTTAAGAAATTTATGGCAAAAACGCAGAGATCTAAACCTCTACCTGTGTGCTTGAAACATTGACAGATTATCCTTTAAGGACTGAACTTGGAATTCTGATTAAGGGAAGATATTCGGCCTTTCTGTTCAGTTTATGTCACGCCGTTTGTTGCCACAGCAGTTCTGTTGGACCAGAAAAGCTTTGCCATAACAGCTGAGGAGTGGAGCAGCATCTTCCCCTAATCAGGAAAGTAAGATTAGGATATGCTGTGTCTTATGAATTGTGTGTGGAAGTGTGTGTGTGTGTGTGTGTGTGTGTGTGTGTGTGTGTGTGTGTGTGTATCGCATGTGGGACATGTCCACGCTAATTCGGAGGTGTGAAAATTTCGGTCGTTTTTATAGCTTCATTTCTCGACTTGTAGAAGCTTCAGAGCGTCAAACAATGGCTTAATACATAGGTAGACATGTAAACGTTTCGAGGATTAGCCTTTTAAAAGGCTTTCTTCAATTGCGAAGAAGTTTATAAGGCTTTCCTAACCCCTACTAAAAAGCGAAACACTTCGGGCGCTACCTGGTGGAATGCTTCCAAGACTATTTATTCACATATATCGCTATAGCAAAACATTTACTAACTTTTCCATGCGGGTGCCAACGCCATTCCTCTCCAAAGCCGAGATCATCACAATTGGCCATCAAAGGACGAAATTCTAGCTCCTAAAACTCGGGACAGGAACAACGCTTCTCTTGCACCCACATGGAAAAGTTGCGAACTACGAATAGCTCAATGCTGGCACCAAGAAACTGTCTCTAGCTTGTTTCCTCACGTAGCGTCCAGCCGAAAACTAAAATTTAGAAGAACATCCAGTTAGGTCACATGCCAGCATGTGAAAGAGCAACGGTGACGACAGAAAACGTCATTTAACGTGGATTTGGTTTCGTATACGCCCGAATATCCACCCGAATCACGAGATAAAAGCGTGACTAATAACTTATAGGCGCCGAAAGATAACGTTTCACCCCTATACAAACTGAGGAGCACTATCATAACAATTCTGGACATGTCCCACATGCGCTGTCTGTGTGTGTGTGTGTGTGTTTGCGTTTGTGTACATGCATGTGTATCATTTATGTGCCCTTTGAATCCATTTGGTGTTGTGGACAGGTGCAGACAACTGAGGCCTGCTCATACAAAAAGCCATCCTCATCCTTCTGCATGGAGGTTGGTTTACATGGCTTTGCAGATGTTGTCACAGCTTTCAGCAGCTTTACAAGCAGCTAGGAAGGAAAGTAAGATTAGGATATGCTGTGTCTTATGAATCGACGTTTGTGTTAAAACTTGGAGGTCTTCATCTCCGTGTTTTAGCCTCTTTGTTCATTTTGATATGGTTTAAGAAAAGCGGTCATGCAACAGGTACATGTTTTCGGCTCTTTAAGTTACACAGGATCAAAATACGAATATTCAACTCGCAATCTAGATGGTTTCTAGGAGTTTTAAACCTTTAGCAAGAATAAACAAGGCGTTATATTCGAGACATTCGGAAATGGCAGCCATTTTGTTTTATGGCAAAAAGTGCCATAACACACCTGCGTGTGAAACACCCATTGTAGACATGATACATCTATAGAACATGTCTTTCATACACCCGGCTGGATAACAACTCATAATCAAAGGAGGGGAAGATCACAATGCAAAGTCTTGCAATACAATAAAGGATAAAAATTACCAAAGGAGATTAATGGACACCAGACAAGAGAGTGGAAATAAAATTGGGTTAAGACAAAAAAATAGAAACAGCAAGAAGAAATATTTTAGAGCATGCAAATGTGAATAATTTCAACCCACCGCAGGTATGTTATGTCTGATCTTGGACATAAACAAAAATGGCTGCCGTTATCGAAGAAGTGAAATCAATGGGCCTTTTTTGCATGTGCACGATCAGTCATGCTCAGAAAATGCTTTGTGTTATACCTTAAACTTATCTACTTTGTATATGTGTCTTTTAGATTATTGTGCATGGTCTCAAAACATCATATGATGCGTTTTTTCTGAACGTACACGAAATCATAAAAATCCAAAAACGCGGTGGTAGAAACTTAGGCTTTTGGACACAAAACTAACATACAGATACCAAACTTACTAAATTGAATTCAGGGTCTTCAAGCTCCACTGCATGGCTGTTATGTCCAAGGATTTATGCAAAATTTGAGGGTGAGTAGTTACAATACGTTGAATATAAAGCAAACAGTTGAGCGTACAAAGACCCTAAATTTAATTCTAGGGGTTTATTTGGTCCTTTGGGAAAAATATCTTAAAGTTTCATGCTGAAAATCAGAGATTTCTACCACCGCGATTTTCGATGAAATGTTTCTATGGAGCAAGTCGTCTTCTTCAGGAAAGCCACATGACATCACATGCAATCCTACAAACAGCACACGAGTTGTGGTAGCTGGGGGTGAAAACAGTTTTAGTGGAAAAGGCGGAAATGTAGATGGTGGTGATTATTTCAAACCCACCTTGTAAGGTTTTATAAGCCTTACAAAGTGGGTTTGAAATAATCGCATGATCAATATCAAATTTTCACAGTGTCCACTTTTGAAATTATATTCCTTGACTGTTATTTGCAGGATTTTGTGGCTTTTCAGCCAGGACGTCAAGACGAGAAATAGTGAGGCATATATAACTTGAACAGAACAAGCAATCAAAAGTATATGCAGTGAAAATATTCTTTACCTTTTATAAATCACTCCTTACTTTTTCGTAGTCATGAATGCCATCTACTGAGATCTCCGACTTTCACAAAGATATTTGCCTCTTAAAAAGGCTTCTCTCAAGGCCAAATCAATCTTCTTGCACTATACCTTAGATCTTACGTAGCCCCGTTATTGTAAACGAAGGAGTTGGAAACTGTCAAGTTCTCTCAAAATCGGATTCTTACCTTCTAGTTCATATTTAAACGTAGAGGTCGCGTATAAAAAGGGGGGTGGCCACACGTTTACGGAGAATACGGAACAAGATGGCCAACTACTGTATTTACTCGCGAAGAAATTGAACATGTTTCTTGGCGTTTATTCTGTACTAAACGATACAGACCTATACATAAACATACATACAAGCATACTAACACAACACAAGAGAAATTATACAAATTCAGAGCTTTGGAAGGCGAATCCGGAAGAGATAAGTCAAGAAAGGAAGAAGTGCAGTTTTCTAGGCTCCTTTCGATTAACGAAGCCTTTCCGAACTTGAAAAACAACACGAAGTGTTACAAATGTTTATCGACAACATTCTAAAAAGGAAATCGCTGGTTCTGAACTTCTTCCACTGTTCTTTGTGATGCGGGAGCACTTTCGGTTTCCTGGGTTCTGCAATCGTAAATAACTCCAGGCACGCTCTGTTTGCTCGTTAAACTGCCTTGAGTACTTTCGTTCTTCAAGCATAACTGTCACTGTGTGGCCAAGGAGTAACCTTTCACAGGACTCCTTTGCCGATTTTGTAATTTCTGTGCGATTTTGGTAAATTCAGGTACGGAAGTATTCTATATCACTTGTGTGCTTACTCAAAGTGTAAAACGTATTGAATAGTTTTAGTGTTAGGTGTGTTAAAACCACGAAGAATCTCCTTTGAGAACTTCTCTTTGGTCGTTTGAATTGCGCTCTCAATTAACTTTTAGGAGTGGTACCACCCCCCCTTTTATACTCGGTCGCATCTTGGCGATTCGCTCGCGAGTTTGCCATTCCGTGCACGTTCGATATGCGTTTATATAAGCGACCTCTACATTTAAATTGGCATACCTTTTATCCAAACCTGCCAAAGAAAGCCTTATTATCCAAAAACCAATGCTTAGAATTTCACGAACAAAACGTGCTGTGTAAAGCTTGGTAGGGTCTGGACATGTTTACTTGCTTGTCGCGGAGCTCCCTAAACTGATGCATCCTACTGGCACATGACCAACACACGCAATTCAGTAATAATGAAATTCATAATGTGAAAACCACAAAGTGCCCGTGTTTTGGCTAGATTCAGACATAACATACTTACGACGTCAAAATTACAGCCATGTTTATGGAACAATCTGCATTGATTCCCACAGGGTAATTACATTTGAAACAAGCAGGTAAACACCAGAATATTGCAGAGAATTTACCGAGAACACATAAGCCTTCAGTCTATAACGGCATAATAATTTGGAAACTGATATAAGGCTAGACAGGCATAAGTCTGGACAGACAGCATAAGGCTGAATAAAATTCATGGTGGGTTTAGTCTGCATATGGCTCATCCAATCCTATGATTAATTTTTAAAAGTGGTATGACTTAATGCAGACTCTAACCTGTGTTAGATGTTGAACCTCCTGGCTGGTTAATAGCTACAGGTCTCAACTCCTTTTCTTTCACATTGGGGCACTGAATGCCAATATCAGACACATCCACCTTCGTTTGAGTCTCTTTTGTAGCTGAATTCACTTCACCACCTACATGTATTGTGATAAGACAGAAAAATTTAAAAAGTGCAATATGTAGCAGGTAAGTTATGTCTGATTTCGGACATAACACAAAATGATCGACACTTCATAGGCACTAAAATTAACCCCCCATTTTTGCTTTCTGCAATGGGTAATATTGGCATGAACCTACTATTCTGCATTACAAACATATTGACATGATGTTGGTGTTCTCTTCAAGACAATGTACAAGTCGAACGACCCACTACACGCAATTTCTTCGGCTACTGCTGAAAAGACAAAAAAGCGAAATTGTGGTGGTAAAAATCTCAGCTACTGAACACACCATTAAGTTCGAACAACTCCTTAGATACATAAGTGCCCTCAAAGTTTCTCGGTAGCTCAAAACATGGCTGTTGTGTCCAGGGGTTTCCGTCGTTTTCAGATGTCTCCAACTACAAAGCTCCAGGAATCTTTCACAGTGGTTTGGACTATTAGGAACCCGATGGCACTATTGCCATTGCTCCGATTCGAGATTTTTACCACCGCGATTTTGAAAGTAAATTTCCACTCAAGCATCTCTCTTCTTCAGACTGCAGTCACATGCTGTCACATGTTCTACGAAAGAGTCCAAACATCTATCTGGTATTCTTGCGTATTTGTCCAGTTTGTGCATGATGTTATCACGAAAATCTAGCTATCTGCATGTGACAAACCCATGCGGTTAGCGCTAAAATAAAATTCATTGAGTGAAACCTTATAATGTTACACGTATGGCTGGATTCGGACATAACACACCTGCGGTAGCAGTATGTAATTCAAATTACCACACTTCATCTGAAAACAGTTCAGATAAAAACGCAGGTATGTTATGTCCGATTTATGGACATAAAACAAAATGGCGTCGTCTTTGTGGTCCTTCAAATATTCGGCTTGTTTTCTGTTTAAATACGAGTAGATGTTCTAAAAACATCTTTTACCGTATCTAGAACATATATGCTTAGTATCTGAATCGCTAAAAAGATAATACGACAGTCATAAGTTACGCATGCTGTGTTTTCTTTTACCGCATTGAAAAAAGTGAAAATGCCAAATTCCGGTGGTAAAGATCCGGGCTTTTGCTCACAAAACAAGGTTCAATCGAAAGCACAGGTTGAAATCTTACTAAATCGAATTTTGCATCTTGCAGCTCCTTTCTACAGCTGTTATGTCCAGTGTTTTCTGGTGAAAAAGAAGGTTCTCAGCTACAAGACGCTGGACATAAAAGGAATGGGACCACGTACAAAGTCGCAAGATTCAATTTTGGAGGTTTGGTCCTTTAAGAACAACATACTAAAGTTTCAAAGCCAAACTCAGAGATCTCTACCACCGGAATTTTCGTTAAAGTTTTCCTATCAAACTTGACTGCTCGGTAGGTTGACATCACATGCAGTCACGTGGTTTGATTACGTCATACCAAGCAAGACGGCCCACGTACTGGCAGAATAGCTGCTTATCTTACATTAATACGAAGGAACTCGTCTCTAGAGAAGCTTAGAACGAAATCAGCAATGAAAGAACACCTTTCCACCTCTGATTTCGAAGTGTTTTACTTTGTTCAAGGCATTTAGAGTTGAAATCATGTGACCCTTGCGTGAAATTCCTTCTAATGTAAACAAAGTAATTGTTATGTAAACAATTCTGCTTTACCATAAACAATCCTCCCCATTTTCGGACATAACCTACCTGCGAATGACACACATTAAATTAAATTGGACAAGGCCCGGACTGAAATGCAATAATGGTATGACTACTTATTGAAAAAAAATAATATTAGTTAAGAACAGAGTTCAGAACCACGAAAAGAGGAAAATTTACATTGAAATTGAATTGGGAAGGGGAATGATTGCATGAATGTAGGTACGAGCTAGTCTCGTGCAGCCAGACCCAAACCCTTCAATTTTGCATGAATGAGAGGTACGTGGCAACATTTTAAATGGATTATGCAAGGAGCCAAGTTGAGGGACTGGCTATGTAAGACTGGCTGTGGGCTAATCAGCTCATATTCAAAGACTACCTTTTGAACTTGATACATCAGCACGAATCAGCTGGTATACTATAAAGCAAGTTAAAATAATTTCAAAGCAATTTATCCAGCAATTGTCTTCTGATAGATTAAGGACAAGTCCTTCATAACCACATTGATCATCATGCTTTCTGTTGGTGAGACATGCACAAGTTGAAGTTCGCAAGCATTCTTGTACTGGCCCATGATGCATGCATGCTGTTTGATTTTGATAATTTTTGGGAAGAGGTTAGCCTCTAGTGCATGATGGCCATGCAAGGTGAATGAGTTCAACCCAGGTGAAAATGACAACCATGCTTATAGGACAAAAAACATGTTACATCCTTGATGTGATTTTGCAATAATGTTTCATGGCTGTAGCAAATGGATATTATGTGCATTGATGTCCACATGCATGCTATGTACATGCTTGAAACAAGCAAACACCAGAATATTTATTGCTAATTTAAAATAAACACTCCAACAGCTCCTAAAAGGAGATCTGTTTGCTGAATTTTGTCTGCAAGTGTTTCAGGGTGTCAGTACGTACATATGTCGACCAAGAATGAAAATTGACTTAGATGTGCTCAGTCGCAGTTATGTATGTACATGTTTCAACTTTCAGACTGTAGGTTTTGGAGAAAAGGTCTCTGCATATTATTAGTATTCTATAAAAAGGCTGCACAAAGCTTCCTGCTTTTTGAAAAAGTTTAAGTTTAGAGGCACCGAAAAGCTTTCCAAGGGACTTGTTATTATTTTGAGCATAAAGTTGGTCACAGTCCGTCACTTCACACACTTGATTGATTTTCATGACCTTAGAGCGCTTAAAGTCAACAGTAAGTAATCTTTTGTCTGTGCACATACACAGATGAAACAAGTAATTTGAGTTAAAACTTGTGGGGGCTGCCGCCCCACACGCTTGAATTACTTGCAAAACATTGAAGTGTTAGTGCACAGCTGAACATTTATTGAACGTACTGTTTATTGTAATCGGACGATTGTTTTGAAAACAATTCCTATAACTCATTTCTGTATAAATTCATACTTCTCTATTACTATTATATAAATTCTCTATTATAAGACTTTTTTTCAAATCTATATATTATATATATATATATCAGACAAGCGTTACACACCATGCAGAAGTCCAAATGAAAACAATATCATATTTACTTCCCAAGCGGCTGGGTGATAATGTAGACAATTCATCAAAACAACGAAAACATTGAGTCCATAACAGCATAAAGTTCGAGACTATTATAGGGCTAGATGGGCATATAGCAGGATGGGCATAGATCTGGACAGAGTTTAGGGAACTGGCTTTATTGTGCCACTTCCTACATCCCATAGGTTATATAATAATGTAATGTCATTCAAGTCGTAAATGCTGGATGTCAGTGTTCTACCCAGAAAATATTTGAAGAGCGGGGGGTGGATGAAAAAAGAATATCTCATGTTTATTCATGCACAAAATCTCAGAATGGTACATCAAGCATAATACATAATTACATAATATAATTATACACAATAGAAGATCAAATATGTATAATACCATATGAACTCAAACCAAAATATTAAGATAAATGATTACGAACATGAAATCAAAATGATTGGCAGTAATTGTGCAGACAGAGATTCTACTGCTTCTCATTCCCCCCCCCCCCCCCCCCCCCCCCCCCCCCAATATCAGCAGCTTCACTAAAATCGAAATCTTGCAGAGCAGGTCCTGGGATACTGATATGTATCAAACTGTTTTCATTCGGTTTCGTAGATCTGTCTTGATTCGGTTCATGGTTGAGAAGGCCCTTTCACATTCCGCTGTACTGATTGGCAAAATAGCCAATATTGCAATCAGCTTACGCATATGGGGAACATGGTTTGAAAGCTGCTATCTGCAAGTACAGTGTCTACTACGATGACATAGTAAATCTGCGGTAGTTGCCGTGCAAAAGCTACTTCATTGCTTCCCATTCACTGTCAACAGCCTCGTCATCAATGTCAGCCATTCCAGCTGCACCGTATAAAGCTTTCAAACAGCTCAGCTTTTCTTTGGCATGCAACAGTAACTCATCTTTGTCATTGGGCAGTTGCTTAGGATCAAAGATGCTGAATGCTTCCAATTTAGCAACTTCAGGCAAACGTGCATTGATATGATTGATCAGGGCTCCAATGTATGGCTGCTGCACAGATCGTGTAAAATTGTCTCTTTTTACATCAGAAACCTCTATACTAAAGCCTTGAAGTCTGGTCTTGATCAGCTTGTCAACATCATGCACTTAGATGTGGTCCAGGCTGTGCTTCATAGCTTCTGATGACTTCTGTAGTAACAGTGATGGATGTTTGTAGCATTGTGAGATTGATATCTCTTGTCTGAAATAAGGCAGATAGTCGATTGAAGTGTGGAAGCACAGCCGACAGCAGAGACACACATGCTACAAATTCATATGTGCAAATGAATTTTAGTAGTCCTCTTGCAGTTGGCTCACTTCTTTCTGAGGCCTCCCGATCAAAGCTGGTAATGAGCGAAGGTAGTGTACGCAGTATTGCCTTGACAGCATGCTCGTGAGGAAGCCAGCGTACATCCTTTGCCTCCTTACACTTGATCACTGGGTCATTAAGCACTTCTTGCATAGCATGGAGTCCAGATGTTCGGACTGGACTATTGTGATAAAAATGGCAGAGGGAAAGGACATTGGTCTTAATCTTTTGTAGGTATAGTATTCCATTTGCTGCATGAGTAGCAGCCAATGCCAAACAGTGATTTACACAGTGCACTTGAATAAGCTGAGGACAATTGGCTTTGAAATGAGCCCCAACACTAGACTTTCTGCCAGACATAACTGCCGCGATATCACTACCAAACGCTCGCAGACTATGCAGGGGAATCCATTTGTCATCCAGGTGCTTCACAACTGAAGTATGTATGGTGGCTGCTGTTCCATCTATGATATCCCCAATATGCACAAAAGATGTAGATACTCCTGTGTCAGTGAGGTATCGAATAACCAGTACAAGCTGCTTCATATCAGCTACATCAGTAGATTTCATCTATCATGACAGCATAAAAAGGGCTTGTTTTGATTGCTGATAACAATTTCTTTTCAATTACCGATGACAGACATTTTAGGAACTCAGTAATGATCATTTCACTGGTGTAAGTAGCATTTCTTCCAACATTGAGCCCATCAAAGTAATCACAGCCAAGTGACTTTGCTAGGTCTATCAAAGACACATACTTCATGGTGTGTGTCATTTCTTCTTTGCTAGCCAATAAACAGCCTTCAAAGCACCAACCACCACTTTCCTCTGTAATTCTATCCTAGAGGTAAAAGCTTTCTATAACCCTCTACGGCGCTGGGCTAATTGCCTCATCGAAGCACAGACCTTGTGTAAGTACACGTACATCTAGTCTAAATTACTCACTGTATCGCGTTGCGTATTACAGATCATTGGGCTGTGTAATTTTATATTGTCAACGAGTCACGCGCACTAATATTAGATGCACGCATATTTTTTATTATGTTGACCAATGACAAAATGGCCGTAGCAGCGACCTTGGGAATATCGTTCACTGAGTCTTTTAACTTAGTTTCGAAGTCTTCGAAATCAAGGGAAATGGCATTCGATGTTGATTATGACTCTTCGGAAGACAATAAAGAAACCCGTGGAGTAGACAGGTATTTTCGCTAGTTATCAGCTCGTAGCCTACCTACGTACGTAGCCATAAGCTTGTATCTCCAAGATCGTTCCCAGTTTGCTAAGGGAAATGCGTGGTTTAGTGTTTTGGTCAGAAAAAGAGAACATTTCCGTCTTCATATGTGGCTTGCCGAACTAGTAAGTTGCGACATTGGCCAAGAAATTTCCACGTAAGTTGGCCAATGCCTGTTCAAAGGCATACTAAAAGCAAGGTCGAAATTTAGCCAATGTTTGAAGAGCACAGGAAGACTTCCTAAAGGCACAACAGAGCGAAGTTGCGCTGCGTAATTATACTACGTAATTACGGTATTCTCAGTTATTACGCAGAGTAATTGCGCACAGTAATACGTACGTAAAACGCACGTATTGCGGATCGTAATGTAAACTTTTTTTGATCCCTACCGCATATATCAATATTCATTCTCACAGCTACGTATTCTTTCAAATGCATGCATGCATGATTGCATTGCCTCTGTATAGCAAACATACAGTATGTAACTATTGATTCTGAAGTCCCATATATAGCAATATTGAGTCCACATGCAGGGCTGCACGGGGTATGCATGTGCTCTATGATCACTTCTAGTTTGTCAAAGTGTTTTTTCAGAATGTTTTATTCACTACTTGTCATGACAGGATTGCTTTTCGTTTGTGGTTGCAACAAACGTTTTGGTTGCCTTTTTGTGTGGGAGGTATGGTATTTGTGGCTTCCCTGTGTACAAATTCTTATGGGTCCTCTACTAGCAAGATCTTAGTTGCATGTATACTAGTTCATTTTTGTGTGGTGTTGGTAAGTGGGTAAGTTTGCTGTTGTCCTTTATTTGTATTTGCTCCATTGTGGTCTCTGGTTCTACTTGTTAAATTGAACTGTATTGTTGTGGAGCTGTCTATATAGGACATGCAGTTTCTCTGATTGCTAGTGGCTCAGTTAGTCTTGTTGTATCACGTTTTTTTACCCTCTTGTTTCAGATACCATTTTTTGGTACCATCATGGGATGCGTCCGCTAGTGGCTCTCCTCTCTCTCATTTTCTTCGGTGTGTATAATATGACTTTTAGTGAGACTAGCTAGGGTCCTGAATGCTGGGGTATGGTCATTTGGGAGATGTCCCCTTGAGATCTCTACTTTGCATGATATATTTCTTACTGGATATCACTGTCATGTTGCTATATATTCTCTAAACTCTGTATTTTGGCTGTCATTTTCTTGGTAAGCAGCAACAGTCAGAGTTTTCCACAGAAAGATATGGTAACAGGGTGCCACGTAGTTCCAGATGATTCAATATCATCTGTTTTATAGCATACTCGTGTTCTTTATGAAGGGAAACATGTTAGGGAATCTCCACCTACGCAGGTGTGACATGTGCACTTTGCGGAAGTTGAGGGGCATTTTGTGGCTTACGAGGAATTTAATACAATGCTCACACCGAATACAGAGATTGCGCGTGCAAGTCATGTGTTCCTCCGAATCTACGAAAGTATTCCAAGAGAATTTGTGGTAGTTTCAACGGAATAGGCTGATAAGTGAGGTTTACTGATCGTTATAAAATGAAAACAACTACAAAAGAAGAACGAAACGCGATCTACTACACTCGCCTAAATTTCTTGGAGGCTCACGTAATGCTGACGTCATATTTATCACGTGAAACCTTGTGACAATGGCCGAGGAGACAGTGTTCACTAAAGGCTGAACTTCTTTCGAAAAGGCGGTCATGTGAACGCGTGTGTAGCGGAGCCTCGTTTCGGAATGGGGTTCACCAATGACAAAGGTAAATTCTTACCGTTGGAGAATTTTGATCAATTCCTCCATTCCTGACATGTGCACGGTTTTGTGATTAAATCTGTGGACGAAAACAACATTTTGGTGCACATCTCGCAAACAAAGAGGATTAGGAAAATTCTCCAATGGTGAAAATTTAGATATTCATGTTAGAAGTCTTCAGACTCCGTATGACTCCCTTAAACGAGCATTTACATGACCGCCTTTTCCACTGAAACTTTTTTATAGGTCCGAATCAACTATTGTTTTTCTAGTTTTATGAAGAGAAGATATACAATTATACCGAGAAATGTAACATTTAATAGTTGTAATGATGTTTGATATCCTCCTCAGGACTTGTAACGTACTAGAACAGAAGAAAAAAAGGGGGTGATTTCAGCCGACTTTTGGGGTGCCATTTTGTTCACACCTCACATGTGCACATGTCACACCTGCTTATACTTTTTCCTGTACAAGTCTACCTTCCTGCCCTCTAAAATAAGAAAAGCCTCTCTTTAGTGGTAGGCATACTCAGGCAAAGCTGAACAGTTTAAGTAATAGTTGTATCCTGCCTTGGTGTGCTACAGCAGCCATAAAGTGCTAAATAATTGACCAAGGGCGCAGCCCGAGGTCAATTAATTGGCACTTTATGCTGCTGTAGCACACCAAGGCAGGATACAACTATTATGTGTCATGGTGAAACAAAACACTGCAAAATGTGACAATTGACAACTATTAATTAATGAGGCATGAATGGGTTTTGGCTGGCAGGAGATTGACAAGACCCTTGACCTGGGCTACATCAGAGTAGCAGGGCTACATCGTGGATGTAAGCCCGCGGTACTCTTTGATCCACCTAACTTTTGCCCCCGCACCATGACACATAATTGTATGTAACATACTACGTATCACAGAAAGGATTCTTAAGACGATTCAGAAGTAAAACAAGACAAGTCAATACAATCTCCATACCTGCTTCATTCTTTGTTTTATCGCCACCATCACTACCATCACCACCATCACCACTTTCATCTGATTGACATTTATCAATAGCTTCAAGAACTTCTTTGTTAAGGGGCTTTTGATCCATTGCAATAAACTTAACATAATATTTCTTTAGTTCAGTCCTCAAATGTTCCACCAGTCCCCATGGCCCAGTGACCTTCATAATATTCTGGCTGCTTGCCTCCTCATCAGGACTTACATCAATTCCACGACCCATTAGATTTACATCTTCATTCAGAAGATGACCAAGTATAGATCTCATGAGTTTCACATGAGGCCCTTGTAGAGTGATAGTAACTGTTTCGTCCATCTGCACAGACAACAAAAGTTAATACAATCATCACTCTATTTCAAAATCATACGCAGGTAAGTTATGTGCACATTGAGCCCGAGACAAGATGGCCGCCGAAAAAGTCAGTCGTAAACACACTCTAATTTTCTCCCTACATGAAGCGTAAACAATAAAAACGAATAGATAGACTGCTACAGCAGCATTTCTAATTTACTGTTCCAAAGTTCGATTGTTGCTAACTCATTTTTCAAACAGTAAAAAAGAACATTATCCAAACCATAGAAATTCGGCTTGAGTCAAAAAGGCGAAGTTCTAAACGCTGGTAAAGTGCTATGATTTTTACCTAGAAAGGTTCCTAGGATGCGTATTTAACTTTTCACTGTGGGGGATTTTGACATACTTCTTTGTTCCTGAGATGTACAGCTTTTTGTAGTTTTTGGAGAGAAGAAAATTACAAACACGTGCACATAAAACGAAAGGTAGGAGCTATCATAATCCCCGCGGTGAAAAGTTAGTCTTATCCTTTGTTAACAAGCGTACAAACTTAAAAAGCTAAAGTGTACCGTTTAGAATTCCGCCTTTTGGAAAGAAAACTGGTAATCAAAGCACTCGTCTTCCATTTATGGTCACACAGACGTCAGGTGATTATTATCCGTAAACATATCATAGCGAAAGTATACGAATTTTCGTGCGGAAAAGGCTGTGATCATTTTGAAGCGCAATTCGGCAAAGGGATCATGTGCGCGTAAAAATATCGAATAATATACAGAACTAAAGTCTTTTGGAACTAAAATCCACTCTTATTCTACTTGCCTTGCTAGATAATCAAACTGCATCTTCAATAGTCACACAATCTGCGCCTGATCACAGTTTGATAATGAGATGCAAATTGATTACATTGTGTGAAGTCACAGATATGCCCCCTTACTGCGTGGTGTGCACATAACCTACCCGCGTAAGGATAATTGGGGTGAACCTGTGTGAGCCCAACATTGAAGTGATGTATATGGGTCGTATCTGTGGTTGGATTTGTGTTGCATGTTCAGCAGATAAATTATTACGGGTGTTGTACATTTAGCAGACAAAGCATGGGTTCGACCTGATTTTTTTTAGCTGCATAGCAGCACCTTCGATATGAAGAGTACTGTAGTACTTTCTGCTCTTTCTTCATCTGTGTCATCTATGACTTCTCATAGAAAACCGTCCAGTTTATGGGTGATGACCGCATGAGCGACTGACTGACCGACCACCTGAGCGACAATTGAACGACAGTGTGACTTGACATTTCGCAAGCAATCTAAACACCCACCCTCTTTCTTCTCTAAAGACTGTTTATCTCCTGGGAAATTGAAGGCATGTTTTCTACTATACAGCTGGTATGGAATAATTTATACCAATACATACTATATATTATATTATTAAACTATAATACTACAAAATGAAATTCAATCCCCATCAATATTGGAATTCAAAATCAAACATTTACAAGGTAAAAATTTGAAAAAAGAGGTTTGCTCATCAACATCGCAGGTATGTTATGTCCAAATTCTGGACATAAAACAAAATGGCGGAAGTCTTCGAGGTACTATAATTTTTTGCTTCGTTCTTCGTCCAAATGTAAGTAGACTTTCTGAAAATAGTCAAGATGGCATCTGGCTTATATGTACTTGGCTTCAAAAGCAACAAAAGCTAGTTTTAACCTCTGCGAGTTGCGTGTAGTCAGTTTTCTTTACACGATGCGGAAAAATTTCAAAAGGTAAAAAGGCGGTGGTTAGGATCTCGGCTTTTGGACACGAAAGTAGGTTCAAAAGAAAGCACAGATTGAAAACTTACTATATCAAATCTTGGGCGGTGATCCTCCACTCCACGGCTGTTATGTCCAGGGGTTTCTGCCCGAAAACAAGGTTCCCTTTTACAAAACGTTGGACATAAACTGAGAGGAGCAACGCACGATGCCCCAAGATTCGATTCTGAGGGTTCGGTCCCTTACTAATAACATATCGCAGTTTCAAAGCCAAAAGCCGAGATTTCTACCACTGCCTTTTTCGATGAAATTTTCTTGTCAAACAAAGCTGCTTTTCCAGCCTGAATCACGTGTTGTCACATGTTCCTCGAACTTCTTTCTCGTATACTCGTGTATACGTTCCGCTTGCGCATGACATCATCACTAAAACAAACTACAGGCATGTGACAAACCCACCCCTTACCCGCTATAATGAAATTCATTGTGTGAAGCCAGATAACGTCGCGTTTTTGGCTGGATTGGGACATAACACACCTACGATTGACATAGTACATAAGCAAGATAAGATGGTTTCGTCTACTATGGCATCTTTACGTATCTCTCCATCCAGTATACGTTCCTTTATTACCTCCATATTCAGCTATTATTCGAGTAATTTAACTCGATTCAGTCATCTAGAAAAACAAACATTCGAAATGTTATAATATTGATGGCTAAAGCCAAATAGCATCAAGCAAACCGCAGCGCAGTAACTCACTTAAGATCATGAAGAACCAATGCCAATATCTTCATAAAATTAAAATTTCGGCTTCTTCTCTTCCACATGAACATCAACACACGCGTTTGTTTTCAGGTTCGAGTCGCTCGGAGGCAGCACGTCGTACATGCCATCTTATAGAACCAAGCTATATGCTAGCTTTCTTTCTATGCTCTTTCTGTACCTTCGAATTTGAATGTAGCATTCCTTCGCGCATGCGTAGAAGGCACGTGGCTATCCCGCCAGGTGATGCGAAAACAGCCATTTTCTATTGTACCGTCTCTGAACAGTACGTTGAGAAAACGTTACGTTTCGAGGGACGGTATCCTGAGAACACACTGTGCAAACGATACTATTTAGCAACTTTTAAGTGATTGGTACCATATATAGTGACACAATGAGTTGCTCATTGATTGTCTTTATGCCTCTACCTCAGGCTCGCTCCCATGATGATAATCACCAGCCTAGTTTCCATATATTCTTCAAAAGGCAAAAATCAATAAGGAGAAGTCTAAGGGTAATTCAATAAGAAAATAGGTACATCCTGCCACTGAAAGCCATGCTTAGTCTGAACATTTTAACTGATTCAGAAATTAATCACCTCTGCAGGCCCACCGGAATGTATTTTATGTTGGTCAGCTCAAAGGCATTTGTAGGTATATAAGTGTTGTAGTGGTAATACACTGGGAGGTATACACACTACATATCATACCAAACTTAAAATGAAGGCAAAGAATAAATATAATACATGGACCAGGAATAAACTGTCACAGAATGTCACAGATATCAACAAAATGGCTGTTGCAACCAACAGTTATTCGCTTTTTCTTTAAGTTCGAACGCTTTCTGTGTTACAATCACATTGGTATCGACTTTGGGGGCATCTTTGTGCATTATCTGTATCATAGTATCCAGTGTTTTAGCCAAAGCGTCATACGAGGGCAGTCCCGCCCTCCTATAAGATTTATGCACCCTCCTTGGAAAGCTGTGCACCATCCTTTTTAAACTATGCACCCTTGTTAGAATGAGCCGTGAGCTTGGATAAGGGGAATGTACAATGTAATAAGTGACAAGAAGTTTGATTGAGTACCAAGTAATAATTCTTTATACGTACTTGCTGTGAAGTCTACAAAGCCTCACCATAGCTACAATGTACAATGTACTTCCCTAGCCTACATTGATTCGTTTCATTCCCCTAAGTAGGAACACACAGGGTATTAATAATCGTCCAGAAATAAAATGCAAAAATGGCCATCTTGAAATAGCTTCACGAATTATCGATCGTTTCTATTTAGTTGACTAGATTTTTGCCCAGTTTTTCTTACTGAATGAAAGATCTATATATTCTGCGCATGATGGTGCTAAACTAGCGATTGTTTCTATTGTCTGAAGAAAGATAACAAGCCTGGAATACACAGCAGTTTCAGACAAACTTTGCCTCGGCCACACCTTAGATCTCTCTCAATTCACATGAAACAACACGAAAGACAGAACAAGTAGTGAGCTATCCAAAAAATCACTCTGGGCTATAGGTTATAATCTTCCGTAAGAAAGTTATAACCAAAAAACCTGTTTCTTTGCCCTTCAAATGGTCAAATATAGCATAAATGGTTCAATTGTGAGAAACAGCTTGACTGTAGTACTATGCCCGGAACGATTTTTACAAACCGAAACATCTTAAGACTCCACTGAAGTAGGATTTGATGAGATTTTAAGGCATTTAGATTTCCGGTGAAGCGACTTTATCTTCTCCTTCAACAAAACTGCCATTTCCGTGACGTTTCATGAATACGTAAGTGCAACGTCACAAAAGTCACCTTCTCTTCCAATTCTGTTGATACGTGAAATTTGCGACGTCATCTAAAGGACGCTTAATGACACATTAGAAACAGCCGCTAATTGCTGACGTAGAAACAAGCACCATCAACAA
The DNA here is from genome assembly GCA_963170055.1 of Halisarca cf. caerulea. Classification (NCBI taxonomy): domain Eukaryota; kingdom Metazoa; phylum Porifera; class Demospongiae; order Chondrillida; family Halisarcidae; genus Halisarca; species Halisarca cf. caerulea. Next base: position 331,220 of record CAUJGJ010000005.1, read on the forward strand.
TCGGAACAAGCAACAGACGGTTATTAACACCCTGTGCATGCCAATCCCATTTAGTTTGCCAGTGTATTCTTTATGTATGCATAATTTCAGTTGTGCTTGGGATAATAACCTTATAGCTCTTGAACCATAAGTTAAAAATACTATGATGCTGTTATTTTCCAGTCTAATGCAGATACAGTATATCATGTATGTACGTACATCATTGACTGCAGCCCCCAACCCAACCCCCCCCCCCCATTTTTGGCTGCTGGCTAAAACACTAGTATCAGGTAGGGAGATACATATGTTCATTTTTAGCTGAGAATATTGGCTTTTGATTCTTTTTAAAGTTGAAATCTCCAAACTGCATTCAGTTATGACTGCACTGACTGGACCGTTTTTGGTGGGCCTGCTCTGTCATAGAAATGTGGCATGGCTATGATAATAACCTATGGCTAAAGGCCATCCAGCCTAAATAATGATACCCTGACCCTGACCATGAAGAAAGTTCATGTCAAAAGGGTCAACGGCCACTACAGTACCAATATGAAGTAGAATGTGAGATGCTTTGACTGGGATAAACCAGAACACATTTTTAGTTGGACCAATCATTTCAATTAGAATTACACTAACCCAAGGTGTTATGATCACTAATGTTCACTTGGCATGATTTTATAATAATAATCGGGGCAAGCTTGAGGGAGCTTTACAATAACATGATGAACATACACATGGCTCGTGTTTGTGGCTGGATATGTGACATAATACATTGTTACACAATTGCTATGCATCCTTGAAGAAGGTAACAATGTAAAAGTGTGAAATATATCAGGATGAAGTGAGTAATCAAAGCCCCCTCAAAAGTGGACGAACCACTATGAGGAAAGTGGGTAAGGTAACTTCTGTGCAAGTTTTGGTGAACAACGCATGTGGGACATGTCCAAAGTCCCACTATTGTGTTAATAGGCTGGAATTTGGGTGTGTGTAAGGCTTCGATCATGTGATATGCGCGTGACATTTCTTGACGTATAGTCTTAGTGAAGAAGCAAGGGCGATTGCGCTGCTCGACATTTGTTCTGCTTTTACAACATATAAAAGCCTTTATTCATCAAAAGTTAATGTTACGTACATATTGTTGTGTAAGGGAGCTTGGGAGATCATACTCACGATCGATAGTAGGTATTGTGAACTGCAAAACTTATATAGTACGTAATTCCCGGCCGCAAAATCGCCCTGCTATTTTGCAGTTGATGATAGGCTTAAAGCGCGTTTTGAAGGCTCAAACATACATCGATCGTTCTTTTATAAGGAACTCAAGTTAGTAAAACCGACTTTTCTATTTGAATTCAAGATCAAACAAAGATTATGCACCTTGTTCTTCGATGTCGTCGATCGGGCGCTGAATATCCAGTTCGCTTCTCTTAAACCGCCGATATTATACTTCGTTAAACCGTCTGTCTTCTTTGCCTAATGTTCTTCCTCCACTGAGTTCCTCTCGCTTGCGACGCATCGATCATTGCAGAGATCAAACACTTCAAACACTTCGGTAAGGGCAATATGTGATTATGTCACAGCTCATGTCACATGACCGTCATGTGATAATCGGCCCTTAGCTAAGCGAATCCTTCTTGCAAAATGCCATGTCGTCAAGTAAATCAGCGGATCAACGTAGGAAGCTTCTGAGTGTTTTACTGTAATCTATATCGAACGCTTCAACTTTTCACAGATGGGGATTTTGATACCGCGAGTTTCCAAAGAGTTATTGCTGGTTATTTTAGTACATTTTTAGTATTTGTTGATTATCTTGAAAACTATTCCAGTAAACAAAATCCCCATCGGTAGAATATTGGTTAGCCTTATTAGGGACAGTTTAGTCCATATTCTGTGTCTGTAGGCCTAAGATTGGATTTACTTGAGAGGAACAACTGCTAAATACAGCTGCTTGGAAAAGCGGCGAGTATTCGAATGATTGGCGGAAAATTTGGTTGAAAACTAGTTAAATGTGTAGCTTAAATGTGTTCATACAGTCTAAATGTCGTTGCTTGCCATTTCTGATACGCATAAGAGAGAAAAAGCGAATTTGTTAGCAACAAAATCGCCGACTTTCGGAAGCCATTCAAGTACGAATGGACATGTCCCACATGCGAATGATATTTATTCCTGATTTTTGACATCTTTTCATAGGATCACTCTATAGAAGATACAAAACAAGTATGTTTACAAGAAATACAATGAGCAAAAGCTAGCAACTCTCCATTTAACTAAGAAACACATTTCTACAAAAGTATCCATTGCAAAACTTTGCATACTTCCGCATATCATTGTATAATCGTCACATAACACTGTCATTTACTTCTTTTTGTACTATTCACTATTACGTAGTTATGACTTCGCTGTAATGTATACCACAGCTCTTAAATTTCTAGCATGTGCCCTTATCATCACACGTAATCTGCATATAAAATTTGAACAAAATAGACTTTGAATTCCTAGTTTTGCTGCATGTTTGATTGTAAAATTTGTAACTTTGGCAACAATACAATATCCCAACCCCCCATTATTATCATTATAAATATTTTTTATCATTTCATCTTTACAGTCACATTGTGACTGCATGGTGGACTGACACCATAGTGATACATGGGCTGGTACAGTCAGGACTGACTAAGCTAATAGTGGCGTGACAGTTAGGAATGGTAGTCTGGTACACTTTGTGGATCATTTATACCAAATTGCACAATGAAATAAGAAGCTCTAACGTTGATGATCGGCGGTCAAAGATCGAAGTTGAATGATCATATTTTTGTAAACGCTGGCCGCTGATTGTATTCTTGTAAGACCCTACCTATGTACTTTTGCTGTATATAAAACAAGAAGTTTATTTTGGGGAATAGGTAACAAGGACTAAATATTTTGAACCTGGACCATTTCCGAGGGGTCTGCAACACAGTGCAATCTCGTACACGTTGAGGGAAATCTCCAGTGAAATCCTGAAATCTTGTGTATTCTTGAAATCTGAAATCCCGAGGCTCGTATATATACAATGTCATTTGAAATCCTGTGAGAAATGTTTACCAAAATCCCAAAATCACTAAACTACTGGAACGTAGCCTGAAATCCAGAAATCTTGTCTGAAATCTGGAAAACTTAGGCAAAATCTTGAAATCTTCAAATTTCGCTAAGGCAAATCTTGTGAAATTTTACTCCAAAATCTTTGCAATCTTAGTCCAATCTTTGAAATCTTGTGCAATCTCAGTGGGATTGCAGAATCTCATACGCCATAATATTATAATTTTTTTGTCATACAAATTCAAATTCAATATAATCATAGTTAGTATCTTAATTGACAAGTTATCAAATAGACATTAATAATCAGTGCTTGGTTTCTCACGGGTAACCGGATGGCATAATATTATTGCCTTGTTGCGGATCCCTCGACCATTTATACCACAAATATGGTACATGAGTCATTCAGTAACAATAGAGGTATATCTACCTCTCTTGTTACTGAAATAAGGCAAAAATGCATGAAATGACAAGGGCATATGTACATACCACATCTTCCCAACATTCTGGTGGCATTTCCTTGGTAACAAACAACTGACGTGTGTCTACAGGGAGAGTATATACTCCATTGTTATAGACCAGTCAATTATATCAACATTTAAAACCTTACATGTTACTGTCAATTATACTTCAACACATGCCTACCTTCTTCGGCAGTCTGTATTTCCAACAGCGTTTTGGTTGCCGTAACTTTCTGGGGATCAGCGGAGACGTCCAACATAGATCCTTTAACACATGCATTCTGAATTGCACTTCTTGTGTAGTTCTTCTCCCCCTTAACAAGAATGTATCTGGTTTTTTCTGGGGCCTTTGACATCGCAACAAGCATCGAAGAATAGGCTATAAACAGATTCTAGGAATACGTAAAGGGGTGTATAACAAGTATTTCCAAGAAAAAGCATTACGTCAATGATCAAAATGGCGGCCCCTGAAGGTGGCACGCTAAATTCTTGTTCGATCAGCCAGCTGTGACCTACGTTCTTACACAATCGGCACTTGTGTATATACGTGCGTGGATCACAGCTGGCTGGACTAACCGAATGTATATACAGTGGAACTGAGATTTCCACACAAATGTTACATCTGGTAAGTGTAACTGTTGTTTCTAGGACCTGCTGGTGGCTGGATAAGTACCTCGAGATGATTGTGAGATCATCAGCAAAGCCTCTGACCTTGTGTTTGGGCGATAAAAAGTTGAATTCCTGTGTCTGTTCCCAGGATCCCATCCTCTGTGAGCTATAGTTTCCTACTTATCTGAGCGAAATCTTAAGTCACAGCTGAAGTCCAACCTCAGCTTTGGACCTCCTGCAAAACAGCCTGGGCCTCCAACAAAGACATTCCCTTTGTGAATCCCACTCTTCAACTGAAGAAATCAACCAGAAATTTAACTCAAACCCAGCCAGCCTCATTCTGGAAAAATCATCTTGACACCTGTCACAGTGGTGCTGTACAGTCCTAATCAAAGGACATTATAGTGCTTGAAGCAGGATAATATAATTTTGATCTGAATCCAAGCCGGCCTCCCAACAGGTCAGCTGAACTTCATGTTGAAAGCAGGTGCAGCAGGGGAGGGGGGTTTCTGAAAAGCCATACTTATGAATCACCAATGCCACACGCACTGTACAAAAACATTTGGTGGCATCCCAGACACGTTGTACTATATGTAGCCATTATAATATGTCTATGGTGTCATCACTGTGGCATGCACGCATGCAGGATTACCACACACACTGGTATACAAGCAAACATAATATTAATATGTCTTGCATCAGACAAGGTATAAATGACTAGTAAAAAGAATGCAATGCATGCATTGCATTGCATGAATGTAGTATTCACAGTGAGCATTAATTTTGCTGTCATATGCTTTGCAGAACCATGTGTGCAGGACAGGTGCATGCATGCAGGTGATAATTGGAGCCCACTGGTGGCTTTAGATTGATGAGGGAGGGTTTCCTGGCAACCAATGGTAGTTATGCCAGCGCCCCTGAGTATATAGACTGTCTGCCCACTCCCCTGGAAAAAAATGCAAGATTGCATAAAAATGCATGGTAAAAGCATAATATGCATGTACGTTGGATTAATACATGCAGGACCATGCAAAAAAACCTGACATGCACATGCATGCAGACAAATGCAAGATTACAGCTGCAGCTACTACAAACCAAAAATGTATGGAAATAAAGTTCAGATGACTTTTGAAGGCTTATAATAATTTCTAAAATCACATAGGATTTATTGCATGTCACAATATACATTGTACAAGTAATTATATATAACCTCATAAAATTTGAATATTAACCACCCATGAGAAAAATCCCAACTACATTAAAGACCAATATTGAAATAAGCTGGTAAATACTCAATATTTTCTTCCTTAGGCTAATATACGAATAGGGAATAAGTTATAAGTGAGTTATACTGTCAGGAACAAAATTTGTGGTCAGGACAAAAACTGTACATTTCTAGCTGGCATGCAGTGCCCTTATTCGGCACAAAGTAGATGGACAGATCATTATATTTTATAATACCAGCCTGTGGAAAGATCCATCAATCAAAGACTGGTATAATTAATGATATATATACTCTTATATTCTGTTGTTGGTGACTTATGTTATCTGAAAGTATCTCAATGATGTATCAAGAACAGCTATATACTAACAAGCAACTCCCACATGCAATCCAAACACTTATATATAAGCAACAGGCAATAATAAGGACCTAGGCTGTGCCATAATACTAATTTAGTTATGATTATTGTGATCACAAAATTATCATGTCAAAAATCACTGATGAATTCTTCAATGATCATTATTTTTTAGATGTGGGTACATAATCTTATACTGCAGGCATGGGTATATACACTCTAGACATTCATATAATATTCGAAGCTATATATAATATACATGATACATGCATATTCATATTGTGCATTTTTATTATAACACGTGACTTATTGCATGTGCAATAGTAATTATTATGATATTATACTCCTCTTGTCTAATATCTAGTGCAATATATAAATGCTAACATATTACCCCGGCCTGCATGAAAACTTGCTAGGTCTCCAGCCAGAATGCCTGAGTCCCTCCTTAAGCATAGGCGTAGGAACAGTGGGGGCAGTGGGGGCACTTGCCCCCACAAAAGGAATGTAGGGGGGGGCAGTGCCCCCCGGCACAACTGAGCTGAATCACCAGTAGTAGAAGAAAATTCTTATTATAACAGATGTTTTCAATAATATACTAATATACTAGCTATTCAGGGAGTTAAAATGATACTTTATTATTTATTATTATTATTATTAAACACTTTACAAGCACGGGGGGGCATGAGAACGGGGGGAAAGTGTTGTGGGTTAAGCGTGATGTGCTTGATGGACATACACTGACACTGCAGTGTATAGCCAGAGAGATGCCAGTATAAATACCGTAGTGATGAAAAGGGATGATGATGGAGACTTGGTGATAAAATTGTATAAGAATTTAAAGTGCATATTGTAAGCCCATTTAAGATGGTAGGATACATTCTTGAAAATAAAATCACAGTGAAAGTGTGACAGTGATGAGATATGTCGTACATAGTAAGCATGAGACAGGGACAGTACTTGGAATTTGATCAAAATAAGGTTGGAGTACGAGAAATTTACATAATATATATGGTACAGGAGAACTAATGTGCAGTGGTGTAGCAGTGACAGTTGATATGTGCAGGCATTGGTAGGATCAAAGTTTATAGGAGAAATCTTTTCCATAGAATGTCGGTTAGGAAGCGCTTAATTGAAGTGTATGATATCGATCAATGTTTATTGGTGGGAGAGTGTTCCAGAGTTTCACCACTCGATTAAAGTAGAAGTGTCTGGCAGGGGAGGTGCGTTTGTAATGATATTGAAGTTTACGATGATGTCCACTACGGGTGTTTGTAGATGTAAAGGATATAAATTCGGGTACTAGGCTGATGTTGTCCGGAGGGTTTTTCATGCATTTGATAAGAAAGAGTAGGTCCTGTAAATCATACCAGTACATTAAGGGAAGGAGCTAGGTTTAGTTGAATAAGACGAGATTTGTAATCAGATGTATAATCTTGAAGAATAAATTTAGTTGAAATAGTTCTTTGTGGCTAGGTATATCCATCAATTAATCCTAAATCATCCACACTAGCCAGAATTTGAAAAAAATATTAATTCCAACGTTTCGGCAACACAGTTGCCTTCATCAGGGAATATCACAGGGTGAAAACTCAAAGCTTTTATACAAAAAGGGGGGGGGGGTGATATGTGGTGATTGTGTAAGGATAACATGCTAGATAAATGGGATGTACAATGGGATGATAACATGTATTTGTAAATAAATGGGATGTACAATGGGATGTCACATGATGATGATGATGATGGTTTGTATGTTCTAAACAGATAACAAGAATTTATGGGTGAGTCTTAGCCAAGTAATGAGGTGTACTCCCTAGGTAGTGTGCTCTTTTCTCTGTTGATTGTGTTGTCATCCTTCTGTATGTGCCAGCTTTCCACTATAAGCATCTGGTTGTCACATGGGGATGTGCATCAATGATCTCTGCTGCGGCTGTATCAAAATGATGGCCCGTGTTCCACGCATGTTCGGCTAGAGCAGATGTGGCCAGGTCACCATTCCTGATGGCACGGCGGTGTTCTGTGATCCGTTGTTTTAAGGATCTCCCTGTCTGTCCAATATACACCTTAATTTGGACACTTAGAACATGAGATCTTGTACACAATACCAGATCTCTGCTCAGTTGGCGTTTTATCCTTTGGGTGTACCAGTGTGTTGCGGATGGTGTAGTGGGGTCGAAAGGCAACTTGGATGTCCAGGGGGGTGAGGATCCTGCGAACACATTCGGACAACCCCTTGATGTAGGGTAGTGTCATGAACACTTTGGGAGTTCGATTGTCCACTGTCTCACTTTCCACTGTTGCCTTGGCATGTCTTCTGATGAAGGCTGCGGTGTAACCATTGGCCTTCAAGGCTTCGGTGATCTTCTTCTCTTCTCTCGTTCATTCACTGGGATTCGAGGACAAGGTGGCTGCTCTATTCATGAGTGTTCGCACAACAGATACTTTGTGTCCAGTGGGGTGGTGGGACTGGAAGTGAAGGTATTGGTTGGTACTGGTTGGTTTTCTGTACACTGAGGTGTTAATGGAACCATCCGTATCTCGTCGTAAGCATACATCTAAGAATGAAATCATTCCATCATCTGATTCTTCCTCAGAAGTGAATTGGATGGTTGACTCAATGGTTGACTCAACCCACCATCCACCACGAGCATGGAAGCGGTACGTAGATGACACATGGGCTATACTCCAGAAAGACCTGGTAGAAGAATTCTTACACCATCTTAACACCATTGAGTCAAGCTCGCAGGCAATACCAGGTCCTCTAGATGTTGTATGATAACCCCTAAACAACATGCAATTGTAACGTAAGTATATATTGTACAAGTATTTCGTGATTTGAAGTTAGTAATGCGTGTATCTTTTAGCCTACGGTTTAACGAGAGACAGGACTGTACATTGAAACTCTTCCAATTGTGTGTGAAATATGCAGGAGTTAATTTATTGTGTTTGACTCATTGAAAATTTTAGAGTTGGTTTCATCTTAAGGTAAATTAGTGGCTTTTAGAAAAGCCGTTGTTTGGCAATAAAAGTATATGATAATTGCTCACTGTTGACCTGCATTGCAGTCCTTGCAAGTCCAGGTGGACCTGGGGTCTGTAAACACAACTTCTGGGACTTGAATGCAGGATCCATGAAACCACATCTTGCAGATGTCACAGGCAATCATGGGAGTCTTCTCGGGGAGCTTGCAAATACAGTATGTTTGCACTGTCTTTTGTCGAAGTGTTCTTTTCATTTTGGCCCCCTTTTTCTTCTTCATGTTGAATGAAGTAAATGAATTCTTCTTTAGGGCCAACATGAAATCCCTTCTCATTCTTCCCTGGTCCCATTCAGTCATGTGTGGATACTTACTATTGCAGAGGGCATTGGCAGTGGCCAAGGCAAACAACCCACAATCATCCACGCCTTGCTGTTGCTACCAATAACAAATGATAGATATTGTAATTACATAGGTCTTTCATCAAAATTTTGGTTTTTTGACATGCATACACATTAAGCAAAACTTAGTCTATAGTTTTACTTACCTGCATTTCAATTAGATTTATTACAAATGATGGCCCAGTCTTCAGTATGACAGCAAGCTGCTCGACCACCACTGAATTCAAGGACCAATGAGTGACCATGCTGTCATACACATCAACTTGTCCTTCTGGACATAGTATGTTACTTGCACAGATCCAATGATTCTTCCCATTGTACAAGATTTAATTTGAACAAATCTTTCAGGCTTGCTGTTCCACTTCTTGGCTTGTTCCAGAAGTGTTGTTAACTGAAGTCCATTCATATCTCGATGCTGAAGCTTCAGCAGCTGTTGACCAGCGTGTATGTGGGAGTCATTCAGCCACTCTCCATTTCTAAGAATTAGCCAGTCTGCGCGTCTGACATATGTACTTTCTCTCTTCTGATTCGTTTACATTGCTTTGGAACTTCTGGTGAAGGAACATCTGGTGGGGGAACAACTAGTGGGGGAACATCTGGTGGGGGTACATCTGGTGGGGGTACATCTGGCGGGGGAACATCTGGTGGGGGAACATCTGGTGGGGGAACATCTGGTGGGGGAACAACTAGTGGGGGAACATCTGGTGGGGGTACATCTGGTGGGGGAACATCTGGTGGGGGTACATCTGGCGGGGGAACATCTGGTGGGGGAACATCTGGTGGGGGAACATCTGGTGGGGGTACATCTGGTGGGGGAACATCTGGTGGGGGTACATCTGGTGGGGAAATATCCGTTGGGGAAACATCAGATTCTGGTAAGAGAGGATCAAGTTCTGAGTACTGGATTATGTGAGTCATCTTGGGTAATTCTGCTGCCCTAGAATCTGGTGCTGGGATGACATCTCCAGGCCGTGGTCTTTTTCGGCCACACTTCTTTTCCACGCGATTACGAGCATTACTTCTTAATCTGGTCAGATTTACTACTGGCCTTTTGGTGTCAGTTGCCATTCCAAGACTCAATTTACAAGCCAGAATGTGGTAGCATGTTGTGGTAGATGGGCAGGTACAAGTCTCTTTTGGAAATAGTCGAACAGCATGAGGATTTCCTTCTCTTGTCTTCACCGTGAAACATCCTATTAACTGTATGTTGTGGGTGATCAGGTTGTCTGTGAGGAGTTGCCTTGCCTTGGTAACCTGTACAGACTCAGATGGTGATTCTTTATGGTCCATCTCTTCAAAACCAGTCTCAAACTCAGTTTGTTCATTCATTGTGACTTCTTCACGCTCATTGGCCATGCCCAACTCATGGCTCTCAGGTTGCGTCTGTGTTGCCTGCAGCACATGTACACAAACCAATTTAACTCAAATACATTCAATGGCATGCAGTCATCAGATCTAGCACAAACACTTATGGTAACATCTAGTAGTAGTAATACTCAGACTAGAAATAGGACACTGACATGATATGCAATTATGTGCTGACCTCAGAACTGTCTCTCTCTTGTACAGTGTGCACATCCTTCGCTATGTCATCAAAGCAGCATGCGGGAACACCAACACACTCATCAACAGGACGCTGGTAGTGACTAAATTCTTTAAGTAGGTGATACTGGCCAATTCCACACATGGCTCTTTGTATCTCATTTACATAGTAAGTTTGCAATTCTTGCAGTGAGTGAACCAGTAAATCCAGTGGCACTTCTTTCCACTTAAGAAATCGCTTCGTTACAGTATTAAACCCTTCAGCCATATTTGTTGTTACTCCACTGTGTATATTGTACACTCTGTATTTTTCAATGGCCCATCGTGCTGTCTTCTCTGGTACTAGTTTGGTTTGCATGTGCTCAACCATTGGTTCACTCCAAACTGCATGTAGTTCTTGCTCAAATTCCCTGTATTCATTCTCAGTCTCTTTGCAAAGAAGGTCTCGGACCTATAATTAATGTCATAAATTTTACTATAATGTAATGATATTAATAAATTAAATATATGATTGATCACAAAATATAGATGTCTGTGCACATTGATATAGTACATACATATGTATATGTATAACATTATATAACGTAAGGACCATACCTGCTGTAGTAAAACTGGGATTTCTTGTGTATTTGCACCATGCTGTCTGAGCCACATCTTAAGAGAGTTAATCAGGTGGTTCCAACACTGTAAAGTAGAAACATTGTCTAGCACCTCTTCTGCTGCTTCATGGAGAGCTTTCTCATCGTCTGTCACGAGTGGTACTGCTGGGTTTTTTTCACTGCTAAAGTAGGTTACTTCCTTCTTCACTTCCAGGAAGAAAAACTCATGAGTCTCCTTGAATTTCCTCTCATGGATGAGGAAGCCCAGGGGCATGACAGGTGACCCATCTAACATTGTGTGACGCAAGAGAAGGGACGAAACATAAAAGTCACCTAATTGAAATGTTGTGTCATAAGTCATCATCTGGGGATTTGGTGACTTCGTCTTGAGCAATTTGCCAAACTCATGCGTATAATCCGGCTATCCATACAGACTATTTGCAGGTCTGGAAATGTGGTAATCCTTCTAATGAACTGAGGTGAGTCATATGCCATTTCGTGCAAGTTGTATAGGGCATCTCTTGTGAGCCTCATCTTCTGTCGCATGTTGTACTGCACATTTGATACTTGCTTCATGTTTTTAGGCAATAGCATTGCGTGTCCTGGGGGGAAGTACTGCTTCACCTTCTTTTTGTAAATTTCAGAAGCTGTACCATTGCTCTCCTTTAGGGACTGTAGGACACTGGGCACCGTCATCTGGTGAGCTGTGGTAAGGTGCTTTGCATTCCCATGTGGGTAGTCCACTGCCACATTCTCATCCCCCAAGTAGTGTATGACCACTAACTGGTACCCAATAGGATGGAATACTTCCTTTTGAAATTCTTTACTGTTTCCATCAGGAGTGGCAATAATGAAATAAGTCTTGGCCAGTTTTGGATCCTTCTGGGGCAGTTTTTTGGATCCATTTTGACGCCACCTGTAGCCATCCGCCCTCCAATCATCTATGTTTTTGAAAAGAAATAAGCAGTGAACATTGTTTAATACTGATTTTGTAGGTACTCATTGTCTATCTACTTCGAACCTCTTATAACAAACTTCCCTAATAGTGAAAACCTTTCTATAGTAAACGGCTTAAATTTATACATCCAGATACATTGCTATGCATGTAAACTAACCTCTCAATAGTGGAAAACTGTATAACAAGCTGTTTTTCAGTTCTCAAAGTGTCTGTTATACTGATATGCACGATTGCCTCACATGCAGTTCTGCATGCACTCACCTGGGTGTTGTTCATTCTTGTAAATGTATACCTCTCCTCCCTTTGCTCGAACAGGTGGAAGAGAGCAATAGAAATTCTTGTAGCTTTGGATGTTGCTGACAAGCTCCAAAACGTCCGGCAATGAAAACCTTTCATCCCGCAAGAAGACTGGCTGTACACGATTCATGTTACTTTCATGTTACCTTTTGGGGCTGGGTGGGGATTTTTATATCAAACGTTCTATATTGAGGTATTGTCATTATTCATTGAATCAATGTATGGAGCGCCATTTGTAGCAAAAATCGATGACGCAAGAATATCAACGAGAGTAAATATCGATCATCGATCACGGCAATCGATCGTCGATCACAGCAAACGATCGTCGATCACAGCAATCGATCGTCGATCACAGCAATCGATCGTCGATCACATGCAGCAATCGATTGTCGATCACAGCATCGGTCGACACAGTGTGTGTGTGTGTGTGTGTGTGTGTGTGTGTGTGTGTGTGTGTGTGTGTGTGTGTGTGTGTGTGTGTGTGTGTGTGTGTGTGTGTCACTGTGTACAGGGGCATAGCTCCACAGTTTCCTAGTTGCCAGGAAACCCCCCTTATTAGGATCCCTTTAAGCGAAACCACCAGTATGCTGCATGCTTTAAAATTGTTCATGCAGGGCTTCCATTTCGGATGAAACGGCTTTGATCTTGCCATGATATATATGGTTGTGTAACAGGATAGCCTGTTGTGCATGCACGTTCACACAACTGGCAAATGTTAGACAACTGGATGGATCATTTACTAAATGATAGACGGTTGTTAAAGCGGATAGCAGCAGAAGCAGTGAGGTTGGGTAGAGCTATTTGGATTGGTATGATGAGCTTGTGTTGGGGGCAGGTTGAGTGGAAGGATGTTAATGTGCTCAAGGATCAGTTGTCGACTGTGAAAGTTAGAGTTTTGCTGGAGGCCATTACCTGGAGAAAAATATGGGAGGATGGGACCATGCAGGAGATGGAGACAAAGCCTAAGTTGGAGATGTTGAAGAGGATTGTAAAGTGCAGGAGAGTGCATGGTCAGAGTGTGTGAGAGTGTTGAAAAGGGCGGACAGGAGGATGATGATGAAACTGAGAAGAGGCACACCAGGACTTGAAATTGAGATGAGAAGATGGAGAGATGTGGCAAGAGAGGAGAGGTGTGCAAAGAATGTGACAGTGGTGAAGTGGAAGATGTGGAACATTGGTCGATGAGGTGCAAGGCATGGGAACCGGAATTACAGCATGTACAATTGAAGGAATGGATGCAATGGCACAGTGACAATTGCTGTACCCAGGATCCTGCTGCATCCCTGCTGTCTGTGTGCTGCATGCAAACTATGAATTGCTAGCTATTATTTCATGTGTGAGGCATGCAAGATTTGGTTAACCCTATATATGTATTCTGTGTTTTAAATCTTCTTTAAATTTACTTGGATGTAAGTGCTAGATGGGGCCAGTATGTGCTCTAGTACCATGCAGTGGGCATAATGCACTCAAAATTGATTGATTGATATGCACTGAAATTAATAATATATAATAAGAATAACAATATATTATTTATTCATCACTTTTTCATAATATAAATAATATAATAATAATATATAGAATATGTCATTGAATATTTACTATAAAATAGTTTGTGTTAAGCAGCACTTTGTCTTAAGAGTTTTCTTCTTAACGAGGTTCAACTGTATATCAAACATGTAATTGAATATCATTATATTTCGTGATTTAGTATAATATTATGAAGAACTAGTCAATGTTTGTGATCGATCGACGATCGGTTGCTGCAATCGACGATCGATTGCTGTGATCGACGATCGATTGCTATGATCGACGATCGATTGCTGTGATCGACGATCGATTGCTATGATCGACGATCGTTGCTGTGATCGACGACGACGACCGATTACCGTGATCGACGATCGATTGTTGTGATCGACGATCGATGTCTACTCTCGTTGATATTCTTGCGTCGACCGATTGCCGTGATCGACGATCGATGTTTACTCTCGTTGATATTCTTGCGTCATCGATTTTTGCTACAAATGGCGCTCCATATCAATGTGGTGGATTCGCTCTTCCAGGATTACAACGAGGTCCGCCGGCGAGAAGTTACAATTAGGTCCGCCAAATTACAGGTCTATTAATTTTACTACGGAAGCCGAGAAGGACACCGCAACCGAAACGCGAAAAGCTTGCGCCGCACGCGTTTCGGAGCACAAGCCGAAAGTCGCCGAATGCGTTTCGGAGCACGAACCAGAGCCGAAAGTGTTTCGGAGCACTGCTAGTGGGTTTCGGAGTGAAAGCAAGGCCCGAAAATGATGGATACCGCAACCAAAGCGCCGAAACTGCACCGAAACGGTTTCGGAATACTTCGGGTGTCCGACACTATGTCGGGAAAATGTCTAGAGTACTTATCTAGTGTGTCTATAGTGTCTATAATAATAATGTCTAGCAACTGTGTGTCTATAGTGTCCGTGTCTAATATGTAGAATGTCTAGATTGTCTATAGTTTACCCAGAGTGTATTACATAATACAAAGAAACTTGTCTTAAATACCACGGCACCTGTATTCAAGGACCACTTTGCAGTGACTCTGAACAGGTCCAGGAACCACTAAATCAGCACTGTTACAATTGTACTGTAGTACATAAGGACCGTGCCACCTTTTTACAGAGACCATGATTTGTTTGTCCCTTGAGTGGTCTTTGTACACAGGTTCCACTGTATATTGTAGGTCTTAGACTAGAGTGCCTAAGTGTGTCTGAGTGTCTAGTGTGCTTGTGTGTCTAGACTGCTAGCTGTCTACAGTGTGCCTAGCATGTGTATACACAGTCTATAGTGTGTCTAGCATTCGATCATGTCTAGAGTGTCTCTGTAGATACTGTGACCACTGTGTCTAGTGTGTCAGTGGCTATGATATGCAGAATCTGTGTTTCATATTATATTCAATTTGGGCAAACATGCGCATGGCCATGCATTAATTTTATGGTTGATGTCCCTCTAAGTATTGTCAGTTTAGGGGGAAGGTTGGGTTGTATACACATGCATGTTGGATTACAGAGGTTTCATTGTACAGGAAACTATATGATGCAATTTTGCAGTTACTGTAATTATCTATTAAATTAATTTATAATATTATTTTAATACTACTAATCAGAATCTACATTTCCTATATGATATTACGTACACAGGGCATTTCTAGCCAGCTGCAGCTGTAAAAATTAAAAATTTCTGTAATCATCCAGGGGAAGCGTGAAAGTTTGTGAAAGAATGGTACACGCAGCTGAGATCTTAAGGTATTACAAATATCATAGTTTACGTATGATTCCCTTATGACCCCTTATACATAATATATTATTGTATAATGTATGGCATAGGTGGCAGAATAGGGAGGGCCAAAAGGTCCATGCTTATGGCCCTCACTTTTCCCAAGGGTGGATCAAGTATGTTTTTGACCCCCCCGGGCCCCCGTAAATAATTTAAAATATAAATATTGTTTTGTTTTGCATGCCCATCACCGAATATATTATACAATAAAGCACCCCTCTTGAGAGACCACCCTCGTGAAAGACCATACTAACTCCCCCCTCATCAGAGACCATCTTTTTGAGAAACCACCTTTCACAGGTCACTAAGGGGAGTCTCTCAAAAGAAGACTACAACTGTTACTGTAACAGTTTAACTTACTGTAATTGTTACAGTAGCTGAATCTTCAACGTATTTGGTGATTTGTATGACATATAATGATAAAGCATAATTAAAGAAAATTATAATGATAACACTGGTGCTTCATTTTTCTTATTTAGTAGAGTATATTGCAAGCCGTTGGACACAATTGCGATAATATTAATTATCATGAGTTGTGGTGAATCATGGCCTTTAGCCCTCCACCCCCACTTTGTAAACCATTCCTCTGCCTATGTATTATGGTACTAGTAGTATGTGTACACTGTATGCATGTGCACGTGTGTAACTGTGTGTGTGTGTGTGTGTGTGTGTGTGTGTGTTTGTGTGTGTGTGTGTGTGTGTGTGTGTGTGTGTGTGTGTGTGTGTGTGTGTGTGTGACTGTGTGTGTGTGTGTACATGTGCGTGTGTGTGTGTGTGTGTGTGTGTGTGTGTGTGTGTGTGTATGTGTGTGTGCGTGTGTGTGTGTGTGCGTGTGTGTGTGTGTGTGTGTGTGTGTGTGTGTGTGTGTGTGTTATAACCTACTACATATTATAACCCTAACCCTAGCTAACC
>CAUJGJ010000005.1:352900-362900 GCA_963170055.1 Halisarca cf. caerulea
AAAATCTAACCTAGGCCTGTCCTTCATGATTGCTGAGTGTCAAAAAAATTATAAACTAGTATACAGTCGACCACCCCAGGCCCTGTGCCTGCATGCAAAAAGTCCTAAAACTTTGGCTCCACTTTCCCAGTGAGTATGATTTTGAACTTCAAGTTTGAGCCTCCTGACCCACGTGTGTAGAAAGTTGAATCCTCATGCACCATTCAGTGCCTTCACGGGGTGTAATTTCCTGATATAACTTACAAAGATCATATGACAGCACATGATGACTAATTCTAGGCTCAAAGTATGCAACACATATCACGCAAACAATACATAGGCATTACATACAGTACTAGAATGGCCTGGGATGGTTACAGCTACCTGCCAAGATCTAGACTACTCAGTAATGGCTTATAAATAGCCCTAAATTCGCTTGGACGAAAGGTGAAAGTAGGGGTGACTAGTTCGGAGGGCTATCATTACCATTCCATTCATCTGTATCAAGCCATTTTGAGAAACCATTACATCATTAGTGGTTAGAGTATCTATGGTCAAAATGGCAGCCCCAGAAGGTGGGCTGCAGTGTTCTTTTGTATGCGAAGATGCGCTGGATCTTGCTTTGAAGTGCCCAATTTGCCACCTTGTCATGCGCAAACCCAACCTTACGAACTGCTGTGGAGGGCACTTTTGTGAAGTCTGTATCAATTACGTCAGACGAGGGAATGGTAGCTTTTCAATTGCCTGTCCTTTGTGTAGAGAATCGCAATTTACTAACATGATTGACCAAAATCTTCACAGAAAAATACTTCAACTACCGGTTTATTGTGAAAATAAATCACTGGGCTGCCGATGGAAGGGCACTGTTAAGTCGCTAGAATCTCATATGAGCATCGGCAAGGCTGTAGGTGATTGTCAATACCAAGAAGTAAAGTGCCCTTTGTTTTGCAAGGAATCTGTCATGAGGAAGAATATCACCATCCACACGAAGGGAGAATGCCAGAACCGCCCATTCAACTGTCCACACTGCTCCTTTTTGGCAACATATGGAGAAATTTCTAATAACCACTACTCCACATGCACGCACTACCCTCTGCTCTGCCCTAACAGATGTACCCAAGACACCATCCTGCGCTGCAACATGCCAGACCATTTAGGAAGCTGCCCACTACAAGTAGTATCATGTCCGTATGCAGATCTTGGCTGCAAAGTTGAGGTTGTGCGGTCAAATTTTGATAAGCACATTGAAGACAATGTCCACCAACACTTAGAGTTACTAAGAGCCTCCAGTGTGGGGTTGAAGGATGAATTTGGTGTAGTTGCTGCTCGTGTATCAAAAAGTACAGAGAGACTTGAAAAGGACCTCGATCAGTTCAAGAATTCCATGTTGGCATCGATGAGATCTCTGCAAGCAGAAGTGAAGGGGCTGCAGAAACAGCTACAACAGTGTCAGTCTGACAATGCCAGTCTGAAGAGGGAGCTGCAACAAATGCAAAGTGAACGGCAGCAAAGCAATCCAGCTCAGCCGCAAGGTACGTACTAGGTACAGTAAGCTTTTTGCATGTATATGTATTTGTGTATTAGTAATATGTTATGGTGCATGCATGTGAGCTACATTTTTAAGGAACAGCCACTCAAATCTGTCTAACATTAGATTCTGATTGGATTGTTTTCGTGGAATGTCTGATTCGGAAGGTCTTTTCCATGATACATACGGTCAAACCTTTTACCATGCCCTTAATTGATGAGACGAAGTCTGTCACAGTGGAGTAATTTGCAACATATGTATGGTGTACCTTACCTTTAAATTTATGAAATAGTTGTCTTGCTATACTAGCTATAGTCTGAATTCACAAACTAATTAAGGCAGCACTTCAGGAAATATTGTATATGTGCTTGTGCTTGACATGCTTTTGATCCAGGCAGCATGCTGAATTACCCACCAACCTAAATTACCCTGCATGCTTTATTCTACAAATCAATCTCAGAGTTTCTTTAACAACCCACACATATACGTATGTATGGGAACTGCTTTTCTGTCGTTTGTACATAATGTAATGGTTACAGTGACCACTCATAAAACACACAGTTCATTGCCGGTTTAGTGAGGTGAATTATTTTCATCGCCAATGGGAGTCCAATCGAGGTCACCCATGTATTTTGTAGGGTAAAATTCCACCTTTGGCCCAGAACGATTATTTTCAACTCTAATTGCGGCTCCATCTCGAGACTAAAGAATACATCTATAGTGAACAACTACTTGAGCATGCGTGCACTATAATATTAGCTTTAAACCGTTTCGATCAGAGTACAGACAGTTTGGTAAAACGCCAAAGAATTTTCAAATCTTGCATGGCCTATTTGACAGTCTCAATTTTCCATTTGGAGCTCAATACCTCATGTTACAAGGTCTGAAACATATATATCTTGAATTTCTGTCTACTGATTCTTAAAATTCAATAGCAAATAGGTAGGATTTCTGATTTCATCTTTTGGGCCACAAAATATGATGCTGGCCATTTGCAACATCGTCTCGTTCCCAGACCCACAGGCACTATTGGGTCTGGGAACTATTATAGCACATTTGAACTATGTTCATAACTAGTTTTATGCATATATTGTGTGGTGATTGTACAAGCGTAGGGAATTTAGTATTAGAATGAAGCCTGGTATATATGTATATGCCTTTTACAACCAGTTGGCTGATATCAGATCAAGTAAAATGGCAGACAGTTTGTATCTACTGATTTTCAGGCATGCCTGGTGAGATAAAAGCAAAATTGATCGTTTTGAAGCCTCAATCTTAATCTAAGGTTGGTTTACCATATACACGATTGATTATATAAAACATGGTACATTGGTCGATTGTGGATAATATCTGACCTATGGCTCTATATCAACCTCAATGCTGTGTTCTTCGGTTGATATAAGCACCCTACAGTCTGATATTTCCACAATGGACCTCTCTGCTATGCTTTATATATTACTAATTGGGTAAGTAGTAATCGTGGTGCTATAAATAGGGGTCTGGTTATGCTTGGACTTGCTGTAATTTTCTTGGTCAAAGTATTAAAATAAAGCAGCATTGCAATGAGTAAACTTCAGTTCCAATGGGGTTCCGAAGTTGCACTATATACTGTACACACTCAAATTTCGTAGTGTCATTGGATTGGGAGACATGTGGGAAAATTTTAAGCTCACCAAAATTTAGCTCATGCAGGCTCTTGTGCAATGATCGAAATGGCTGTCAGTGGAACAGTGAACGTCACAAAATAATGTATCACCTTTGCCCTATTGTTTAATGACTATTGTCCACAAAAGGGAAAAGTTAATTTCTATAAATGAAAGAATAATATCAAGTAGGGTTCAAAGGTCATCTGCAAAACTAAGACTGCAGTATTTGTAAAAATCTGCATATGATCCACGAATATTTCATAAGTTAACGTAGTCTGACGTAGCTCAGACCCAATCTCACTCGGCCATTTTCGGAGACTGACGTCACCAGGCGAGGCGAGAAAGCGTCTGGAGTATTTTATCGTCATTAGCTTGCAAAGTCGGGTGCAGAACCCGACCTGTGAATATCATTAAAATAGCAATGAATAATATTAAAAACCATTGAATAATGTTTAATTCTAGTTGCACGTGGTTTGAGTGTGTACCATTGTACAATGTACCGCTTCTTCTCGGCGATATCAAACTGTTTCTTCTCCAGTAGTGTAACAAGCTAGCCCATCCTGCAAATGCCCTACAGGCGAGAAAGGTGGGGACAGTCTAGCCCGAATAGTGATTAGTTCACACATGAACATTAGGTGACCGCAAGTGTGTACAAATGACGATCGAGTTTTTCTTCCAGCGGACAAGACGTATAGGGTGCAATCTACAGCTTAGGAATGAGAACTAAAATAAGAGAAACGATGAGAACCATTACTCCATTGAACAGCTCCATGGAAGAATCTCTAAAACGCCTTGACTGGTTGGGAGAATGACAATGTTATCGCGCCCAGAGAAATACACTGCATATGCGGATTGCTAAAGCCTAGAGAAATATACTATAAACGTCGTCGCCAGAAGTTGGTTGTCAGCGTGTTCGGAAGTCGCAAGAAACAGAACACACTAGCCCAAGTTTGTGGGTGTGAAGTAATCTCTTTTCGGGCTAGACCGTCTCCGCGTTTTTCTCGCCTGTAGGGCACTGGCAGAGACGGACTAGCTTGTTAGACTACTTCTCCAGTTGACAACAACGCAAATGGTAGCGAAGCGCTCACTATTGATAATCTTGTTCCCGCTGGTAAAATAAAATATAGTGTTTTTGTTTCCCAGTACAGCTATGACAGAGTCTGCTGGGTGTGTTGAGCTTGGCAAACCCGGTGAGTTGTAAGCTGCTGGAAGGACGGCTCAGCCATGGTCATTTTACGGTTTAAGGAAGCGTTTACACTATACTATTACAGAGCCGAACATACTCTAGAATGTTTTTACACAAATCCATTTACAAATGGTTCTCACACGGGATTGTGATCATCCTTGCTTATACACGGACCCTTTGCTATTATAAGATTTCAGTTTGATGTGGAAGCCAAACTAAACTGTCAAGTTTGCTTCAGTGTGTTGCAAGTAGGCGAGCTATCTTTAATGATATTCACATAGGGGTCAACTCCGCCTCCTTTTCACAAACTCGGTATATGAAATACCCCAGACCCTTTCTTGCCTTCCCAGTGACATCAGTCACGGTGAGCATGGGTCTGAATACGCAGGACTAAAGTTAACGTATATATTCAAGTGTATATGATATGCATAAGACTACTACAACAGTGTCATGAAGTCAAAACACAGTATAGCATCATACATGCATATTTGGTGGAACATACTATTGATATGTACAGACTGCGGTACTACCAAGTGAACATTCTGCACTCAGTCTGCAATGACCGACCAAGAGCATGTTCATCACCATTACCGAAATTGGACTTGTTATCTTCGACTCTCCTGTAGTTTGAAACTGCACCAAAGTCAAATTTACCCCTCAAAACGCCCAGATTATGACTCCTTCAGAAAGCTTTTCTTGCTTGGTAAAGCATGCATGCTGTACCTTATTAAGCTTCAATTCTACCATGTATTGTAACTGTGAAGAGTTTTGATGGCATTGCCAACTTTTAATCATAATTATTATGAAATATCCAAGGAAAGTTTTTTCAGGAAAAATGACCCCTGTCCAACTGCTGTTCATAGCATTGTACTCATGTATGCTCTCTTATTTCTTATGCCTGATCCTAATTCAAGTTCTGTGTAATGCGCCAATGTCTTCCCATGGCAAAGACCTTTCTGTAGTGAACAATGCCATGTATTCAGTCAAACCTCTTAAATCTGCCAATTTTATCTAGACTAAGCAGTAAACTCGTAAAGAGATTGTGTAAATCACCTCTGAATAGTGAAAGTTCATAGCATATATTTTCCATGCGGGCCTCTTATCAAACACCTGTTATAGAGAGGATCTACTCTTACAATATTGTATAGTTGTAAAGCAACTTAATGATTGTTGTGGTCTCCTCTCTCTCCCTGCAGGGTCCACAGTGCCTCCCAGCAGTGGGAATGCAATACCAATGCGGGACTTTTTCCGTACTAGAATACAAGCCCAGACATCTCCAGTGGAGCCCCTCGGCAGACAGCTAAGCATTCCTAGCTCTAAAACTACACCGACTGAGCCACTGACACTACCAGCTTCAGTCCAATTAGTTTTTGGTAGCCTCGGTGATGTGGAGGCAGACGTCATAGTTTTGCCCATAAATCCATCCATACCACAGTATTCTGGTGCTGCAGCAGTGAAGATGAATGAAACGTGTAGAGGAGCTCTCTTCAGTTATCTTTCCTCCCAAGGAAGTCGTCTCTGGGAAGGGAGTGTCTACCAATGGCCTGTTCAGGAGGAATGGGGTCTCCACTGCAAACATATTCTATTGCTGCCTCGATCGAAGACCACCAGGATAGATGTTCTTGGACGGTCCTGTACCAATGCGCTGAATACAGCAAAATCCTTAAAAGCAAAGTCAGTTGCCTTTTCCCTCCTCAGCCCTCACAGGCCTCGTGGTGAAGTTGCTCGCATAATGATTCGCTGCTTTCGTAGCTTTGATAGTCAAAGTCAGGGTCATTTGCCAGTTATTGTTGTGGTGGAGCAGAGTAACACTGTTGTCATTGAAGCCTTTACCAATTTGCAGTATTGGACTGTATAACGGATGTCTATTCCAGGCTACATGACTAGACCAGACTATGTATGTGGCTGTAGCACTCATCAATTTCACTGTACATGCTCTTGTAAACTGTCATTAGAAACAAACACACTATATAATAATTATTCAAACTGCACTATCCATTGCCAGTTTCTTGTTAGTGCTATTATGTTTTGTTGAATGTATCCGAACGAAAGTAGAATTGTATGTTTTACTATAATACTGAAATTTTATCTTTATATTTTGTTCTTTTTTAGTTTTGTAGTCTGAGATGTTTTTGTATGCTTGAAACACAGCATTCCCAACATTTGTAGCACAATATGAACAAGTCATGTAGTGTATGAAATCTTTTAAAACAGTTCACCATTATACCACATTTACTGTATGTACATTCAAAGTATATTTATATGGTATATGGATCTCATTAATAGAAAGTATAGAAATACAGTATTATATGTATATATATATATATACTATATATATATATCTATATATATATATATATATATATATATATATATATATATATATATAGTACAGCATGCAATTATATTACTGCATGCAAATTATATTATATTGCATTATTGCCTACTATCCTCCACCCTATATGACGTACCTGCAGCTGCAAGATGGTATATGGCCTTGCACGAGCCCAAGGTGAAACCTAGCGGATACCTACATACCTACCCATGCCTAACTGTATAATTGCCCATATGTCATATGATTCTAATAATACTCTAATTAATGAGAAGCTAGGGTGATCGATGAGGCGCCACCCCCAGGTGCCACGTCATGCATTCAATGCTCTTAACCCCATCATGCAGGGGGTGTTGCACAACCCCATGTAAGCGTAAAAGTTAGTCTGGGCCCCTAACTATATCTGGAAATTTAATAAAGCACCTGGGGATAACACTCACACTTACCCTTTCACACCCCTAAGGGCAGAGAAAATGAAAAAAAGGAAAAAAAATGGACAGCAAAAGTCGACAGCTACGCATGCACAAAGAAGGCCAGGACCGCGTGATACATGAGCACACTGTGCATGCGCATACCCGTGTGTACTGCATATAACTATGCCAGGTGTAGCGTCAGGCCTGGGTGTTCGAGCCGCCCCCAGGCCTGTAAGCGTGCCAGGCGTTACAGATAACGTCATTAACCCCATTCAATTACATTAAATTCCATTGAATATGTATCCGTCAGACATACATTATACTGCCATATAATATATGTAATCCCAATAATGAAATCTGGACAACATACAACTGGACCAGCTGTAGGTAATATAAAGTGTGTATGTATTATAATAAAAAGGAGTCTTATTTTGCAATACAATTTTATAATGCATACACTCGATCATGAAAACTTCATAATAATTATAGTAGTACATTGGTATATTATATTATACAATGCATGTGTGTATGTCAATGCATATGCATGCAAATGTAATAGTGCATGTGCTCACATGTCTCTGCACATGGGTGTGTGCACACATATGCAAGTGCGTGTTTGCACATGCACATGTGAGTGTGTGTGCATGTTTGCAAACATGTATGCATGTGCATGGTGCTTGTCTGCATGTGCACATGTACGTATACATGCATGCATGCATATACTTATGTGTGCGTGTGTACATGTACGTATGTGTGTGTGTGTTTGTGTGTGTGTGTGTGTGTGTGTGTGTGTGTGTGTGTGTGTGTTTGTGTGTGTGTGTTTGTGTGTGTGTGTGTGTGTGTGTGTGTGTGTGTGTGTGTGTGTGTGTGTGTGTGTGTGTGTGTGTGTGTGTGTGTGTGTGTGTGTGTGTGCACATGTGAGAGCTTGTATTCACAAGGTTGCATAATATGTGTGTATAAGTAAAATTATTTATGTTGGTACTTAGGTACTCCACCATAGTTCATTGTTGTGATTCCGATCAATTCCATCTGTCCAGGGGTCCTGTTGTGAGTCTTGTGGTGTGGGAATACTTGATGGACCAGGTGTAGATGATGGTTGACTGGCATATCTATTCATATCCATTTCAGATTCTGTAGTATTCTCCTTTGTGCAGCTGGACACACATAGCTTCCTGTGCTCCAGTAGTTTTGTGTAAATCTTGCGTGCCATGAACAGCAGTGGGTATGCAGCTGGTATGAAAATGGCCACCAGATACAATGACTGAATAGAGGCTAACTGTGATTCAGCTCCATTGGAGTAGACATACACCGCCAGTAGGTTCATGGCAGTCATATGTGCGTAGATAAGAGTATCAAGGATGTTGATCCACTTCTTTTTGTTCGGTTGAAGAAGTGAATGGAGCAATAGTAAACACAGACTGAGTACAGCAAGCACTGCGAATCCAGCAGAACGGTTTCCCACTAAATTCCACACCATGATTATAGCTATTCTGGAGAGTAGAAGTATACCAGCAAAGAAGCGATAATTATTTTTATAGCAACTCTGGAAAAGGTCTGCAAACTGTTGCACTCGTGGAGTGTTAAATATCCCAAACACTTTAACCTTGCAAACTTCTTGCAGGAATTTGTAACTGGAATCCACTCCAGCTTGCTGTACCTGATGAAGTGAAGGGTACAACAGAAGGAGAACAGCAGGAGGTAGGACAACAAAGAGAATCAGCAGCAACGTGACAGAACTGTAAACCACATGCTTTGCTTCGTAAAAGTATCGCATTGTACCCTGTAGATGAAGAACTGTGATATAAGGAGCATTTGGATTACTTGAAGAAATGACATGGCGGCCAAAAAGATTTCCGCAGTACGTCAGAAAATGACAGTATACCAAAACAAAGAAAGCTGCTAGACCGTGGAGGGCAGACTTTATTGAAATTCTACTTGTCCACCACTGGCAAATCTTTAAACAGCAGAAACACTTACATGATTGAACACAAGCACATGTACAACTAAGACTCCCTCTCCCTCTGCATGTGTGGTAAACAATAACAAAGGCTATAACTAGCAATGGAAATATTCGAGTAGCTGACTTGAACACCATCATGTCCAAAGTATCAAAAGCAATACCATTTTGAGAAAGGCAAAAAGGTGGAAAGAGAAAAGTAAAAAACTGTAGATCGAAGATTCCAAATAATACAATGAACATGAAGCGGAGGAAAATGCTAAGTGGTGTATTGCTGATAGGAATAGGACCAACAGTAGACACTGGAAATGAGGAGTTTACAATCTGGATGTACAGCCAGTATGAGTTAAATGGACCCGAAAGGAAATCAATGTTGAAGTAGAGGACTACAAACAGCATGATGCACAGAGGGACAAACTCCAGAGCTATCCAAAGCAGCCAACCAAACTGACTCAGTGGATCGTTCTTACAGTCCACACAAGGGGCAAGGAAGAGGTTAACTCCAGGTCCATAACCCTCACGACATTGTCCACACAAAATTCCTGTCCTCGTCTCTCCACAAATAAGACGATCAAGTTCCTCCACTGATCTGTTGTGGGGAAGCACAAACTGCTTGTGCCCTTCATTGGCACAGTATCCATTAGGACATGTTCCTACATAGAAGCTAGTGTTACTACCTGGGCATTCACCTGGATGGTTAGTAGAAGGGACGTATCCAACCCACGTACCTCCTCTGATGAAAGCTTTTGTGCCATTACTGTCATCACATCTAACTATGTGGAGACTATCCCGTGTTGAGCCACACATACAACCATCATCTGGTGTAGATATATATCCAGGAGAGCAACATTTGCTAGAGAAATCAGATATATCCTTCTTTAACTGGTTTGATACAGCTACCACGGCCACAAATGATGCCCAGGTCACCAAAGCGGCAATGGTTCTACAAGTATTCATCT